>JABFEB020000100.1:1729828-1740454 GCA_019775895.2 Stomatorhinus ivindoensis
TGCCAGTCTGTCACTGGGCACAGGGCTGGGTTACACCCCGGGTGGGATGCCAGTCTGTCACTGGGCACAGGGCTGGGGTACTCCCCGGGTGGGATGCCAGTCTGTCACTGGGCACAGGGCTGGGGTACTCCCCGGGTGGGATGCCAGTCTATCACTGGGCACAGGGCTGGGGTACTCCCCGGGTGGGATGCCAGTCTATCACTGGGCACAGGGCTGGGTTACACCCCGGGTGGGATGCCAGTCTGTCACTGGGCACAGGGCTGGGTTACACCCCGGGTGGGATGCCAGTCTGTCACTGGGCACAGGGCTGGGGTACTCCCCGGGTGGGATGCCAGTCTGTCACTGGGCACAGGGCTGGGGTACTCCCCGGGTGGGATGCCAGTCTATCACTGGGCACAGGGCTGGGGTACTCCCCGGGTGGGATGCCAGTCTATCACTGGGCACAGGGCTGGGTTACACCCCGGGTGGGATGCCAGTCTGTCACTGGGCACAGACTATTTAGAGACAGCTACACAAAACAAGGGGAAACATGCAAAGTGAAGGTGGGAGTCACACAGAGGCACTGGCCCCCCAAGCTGCACCAAGACATCATCACTATATTTCATAGCAGGCGGTTTCTTCCAAAGCCCTTTAACACTTCAAACTGGGTATTTTAACTGAGCAAACACAGATTATATTCCATGCTGCAGGCCACACCCGCCATTGTGGACTTAAACCTGCAATCCTTGACACAGAATTTTTAGCCACTACGTTACTTACTGTGCAGGTTAGCCTAAAAGTTTCAGAAACAGTTTCTGGCAGATTAACATACTTTATCCCGCCAAAGTATTCATGGCTGGCTTGCAGTCAAATTAATCATATGGAACTCTGGTTGTGTAATCTAAAAATTGCAAAAGTTTCAAATTAAAGAAATCCATCATATTGGATTTCATCCCAAAGGCATTTTTGCATCAAATAATGTGGTAGCCCTATAATTACTATTGCATGTGGAAAAAAGTAGTCTAATTTATCGTTATCTAGGATAAATAATGATTCCCTTGCCATCACATTAATATCTGATCAGTGGGATTTAGCAGACCATTTTAGTAAAGTGGAATGAAGCAGATCGTCCCACTAAAGGCCTTCAGCCTCGGTGTCTTCTTCGCATGGCACCTGATACCCCCTGTTTTCACGGTGACACGGGTGACAGCAAACGGCTGCATGCCTGCCTAAACGGCACCGCACGCTGAGCCTCTCTCGCTCCCTCAGCGTTTAAGATTTAATAATGACCTCGTTATGATTGCCACCTCTTCTGCATGTCGCCCGTCCCGTGATGTCGACAAGGCTCGGCGCCGGCTGGCTGCTGTCGGATTCCTAACGCTGTGACCCCCGCGTTAATGGGTGTTGGCAAGGCAATGTTGCCCCGGTGACAGTGTGACAAAACGGTGAGCTTGGGCTATTGAGTTGGGGGCGTGTGGCAGGGCCCACGGTGACGCAGTCGGAAAGAATCAATGCTTGAACTGTTCTCGTCGGTCAGCATCGACATGGGCCTTATCACCTGGAAACACTACACATCCTTCATAATTGCTTATGCAGTGTGGGGTCATTATGGTCCCGGAGTTTAACCCAGGAAGCAAATGGCATGAGGCAGGAGACACACACTCACAATCATATTCTGCGCACAGTTTACCGCCGCCGCTATTCTGCAGGACTGTGGGAGGAAAGAAAAGTACATAAAGAAAACCCACGCAACGCAACACGGGGGGGAGCACAGATTAAAATTTTCCTTCCTGACAATCGGGCAATATGCCGGGAAGAAGACTGCGCAGGGTGGATGAGGGTCCAAATAAAGGGTGAAAGCATCATTTGTGTGGAAGCACTTCACATTACAAGTAAATGAAAAAGCAGTCGTCTGTCGGTATTGCAAAGCAGACTACAATGCAAATACATCTTAGAAGGAGACATTCAGGTTTGACGGACTCTCCCAGTAATAGTTATATCTTCCATTTAGCCTCTCAGAGAAGCAAAGCTTGTCTTTGCCATCACTTTTTGCTTAATTTACTTTCTACGTTTCCTGCATGTCAAAATAATCGCTTCTAAAACGAAGGTCAGCCCCGTCACTTAGTCCCATCTTCTTACATAATCATAGGGCTGAATGAAATTGATTCACATTGTAATATTTAAAGTTTTTGCAAGATTTGGGAGTTAAAAATTAACGATGTAGCCAGTTTATTATCTATGAATGGGGTCTGTCAAATAAGTTGGTGGTGTTGCTAACAGATACAAAGCAGTGACGACAAATCACTTATTCAATATCGTCTTTATGGAAAATAAAGAATTTCAAAACAGCAGAAGACAAACATCTTTTCACGATCAGTTCTAGTTTACTTTTCTCTCCTTCACTTACTTTTCTTTGATTTATCACAACAGTGCCACACAGTCTATGCAGGAGTCCAACAGCACGGATGAGAATGATTTTGACTGTTTCGGAGACGGGATTTTGGTCTCAGAAATGGGATGTTGGTCTCAGAGACCGTGTGTAGAACACGTGCCAAAGTAGCGGTGGTAAACTTTTGTTTTAATCACATACTGTAGATAACACTGAAAATAATTCAAATTGCACAGCTTGCTAAGTTTTGTTTCATATGACTGAGTGAAAATGTTTCAGCACGACTTTTTGATGGTTTGCGCCCAGCAGACTATCACGGTCCGTGCCACGTGATAATTGCATTTGGATGAAATGCCCTGTTGATATTCACATTGCACACTGTGCAGCCTGAGGCCCTTGCTTTGTGTGTGCGTGGCATTTGCCAGCTCACCCAGTGTGTGCCTCTGACATTTTGGCAGATCCTCTGTTTTCCTTCCACTGTTCAAAAACATCCAGATGAAGTGAACATTTGTGTGACTGAGTCCGCAACCCGCAATGGATGCTTGGCTCCTGCATCACGTCAATTGCAGTGTATATATTATATATAAATGATTACTTAATGAATCCTGAAAGCAATCTGTAGATTACCCAATTAGTGACATAATGTACAGTGACAGCAAGCAGCAGTCACAGGGCAGAAGGCAGGAGTCCCCTGTGAGGTTTCAGTGCTACAACCAGAGCTGTTCTTCCTGCTAAGCCTTGCAGGCTGTGCTTAGCGATAGCGCACATTGCTAGATGTGCTATATAATATAAATTGAATCACTGTTATTAAACAGATATGTTTAATTTCATATTTGCCCTGAAGAATATGTAATTATTTGGTTTTTGGTTTTAGCCAGCAAAAATATAGGACAATATTAATGTTTATAGGCTGCTCAAGGCAATTACCAAACAGAAATTAACTGTGTAAACAGCTGAATTTTCACAGAAGTTAATTAGCTTAAGTACCCAGCTGAAAGTTACAAACACATATATAGAATGTAACCTTATGATCCCAGAAAGTACTCAATTACATTATTTACTGTACTTTGTCCCCATTGCTGGTAAATCATGTAACCTTCTTGAGCTATGTGCGGTGGAAAGTCTATTTATCAAGCAAGTCGTTCATGCATCTGTGACGACGTGCAAACAGCTTGGCTTGCAGTTTAGACAGGGAAGAGGTGGCTGAGCATATTTCCACATTTAATTGTGGTGAAAATGGTAAAGAAACAGAGCTCGTGCAAGCAGGCCTGCATTAATCAGCGACAGCAGGCCTATTCTCCTCTTAATCAATTCCCCCATAATGCACCATCACAAGCTCATCAGTTCAGATCCACTGGGGTTTCTGGGGCTGCTGAATCCTGTCTGTCTTCTGTCTTGGTGAAGAATAACGTGCCTTTAAGCTTTAAATTCATTATATGTTACGCTCATTCATAATATGAAGCGGAAGGGCATTACGTCGCCCTGATGAAAAACCGGTTTTTAATCTGGGGGGTGGGGGGGGGGTGGGGAATGGGAGAGGATGGAGAACAAAAAAAACTGTCCCTGCAACACAGACGAGGCCACGATAGTGTCTTGCCTGAAACTTCCTGGCTGAATAATGACATCGGCAAGAGGATCGGCTGCAGAAAATAACCAAGGGAGCTGTTTCCATGTGGAGCTGAGAACGTGAGAGAGCTCCAAGGTCTGAGAAGGAAAGGGAATGAAAGCAGCTATACAGCAGCACTGGACATAAAGAACAGGTATGGATTAATACTGACTTGAAGCAAGAGATGTACTTTTGGAATTTGGAGGGGTGGTATTGAAGACCCTCATGACGGCCTTAGTCCTAGTGATGGTCTGAAGAAAAACATCCTGCGGGAGAAGGATGAAAAGCAAAGCAAGAAACTCAGAAAAAATATATAAACATAGATCATGAATATCTCCGGGCACCAACTCCATGGCAGGTAGAAACCTCTGCAAGTTACCAAATGATTTTTTGTTGTCACTCATTCGAAGGAGTTTTTTTTTTTTACCACCACGCTGCTAACGGTGGCCATATATTTCACGTGACATCCAGACAAAACAAAACGGAACATGTCAACGGGAACAATCTGCTGCATACATAAAAGGACGTCATCACCTTTTTCGTTCTGTGTCACGCCGCAACCCTAAAGGGCGCAGAATGTTTTCCATGCGGTAGACCCACGTGCAAATAAACGTACTGTGGCAAGTGCGTGAGTCATTTTAATAAAGGAGGTGATGGGTGTTTTTTAAATGGACGTTACTCTCTTTATTAACAGCCACTATTGGTCTAATACTAGCAGCGACACAGACAGGGAAGCCAACATTTACACAACAGTCACAGTTACAGGCTAACAAAACACACACATTACACAGCAAACACTACACAGTTACGCGGTAACAAAACACACACATTACACAGCAAACACTAAACAGTTACGCGGTAACGAAACACAGGCATTACACAGCAAACACTACACAGTTATGCGCTAACTAAACACACGCATTACACAGCAAACACTACACAGTTATGCGGTAACGAAACACAGGCATTACACAGCAAACACTACACAGTTATGCGCTAACTAAACACACGCATTACACAGCAAACACTACACAGTTATGCGCTAACTAAACACACGCATTACACAGCAAACACTACACAGTTACGCGGTAACGAAACACGCATTACACAGCAAACACTACACAGTTACGACATAGTTTACTATTAACAGAAATACACAAATACACACATTAATTTGCAATATATAAAGTGTGGTACAGTGCATAACATGCTGGTAATGGCATAATTAGTACTTCCAATTGCAGTCAGTGGGTGGGATCAGATCTCTGCACACATGGTGTGACAAAATGCTGATCAGTGCCGTGATTATGCATCATACAACATCGCATTGCCAAAACAATGTTGATTCTGACAATTTCATCTGAATTATACATCTAGCATAATTATGGGACTTTGGAGAACTGAGGTGTTCAGTCAATGAAAAAAAAGTGTTAGGACAAGACTGAATCAAAGGGAGCTTGTTCACTCTGCCTGACACAATGACACAAAGCCACCAGAACAATTATTCAAAACGACGGTATGAGCGGGACCTAGAATAGCTGTGTAAGAACGTTCACACAGCCCTGTTCACACGTCGCTGCTGTCTCCACGCTGCTGTGTCAGAACGAATGCATATGATGCTGCTTTTGTTATATTTAAATCAGGTACATATATAGTACAGGGTCCCTGGAGAAAGACTCATGGTCGCCACAGAAACGACATTCACCTGGAAACAGCAGGTGCCGCACCTCTAGGGGGCAGCATTCTCTAAAAGCGCAGTACCATGGCAACATGTGATCCGCTTTTGCTGACTGATACGTTTTCTTTGAAGGCCCGACAGCCTGGTGGTAACAGTGTTGTTTAATTTCAGCTAAAGGTCAAACATATCCTCCTTCATCCTTGTTTAGATGAATGGACAAATGCCAGGCTGGAAATGGTTACAGGGGCAGCACATTCAGACCAAAATGCATTACAAAAATAACAAGAACATTAAATAATCATAAGCTGTTATTTCTCGGAATTGATACAAGATTGTATGTGAAATATAAATAAGCATTTGAAACTATACATGTTAGTTTTACCTCGATTACCTGAAATAAAAATGTCACACATGCATATATAGTAGTGTCATTTTCTTCATGTTATATATTTTAATATGTTTGTATTTTTTCAGAAAAAGCAGAAAAAAGGTCTTTCCATGTGGTTGTGGTCGAAATAAATAAAACATCCATCTGGGATACCGTCCCAATACATCTGAAT
Organism: Stomatorhinus ivindoensis; assembly: GCA_019775895.2. Lineage (NCBI taxonomy): Eukaryota > Metazoa > Chordata > Actinopteri > Osteoglossiformes > Mormyridae > Stomatorhinus > Stomatorhinus ivindoensis. The sequence continues at coordinate 1,736,041 of JABFEB020000100.1, forward strand.
GGAATCCAATTATTTTGCTTGCTTTTATTCTCTGTTATGTTTATTTACATGATTTCGGCGGACGTGTCTCCTTCCCGCGCCACCAGATGCTTGTTTCTTGGCTGGCGACGGAGCACCAGCATCAGCCCACTGTGTGTGTGTTTTTTTTTTGTTTTTAATGCGGGCCTTCTTTCAGCGACCGAATGAATAATGCACGGCGTAACGGGAGACATCAGTTGTAAAACTTGTGAATTTCTTCCCCTCGCTCAGTTGATCACATTGCTCGAGACCCTTCTGCGCAAGCATCTTTTTTTAAGTAACGCCAGGCAAGGAAACTACCGTGGCTGTTAAAGGTAAATTATAACGACTGCTTTACGGACATGATTTCCCCCAAAGACCAGTGTGCTGTGATGAGACAAAGACGTCACGGAGAGAAGAGGGGCCACAAGAAGCCGTCACGTCTTTCTAAAAACAGACGACGGTTGGTCGGGAGTCCGGCTGTGTGCTAATGTGCCAGCCAGTGTCTGGCCGCCTCCCGTAGCTTTTTTTGCTGCGAGGAATCGGCAGAGGTGTCTGAAGACTGAATCACCAGGGGACGGGGAGCATGGAGCTCCAAGACAAGGCTCATAAATTACACAGTATCTCAGCCTCCCAGGGCGTCGCTTCTCTCTCTGTCATTATCTTTCATTCGCCTCCCTTATATGGGTGTCAGGTAGCGACACCTGGAAATATCTGTCGCGGAACGTTTGCCATCCGGGAAGTAAAACTGTTGCTTTTCCTTCCCTGGCTTCATTCCCCGCTTCTTTCTATCTGTCTGCCTTTGGCCACTGTGTCCTTTATTCCCACCAGTGAGCGTGTCAGGGGTGCAGGGTGTCCGCTGGCAGACGAAGGTATGTCACCGGGATGTGTCCCCGTTGTAGTCACGGGCCAATTAAGTTATCCGGGCAACATCGATCCATCGTCCTGCAGCTGTGCTTTGGGTCAAAAGCCTGCGTCTGTCAGACCGACCCTTTTTTTTTAACAAACACGTCTATATTTACCAGGCATTAAAAGGAAGAGGTCTGCATTGTGAGAAGGAGAAAAAAACCTGCCAGGAAAACTGAAGGCACGATTCTGGGATCCTGGTGAAAGATATCACGCCGCCTATAGCTAAAGCCCTATAGAGCAATTCCCAAACACACACTTGCAATCCAGCAAGCCCTCGACTAGCACAAATGTGACAGGAAGCATAGAACCAACAGGCAGCATGATACAGGCAGAGGAATGTCACTTCACAGCTATAAAACTTAAACTAAATTATTGATGCTCAGAAGCTAATAAATATCATTCTTATACATGCTTAGTGACAGCCAACACAGCAACGCATTAAATCAACTTTTAATCCGCACACGGTCCTTCACTGAAGCAACTAACACAGGACAGGCTAACCCGTTAATTATAGTCAAAAATGATCAGAATTTGTAAAACAACTTTTTTTTTATTTATCATAAGACACATAGTGTGCCTCCACTATAATGATTCAGTTTAAGTGCTTGTAGTTAAGGCTACAACAGCAGGGTCCATTACGTCTTAGGAGCACAAACCAACATTCCTGGCCAACACACTGAGATAGACATCGTGCAGCAGTTGTGTCCATGCACAGAGGAGACGTCTGTCCTGATTCCTCCTGTACGCTGTGTACGAGCATCACTGCCAGCTCAATGAATAATGCAGCACACTTCAAAAAGCCAGTGCATGCCCCTTACCTCCCTCCTGCTTCCGTGCTCGGAGGGACAGGAGCAAGGGAATGAGGCTTTAGCCAAAAAAGGACGCACCTCCACACACGTGGAAGACCCTTCCGTTGGGTATCTCGGGACTCTTTCAGCGCTCACCGGATCGCCATGTGATCCCCGATGAGGCAGTTAGACTAACCAGGGCCTTGTGAGGTTCATTAACTGGGCACCTGCAGGCATAAGACTGGTCATCAGTCGGCATGGAAACACATGACACCATCATCGAAACTCACATGCATGCTCCCAGGTCACGCCCCCCTGGCTCATGTCTATCGCTGAGTTTTTGCGATGCGCCAGTTTCAAACTTATCGACCTAAGAGAGCAGCCAGGACCCGACCCCGGGCCGAACAGGGAATGCGGCGCTGTCTACTACAGAAATCACCAGGCAAAGCTTATATTTTATGAATGTTACTGGTTGGAGGTCATTGTTCAAGGTTATCCAATGTTGCTTAAAACTATAATACTGTAGAATCTCTGTTGATCAGCCTTTGAAAATGGGCAAATCTACCATGAACATATGATCATCTGTTACATCCAGCCATCCATCTGCAAACCACTGATCATGGTCAGGATGTCAGGGAGACTCCGCAGACCATGTCAGGCGAGGGGGGCACTCGCTAGATGGAGTCCACATCTTCCACCCCCCTGAGAATTTAAATGCTAGTGCTGTCCCAGGCCTAGATGCATGATAATTATCGGCAGCATCTATAATAAAGTAATGTTATTTCTGAGGACCGCAGGGTGAAGTGTCCAGACGTTCATAATGCCACAGAAATATCACGACTGAGACAGAGCAGCTATAATTAGCAAGAGCAAGAAATCCAGGCAGCACAGTCCACAGCCGAACAGAGACTGAGAACGTATCCCTGTCCCCCTACCAGCCCCTTCCAGCACTGGACCGTTACCCTTCCAGGCATTCGTCTGCCATCTTTTTAGCTCCAGGGAGACAGAATTTTTCCACTGGGCCACCGTTCCTGGGATAAAGTGAGAAGGCAGCGGAGCGGGAGCACCAGCACCAAGTTCCTGTGGGGTGAAGCCAAACAGAGACTGAGAATGTCCCCCCACCCAGGGCTGGGTTATCCTGGCACCTCTCATGGTACCACCGTGGTTAAGCTTAGGGCTGGGTAGGGGTGAGAGTTCTCATTGTTGGGATTCATGTTATGTTCATAGAAATGTATGGAGAGTGTGTGCGTGTGTGTGTGTGTGTGTGTGTGAGCGTACATGTACTTTTCCAATTTATCAAGTGGGAACCTTTCAATCACAGACGCAAAGCTTTAGCCCACTGAGCCACACGCTGCCCCCCAGGCCATCAGCTAAAATATATTATCATCGAGATTTAAAATACCTCTGCAGCCCTGAGGTACGTCTCCGCCCCCTTTCACTGATGGGTTCCACCGCTGAGCCACGATGCATCGCATCACCACACCTGAACTTGTCTGACACCTTCCAAAATTCAAAGTTACCATGGTAATATTCAGTTCCGATTTTGCTGCACCCATCACCAGGACTGCTGGCTGGTTTCCCTTGCAGCGATAATGAATGCGGCCGCCCTGCCTGATCGGTCTCCTCATGCTTTCCTTAATCCGGCACTGGTGAGACAGCGTTAATGATCACAGTACCTGAGACACGTCAGATCACGACATCCTTACATGTTAAGACCCAGGTTGCACCTATTATGGTTCGCTGTACTGAGGAGCAGTCAGCAGTCCAACTCATCTATTATCATCCCTTCCTTCATCTTTATCTGTAATTATCCCCTCATGCTTGCTAAGGGTTTAATCTTCATTCCACGCTCTCTGAACATTAGCCTCCAGCTAGAGCGACTTTTAGGAGCATAAGTGACGCCAACAATAATACTAGTAAGTCTCTCCATGCGTTGCATAGCATCTGCTCTGTGGACCCACCTCGTGGCTTTTGTTCTCGGGTAGAATCCGGGATCACTGCTTGCAAATCATTGTATAAGAGGTTCTGGGAAGACAGCTAAATGAATGTGTAAACGTCCATCCATCCATTTTTAAGTGCTGCTTATCCAATTAGACTGTGGCAGCAACATGGAGAAGCACGGGGGACGCCCTGCAAGAGAGGCCCGTCTATGATGGGATCCATCACACATACACGTTACGCCCGAAGGGAAATTTACTGTCATTAGTTTAGCGAGCAAGGCAGCACCTTGGGTGACCGCATGACCCAGCAAGAGACCACAGAATTAGGAGCCGTTTTCTTAAACAGGAAGCAAAGCGCACATAACACTAACCTGTAGTACCGTATTTTTACGCATATAACGCGCACACGTGTATAACGCGCCCACGCGTATAGCGCGGGAACAAAGAAATTATGTAAAAAAATATTCTGCATAGCGCGCCCATGCGTATGCCGCGCCCATGCGTATGCCCATGCGTATACCCATGCGTATGCCGCGCCCATGCGTATACCGCGCCCATGCGTATGCCCATGCGTATACCGCGCCCATGCGTATGCCCATGCGTATGCCCATGCGTATACCGCGCATGCTGCCCATTGAACTGAAAACTCCCCCCGCCACCCCTAGACATAGATCACACATAGAAAGACAGAGTAGAGCTATAGGGTAGGCCTATAAAAGGTCATTGTCGCATGTTGACCTCACATATTATTTTCGATCTCTTGAGATTTGTATTTTGCAT
>JABFEB020000100.1:1757125-1778498 GCA_019775895.2 Stomatorhinus ivindoensis
AGGAGCCTGACTATGTCTCACTGCTGTCAGGTAGAGATATAGAAATCTGTGCTATCCTTCTTGTTTGTATAAGCAGTCTGAGAGAGGTGGGGGAGAGATGTGGATATCCCCAGTCATGTAGAACTCAGGTGATGAGCACGTTCATGCACCAGTCACATGAGCCTTAACTCTGTTTTTTTCTTCCAGGCCCTGAAAGTGCACACAGTCACTAATAGCTGTGCCCACACCCAGCTGTGACACATCTCCAACACTTTCTTCCCATTGCTGAAGGGGAGACTTTGTGTTCCAGCATTCACAGGAACACGAGGCGCTATTTCATTTTTACAACATATACACACATTTTCAGGAATATTGGACCAGTTTACCTATAGACGTTAGTGGGGACTGGGGTCAAGTAACTGGAATAAACCTCATCTTAGAAACATCCATTTTCTGAAAGCAGACATTTTCAAATTCCCTCAATACCATGTAATCTGACCTGTGTGCATCTCAAAAGCTTGACAGGAGTCATATTCCCGTATGACATTTCATGTCAGTAAAACATAAAAACAAGTAACTTCAACTTTTTACTTCTCATTTTTACATCAAGCAACAGTGGGGGGCTGGATATGATAGGGATCTTGTGGGATTGACTCATCAATTGTACGGCATATAAGTTGTGGTCTCACAGGGTGAGGGAGTGACGTCACCCGCCAGACGGGAAGAGAAAGCGGCCCGACGTCGTGACAGAGAAAAACAAGGCAGGTTCAGTCAGGGTTCATGCTCCGGAGCACCGGTATGGTGTCGTCACGGCGACCGCCGACAGGTGTTGCCCAACAGAGAAAACAGATGCACACGCATGGCACTGGAGAGCATGAGATCTCGCCTCTCACTAGACCTGGCCAATATGTCCATCGCAGTGAGGTTAGGAAACTTGTCAACAAAATTGCTTCTCCATAAAGTCTGGAGACGGTTATCTCTCTGAAGTTCGAAAGTAAGCATACAAACAGACAATAATATTCTCACGAGAACATGAGTGCTGACTTTCACTGTGGTTACTGCAGCCCCAAACCATAATAAGAAAACTGATTGTTGCTTCTCCCGCAAAAGCACGAGGTCACACAATCACGAGAAAGCAAAAAATGGAAGTGCTCTTCACGTGCTTTGCTGATATAAAAATAAGTACAAAGGCTCAGTTGAAGAAAAGTATTAAAAGAGGCTAACCCAATTCAATATGACCACCCTGTGGAATATTGTTAACTGTTGTAGACCATTGTGTAGATATTGTGCTGCCAACAAGACAAGAATGATGGAATATAATTTTGTGGAAGTTAATTAAGACATTTGGACTATATAAAAAGTCTGAAATTTACATATCTGGTAACAGTGACTGCTACATCACATTGTCAAACGTAGACTGACAGACTGACAGATGCGGTTATTTTGGGGTACGGGGATTAAGTAGTAATTTGCGTCATAACAGGCAGGTGCAGTCTGAGTCAGGGTAACGGACAGAGTAAGTTTAAGTGTGAAATTTCATTGGGCGGAGTAGGCAGCAATGCAGGAAACCACTGAACACAGGTCTGAAAATAAACTCACCATCTTAATCAGGTATTTCCAAAATGACTTACAGCATAGCAAATACTATGCTAGCTACTCTCAACTCTTCAATACCACCATTGCGTTTTACAAATTAAAACTCTTCTTTGTTTCATTCTGCAGCTACAAACGAAAAGTCCTCAGCGTCTTCCGCCTATATGTTTGTGCAGCATAACCGAATTGTGCCCATTTTCATGCGAGCACGCCCACGAGTTTGGCGTGCATGCCCGTATTTGCCGCGCCCCGGCGGGTCTGGGTGATGCATCTGCCGCTCCTCTCCTCAAGTCGCATTTCCAGTGAAACCAGATGGAGGTGCTACCCTCTACCCTCCCCCTGGGGAAACGGCGCCACTAATTGAATTTGTCTGGATGGAGCAGAAACAAGCCACTGCTCCAGATACCGGCGACCAGTGGACGCCTCAGATGAAAGCCCAGTGGCTGACCTTAGTGACCCCTGCAGGCCCCTCTGTTAAGATTGATCAGACATTGATTTCATTTGAAGAGTGGGTAAGATGTTACATATGTTCTCTGGCTGGCAGTTTATAAATGAGCTGAGAGAAAGGGCTTGGGGGGTTTTCAGTCCCCCCAATCGGGGTCTAAGCAGCACAATATCTTTGTGTAGTAAAGGATCTCATCAAATGTCGCCTGTTTACAGTGGGTTTATCCAAATTTAACAAATAAGGAAGTGAGGATGTCAATTGACGTCAAAAAGGTTAATCTTAATATGGGGAACAGCGTCACGCTGCCAGTGTTTTTTCATTACAATGAATTCTAGACTCTTGGTTTCGGTCATAACCTCGATCACAAGGAAAAGCTGTTTCACAGAGAGGGGCTTAACCGTGGCGTTTTTCACTGCCGCCAAAGCTTGGCTATCTATCGATCCAGAACTTCTCACGTCGCTAAAGCTGTGTAGCGCTGCTCCTGTTAGTCACAGATAAGTTAAGTACACAACTCCTGCGGTGTAGCAGAACGCTCTGATAAGCCCTCACATCTGGAGGAACCCTTCTGACAATGACATAGGCTGCAGCCTGCAAAGCTCTGCTGTCAGGTGTCCAGGCAGGATGCAGAGGTATCAGACAGGAGAAGGCGGGGCTCTTCAGTCATAAAGCCAATCACACACTGCCTTCTGTGGGGACACGGAGCCACCACAAGAAATGGCGTTAGGTGACGTACAGTGCTCACAAGTCTTGGGACACTTGCTTGATTCAGTAAAAATCTTGCAAATCAGTTGGTTTGATAACAAAAATCATAACTTTTTGTTTACACAAATTATATATGACATTACAAACCCATAGTTTTCAGTAAAATATTCATTTCAAGTAGTACGTGTATGAAAGGCAAATTATAGTTTACAATGGTCTGTTCTGAGTTAAAAAGTAGTTTCATTAGGGGCTTTTTCAAATGAGTAACACCATGGTAATAACATAAATCACTAAACATTTGTGTTTAATATCCCTTTCAGAACCAATGACTAAAATTGTAATTAACGGCAAAATGGCAAAAATGGAACTGAATGAATTAGTCAAAAAAATTATGACACTAAATGGAAAAATGTGCAGATATGTTGCACACTGCTTATCAATGGACTGTTTTATGAAGCCAATAAATTAGCAACATTTTTACAGAATTAGACAAGCGCCCCAAGTTTGTCTGCAAGCACTACAGCTCACAGGAACCTAAATGTTTTGTTCTTTTACATGGAAATCAGGCCTGACCTTGAGCCCATTTGCTCGGAAAGAGGTTCTTGCTTCTGCTACAACGTAGCACTGCTGCTGCTGCATTCACGTCTTTGCCAGCTGTGCCAAAGCTTAGTAACTTTTTTGCTCTAGGAAGACTTAGAACCAAAACTCAAAACTGATTGTCAAAATGGATGGATGAATGATTTTCGTAGCCATCCTGCAGAAAAATGCATCATAAAATACCATAAAATCATCCGCTTTATGCAGCTGGATGCTTTAGTGGATAAATTCAGGCTCCATGCTCAAGGGCACTTCTTGGGAACTGAACTGAAAACGCGAAAAGCCCCCCCCCCCCCCCCCTCATCTTCTGCAATGCTTTCTACCATATTGTCAGCTTGGTCTCTGGTACGCTAAACACTTCCATTAAATCAGAGGCAACCAAGCTTAAAATTTTTATGCTGCATAGAAGTGGGTGAGTCTGAAAGCGGTCTTCTAACAATGTTCCACCATAGTCTTGATGTCGCCCACCCTTTAGATTTAGACAGGAAGACACTTCAGATTTCTGAAGGTGGTGGGGGGGAGGGATGGTTGTCAATAAGCAAAAGAAAAGGGTTATTATCAGACCCAAGACCAAGCCTTCCTGGTATTTATGAAGAGAAAACAAGAATCCTGAGAAAGGAGAGCCAAAGGAGCAGAAGTATAAACACCAAGTAAAGAAAGATCCTGATCTGTGCATCTACAAAGGCCAGAAGTTGACCCTCGTGAGGGGGAAATGCAATCTGAAGCTGAAGAAGTGTTGTGTTTACACAAATCAGAGCCCACTGGCTTGAAATTCTCACGGGGCATGTTTGTCTTTGTAATTTTTAAGTAAATAAACGGTCCACTTCATCATTAAAAAATTATTAGCTTAATAATAAATGTACTGTGGAAACAGCATGTTTGTCAATACACTACTAAGACTCATTTTGTATTATTCTGTAACATACTGGTGTCTCCCTGTACTTTTACTTATATCTAGCATTTAACCAGAAAAGTGTCAATTAGATTCAGATTGAGATCTCCAGAAAGATCTGGCCAGTGGATCAGTGTCCGGGGGTGCTGGATGCTGGCCAGCCCAGCGCTGTAATCCTCAAGCCTGCTCTCACATGTATGTCACTCGCATGGACAGTATGGTGGGTGTCCTCCATTCCTCCTTGTTGTTACTGTCCATTCCTTCTTATGACAGAATTGTTTGCCTATTTCAGGTTCCACTTGCCAAGTTGTTTTTTCAGTCATTGCACAGAAGAATGAGAACTGGAACATTCTGATCATCCGCATAGTTCATATTTGCCTTTACGGAAGACATATCTGTTCTGTTTTAGGCAATAGCTTCCTTAGCTATGGTGAACACATTCTGCATTTTGTCTTATTAGACACCTTAATAGTTTAAGATGTAGACAGAGTGCTTTAAACAATAAGGTGTGTTTATGTCTGATATAAAAATAACACAAAATTTCATAACATTAATATTCCGAGTAAACAGGCATGATCATACGGATTTTTATACTTTAGGGCAGAGGTAGCTTGGTGGACTGTGATAACGAAGGTGATAATTTCACTCATAAGCCGCATAATTAAGCCTTATGCATTGCATTTGTGCTCACCCCCCCCCCCCCCGCAAGAGAAGTACTGAAAGGCAACAATTTGTTTTCCTCTTGCCTTGGGAAAGTACTTAAGTGTCACCTTTCAGACCTCTCGGCACCAAAACAGGCCCCAGGGCCTCTTGGACATGCAGACATCGGTTTCCCTATATGTCCTCGGTCCACTCTGCAGATAAGTGTCAGTCACTACAAATTTGTTCTGTAAGAGGGCCCTGTCTGGACATGTACTGACAGAAATCAAGCAGGACCCAGTGCACATGGTCAAATTTCACTAGGTCATGCCTTTCGCAGGAACTGGACAGTGAAAATGAGTTAAGTTAGTATATTAAAATATAGGCAGCGTTTTGTGGCCAGCGTTTCCTGCATTATGAATATTGCCAAAGGGGCACACTGGGTTTCTCCTATGTTACACTGAGAATAAGCAGTATTATCAGTCTTTTGTGCATATTTGTACATGTTCAAGGTGCACATGTGACTGCAGACACAGTTTCTGTCTGATAATGGACAGCATGTTTATTTTTTTCCGGAAAGTCCCCATGGGACAGCAAACAGCATGTTAGTGGGTTTTTTTCCCCAAGGGACCCTAAAACATCTGCGTGTGTTTGCGCCACTGATCTTCTTACATATCTAGTTCGAATCGCAGTTAACCTGCCAATCAGGGGGAGAGATTATGTTTATATTAAAAACCTCCGTATTCATGCTAAAACAGGAACCAATGGAACGGCACAACATTCAGATAGCATCAGCTCTTCCATCAATGTAAACACCACAGACAATGGAAGCTTTCACAGAAAATGTAGGCCTTCGTTATTATTGTCATTGTTATTATTATTAACAACAACAATAATAATAATAATCCTTTCTTGCTCAACAGTCTGTGGCATTCACGCATTCCATAGGACCCAACTGTTTATCTTAATTAGATGGAGGTTCCACAACATATTCATTGGTTTCAGTAATGTTATAAGAAGATTTTGAATTTCCAGCACTTGTAGAAAAAAGTACATGTGAAATATAACAGGGAAAACCTTCTCCCAATTGACGCCATGAATGATGGCAAAGTCATATCTCATCTACAAATCATTGTTCCTATGAACATGTGAGGGTTTCCCTACTGATGTGCAGGCCTACAAACAATGGGTATTCAGTGAGAAGCAGATAGTTCATTTAGCCCTGGCGCCAATTCAAACCACAATTTAGACGTTAAGAAAAAAAGGAAAAGATATTGCACTTATCATATGAAGACAGAAAACACCCTTCCTTTGTGTATTTTGACACCACAAAAATGTTTCTCAACTGTTTGGTGGATTCGCATAGGCTGAGCGCCAAATTTGAACATGAATTGGCCAACCCAGTTCAGGCTGACTTTTAATTGGCCGCCGCTCTTTGAGATGCCCACCTTTTTTTCAGGGAGGGGCCTTTTTTCTTTATAACTGCAATTTTACTTCAGGATCCACGGCCCTGAAATTTTGTCAGTATCACAGAACTGCTCTAACCCCAACTGCCAACTTCCTGTTTTCATTGCCATGTGAAACCAAAACTTGCTCCTACGTGTACATCATGTTCAGAGGATTTACATGGTACATATTTTTATGCACATGCATATGGTGAACAATTCTGCATAGCAAACCCTAGCTGTGGTTAGTTCCCAGGTATGTCCATTCATCTGCCTGTCAGTCTCCCCAAACCAGGTACTGAACAAGTAAAGCAGCTTATTTCTAACTGTGCCAGCTGAAAAGCAGTGTCTTATGGATGGTGTGCCGTGGTAGAAAAATGGGTTGGGAAACACTGACCTAAAGCAAAGCAGGTCATGTGGGAGACGGTATTTTTTAAATGAAACAGCCAGTTTTTCTGTGTGATCCAAGGGTAAATCAGTCAATAAACAGGAGGATCTGGGCATCATCTTCTACGTGGCCAGATCATTTAAAAGGCTACAGTGACAGACAACTTTTCAGTCTGAAGCTCTTGTTGCTCTCCTGATGTGACCCATGAATGACCTACCAAACATTAACGCCTAATAACAATAACTTTATGCTGAATGAATAGTGTATTACTTGACAAATCAATGGATACAGACCAAAATTTCACAGAAACCTACATTTTTAAGCTACTTTAAAAAATAATATCCAATGTTCACTATGCATGGGCTAACCCTTGTAAGTTACCATGCAGAACTTCCGATTGTTTTTCACAGACTTCATTTCATCATCAAAAAGTAGTTGTGAACTTTCATATTGTATGTCAGCATTGCAGTATGGTTACACTGTCCTTCCATGCACGTATTTAAATTATACACAAAAAAAATGTTAATATAAGTTCCTCTGTTCAACTACACGTGGCCCTGTCATTTTACATCACAAAAAACAATAACAAACGATAACCGGAACCTATCCACAGAAAACCAGAGGTACTCTCTGCTTTTATTTTTTGGCAAAAGTTTTTTTACTCATTTGCTATTTTCACTTTGCTGTGTACAATTTTCAAGAGCCCACCTGCAAAAGCCTTTCGCAAAAGAAAAAAAAACTCTGCAGGTGTCTGATGTTGACAGTCTTAGCACAGCAATGCCACTCTAACTGCAATATTACTCAAAAAATGAGTAATATTTGCCATGAGTAGGTAGCGTTACAATGACAAACCTCACGTTAGCACATGATTCTTCCGAGTGTCATCCAAAAGTGGCAGGGAGCCAGTCTGCTGCATGCTTGGCCATTGTTTCCACAATTCAAAAGCACAGACGATGTTTTCAAAAGCACCCATCCATAATTATCCATATGTATCTACCAGGGCTTTCTGTATGCGAGCAAATCCTTCTTCCATTCCCTTGGACTTTGAGCTGCAAACAGGGACTGCACTTTGATCCCCTTCTGAGGAGCACTTGCATCCTACAGAGAAAACCTCAGTTTCTTTCGTGTATGAATACAAACAGGACGGCAAAATTTTGTCCAGTGCCTTAAGTCTGCACGGAGAAGACCCCAGTTTTTGCACATCTGCCAGGTAAAATGGTGTTTTGAATCATCTTCATTTATTACTCTGCTACTAGGCATCATATGATGCAGATTGGAATGCTCAACCAGGCCTTATGATGCATTCCGTTTACCTTGGAGACCATAAGTTGGAGCTGGGAATGACGCCACACCCAAGTTAACCATGTTCCAGTACAGGTGAAAGTCAGAAAACCGTTTAGCAATACCGGGGACCAGTTTGGAAAACTGCAGCCAGATTCATTTTTAGCCACTGTGAGCAATTTCATGAATAATTGCACATACAAACACCATAGCATCATGTCCACAGATAGCGGTTTGACAGTACTGAGTGTACAACCCGATTTAATGAAACACAAATAAGACATAAGTGCTAATAAACAGTATACAATTTGAGTGTTCACTTCTGTTAATAACGGGCGCAGCCATCTCGAATTCTGAGGTCAGAGTTGCAGTGTCGGAATTACAGCTTCAGTGGATATTCCAAGTGAAATTTCCAACTCCTGAGTTCAAATGGAAAATAGCATCACGCCCACAGACTGTAGGTGGCAAGAGCACACTGTATGAAACAGGAAGTGAACATGCACATTCAATGAGAGAAGATTTCAAACATTCAAAGGTGATGAAGAGGAGCGATCAGCCCCCCTTTCAGGCAGCCAACGCTGAGACCTTCGTTCATCGTACCCTTCAATGTACAAACTGCATGAGAAGCACAGAAAACAAGTATCTGTGTTTTTTTTCCTTTGCTACATTCCCATGCAGATGCAACCTGCTTTCCATTTTCAGTTTCATTTCATAAGTGGTGTGATATTTACATTAAACTGTTGATTCACTGAATCCTTCTATATGTCTTAGTGTTTAATTGTTCTCGTACATTGTTCTCCTTCATGCACTCTCCTTTCTTTCTTATAAATCTTCCTTTGTGATGAAAACTAAATTACCTTTGTCTTTGTGAAATTGAGAGCATCTTATATCAGCCTTAGACTTGTTAATAAACAGACATTTTAATCAAATTTCATAGCCTGTTAATCTTAATTGCTTACATTAAGCAATACAAACCACCACCCTGTGTGGATGTATAAAAACATAATAGGTTGATGATGCATGTGAACAAAATTCTCCATTTTACTAACGTTTAATAGTATCTTACTTCATAAGGAAACATCCCTCATTACGTCTTGCTGACACTAATTCATACAACTGGAAATTTTAATTAAAAAAAAGCAAAATTACTCATACGTGTCATCAGTGTCCCAATGGGTATTAACCCCAATGCGCATTGCTCACAAACTGAATTACATAAACAGGGAGATCTTCAATATGACTGCAGTTAATTGGCTGCTGATGTAAAGGAGATATCTGCATATTCTCACCTTCATTCATTCTCCAAATTTCAACACCCATTCTTCTCAAGAGGTTCCTGATCACTCGTCACACTGATTTGTTGTTTAAGCACAGAGCTCCTGCAGTTTTGCTAACACCATTCCCTCTGTGTTAAAGCCTTTTCTAAGAAGACTGTTCCTTATCTCAAATGTCTCCTGTAGCAACAACTGTGCTAACCAAGCACTTCAGCCAAGAGCAAGATCTGAAAGCAAGGAAGGTGTTTCATTACATCACTTCTTGTTGTCCAAAGGGACTAACAGTTTTTACACATTTATTCACCTGGGTATCTCAGCAAAACAATTCCGTTTAAGTAATTTGGTATTAAAGCAGAGCACCTCGTGCCATTTGAGCCCATAACTTTCAGAGTCTGCATCCTTATCCACTTTGTCATCTGCAAGTCAATCTAGAAGTAGAAAATAGTCATCACTATCCCAGAGCCACCTACATGCCTGATATCTAACAATTACACAGTCCAATAAAATTTTTATGAAATAAAATATATAATAGACAGTTAGTCAGTGCCTCGATGATTAGCACTATAGTGTCATACTTGCTGGGATGTGGGTTTGCAGTCCTAAAACAGGTGGTTAGTTAACCTGATGCCTCTGAATTGCCTTTGCTGCGAGTATATGCTCTGTGACGGACTGGTGGCCCCCGGCTCATGACCTGTGCTTTTACAAGGGGCTTGCTATGTCATGTCAATACTTCTCAGTGCAGTAATGTGGCTAGAGCCTTCATATAAGACAAGTGTAATATTTTACATTTCAAATTTTGGTGATACGATACAGTCTTGTTTCAGCTCTAACACTAAGCGATGAGGATTACTTATGGTTAATGTTCAACACGATGATAGCAAAGGGGAAAAGTATTCCATCCCAAAACATCCCTACTTTATGTGACTCACTGACTGCAAAAAAAGATTAATAAATGAACAATAGGTAGACCCCATTTCTCGGACTCGAAATATCAATTTCATCATTTGGGTACGGTTTCATGACTTTCTGATCTCAGGAGAAATCTTGGGGAACTTACTACTCAGTCATCATGATTTTAGATCCCTTTGTTACATATAAATATATGATAATTACTTAACTTTCATTTAGGGAATGACCAGCTTTTTTTATGACCTTGAATAATCCCAGGGGATATTGTGAAATAGGTACAATCCATGCAAAAAGGCAGTCGCCTGTCATCGCTTCAGAAGAAACGGCCTCTCAGAATCCCCAGTGCAAAGCATATTCAACACCGGGATTTTCAGCCGTCAGGCAGAAAAAACAATTGTAACCGTGCTAGCCTATCCATTTGGGTATAATCAACAAACCCTAAATAAACAATGGTTTCCAAAGTCCTGCATGTCATTCACTAAGTACACAGTTCAAACCCAAAAGGCATTTGGTCTAGATGACAGGGTATAAATTAGTGTTATGGCAACCGAAAAGGCAAGCCTGCGTGTTTGTCTCACACCCACCTAATGCAGTTCAAGTGATTGTACCCCTATTCAGATCAGTACACCAGTTTCATGCATACGGTCCTTGTGCTGCTTCAAAGAAAAGGGAGTAAAATTACACAGGCATACCAAGAAACCATCTGTTTGAACTCAAGCCTGTTCAGTGATGAGGTTCTCCCCCAACCCATTTTTCTCCTTCTGTCCTACATAAGGACTGATGTTTAGCGACTTCAACCTCCAGCCCCCGCGGGATGTGGGATACGGACTAAAACATGCTTCTATATCAGCACACCTTACACAAACACACTGAGGGGGGACCTGGGGATGGAATCAATCAATCAGTCAATCATCTCGGATTTCAAAGGACAAGCAAAGGTGCTTCAGTCACTCAGTGAGAGTTTAAGAGGGATGATGAACGAGCATTACCTCAACGTGCAAAGTTTCTCCTGATGCTATTATGGGGTTGGGGTCGGGGGGGCAAAGAGTGGAGCTCGAGTGACGTATCCCAGTCTTTGCCTTACTAATAGCGTCAACAGGCAAAATTGTTAAACAAGAGCAAAGCCTATATGGGTTAAAATGAAAAAAAGGTAAAAAAAAAAAATAACAAAATAACAGGGAGACCAGCAGAAGGAAATGACCCAGTCAGCTCAAGGCTGATAAGCCACTTACAAGGCACTGGGCTGGTTACAAGCAGGATTTCCGTCACAATCCTTTAGGTAACTGGGCGAAACCCAACACAGACAAAACGGCACTAATGTGATGACAGGGTGTAGAGTGACGGCTGAAGCTGCGGACACATGTAAGAACGCCCCCACAAAACCTGAATAAATGTTTTCCTAGAGACACGGGTGTGAGCTGAGGCCAGACAATACGGCAATTCACCTGTCAACCTCTTATTTCTAATTTGGGTATCCATAAATAACGCCCATAAATTGTGCCAAATCGTACTTTAGAAATGATATCGTTTGTGAGAGGGTATTTGGGACATCTTGGATTAATGCACCTTCCTTATAATATGAGTAATAATATAAAGTTTAAATATAACACCACTGACCAAAAACGTACCGGCCAACTAACGACACCTGGAGGACGTGGAAGTACAGTTTTCTTTCAGTTATGAAAGAGAAAGAGCTGTTAGCTTTACATTTGTTATCTTTACATATTATAACATATACCTCGTCTTTTCTCGCCGAGTACTACTTAATTTATTTAACGAACTCTTACTGATGTTTTCGCTCACAAAGCAGCGCTAGTGATCCAAGTAATTGCCTTGGACCCTCATAGCACACCTGGCTTCGCAGCCTAGAGCACTTGACAAACCAGTAATATAAATATTTATAAAACTTATATTAAGTGCGGTAGGTGTAACGGCAAGGTCGCTGCCATGGGACTTAATGTCAGAGAAATTCTGAAATTTTGCCGCCGGAGTATTAATTCCTCAGAGCTCCAGGTGGTCGCGCTCGCTCTGCGCGCTCACTTTGCGCGCTCCCTCGCCTCCGCCGAGCCCGCGCGGACCCGCCGCCCCAAACCCCGCCCCTGTGGGTGGAGCGTGCCTAAGGCACGGGGTTTAAAATCATGCTCGTGCTTTCTGAGCAAAGCAAAGTTGTTCTTATAAGGAAAGTTAGGGAGCGTGTGCTGCCAGGGGAATTCACGCCGAAATGTCTGACTTGCCGTTTGACGAAGTAAGTATGTTCATGTGTAATCGTAAAATGTGCTTTATATATTCAGATTGCTTGGTTGTATTATAGGAAATATATATATATATTAAAATTACTTAACATTGGATTATGTATTTTGCGTATGTGCAGGTTAATTTATTTTTTTTACTACTACGGAGGTTGCAATATCGGCAATTTTAATGAATGTGGATACATGCAAAACTTTTTATTTTTAAGTATTAAATCCGGAATGTCACTTATCTTTTTTCAGAGTTTTGTACTGGAGTTTAACGACTCTGAAATCGGATCGGGGGAATTGGTAGACGAAAACTTTGAAGAGCCGTGCTACCGAGCTATTGACGCCGAATTAAAGAAGATCTTCCTCCCAACGGTTTTCGGAATAATCTTTGTTTTGGGAATAGTTGGCAATGGACTGGTGGTCATAGTAATGGGCTATCAGAGAAAGTCCAGAACGATGACAGACAAGTACAGGCTTCACCTCTCTGTGGCAGACCTACTGTTTGTCCTTACGCTGCCGTTCTGGGCTGTGGATGCAGCGAGTAGCTGGCACTTTGGGAGCTTTCTCTGCGTGGCGGTTCACATGATCTACACCGTGAACCTCTACAGCAGCGTTCTGATCCTCGCTTTCATCAGCCTGGACCGCTACCTGGCAGTGGTGCGTGCCACCAACAGCATCGCCCCAAGGCGCCTCCTGGCCGAGAAGGTCATCTACGTGGGGGTTTGGCTGCCAGCCGCGCTGCTCACTGTGCCAGACATGGTGTTCGCCAAGGTGCACGACTCCAGTACCAAGATATCCTGCGGACACACGTACCCGAAACCGATCGACATCTGGACCGCCGCATTCCGCTTCCAGCACATCTTGGTGGGATTTGTGTTGCCGGGGCTGATAATCCTCACCTGCTATTGCATCATCATCTGCAGACTGTCCCAGTGTTCTAAGGGGCAGCACAAGCGCAAGGCGCTCAAGACTACCGTGGTCCTCATCCTGTGCTTCTTCAGCTGCTGGTTGCCGTACTGCCTGGGCATCTTTGTGGACACCCTGATGTTGCTGAAGGTGATACCCTACAGCTGCGCCTGGGTGCGGAGTCTGGAGAAGTGGATCTCCATTACGGAGGCCCTGGCGTACTTCCACTGCTGTCTCAACCCCATCCTTTATGCCTTCCTGGGGGTTAAGTTCAAGAAATCTGCCCGCAACGCCTTGAGTACGAGTCGGGGATCCAGTCGTAAGATGCTTCCCAAGAAGCGCAGCGCCATCTCCTCGGTCTCCACCGAGTCGGAGTCTTCCAGCTTCCACTCCAGTTAGCCGAACTTCACACAGAACCAACTATGTTCCAGAAACCAAAACTTTGGAGTACAGACTACTTGTAAATATATATATATTTTTTCATTTTGTTTATTTAACTTCGCTAAACGTTTAATGCGCCAAAGCAGTGGTTGAATGTTCAGGCAGAGCCTGCTGGCTATTGTTCACCTGTATGTTTAACTGTAAATACGTATCTGATGCTTCACGCCATGGGAACAGACGAAGTATTGTACAAAAAAACGGCGACTTGCCAGTGTATATAGTTTGTGACTTGCTAGACCTTTTTATGTCAGCACTTACACCCGTTTGTCTGCAAAAGGAGTGGTTATTTATGGACACTGTATGCAACACTGTTTTTCACTGAATGTCTCCGCAGTTGTCTAGTGTTTTTCAGAACAGCTGTGACTATTGTCTAAATGCTAATAATAAAAATTTTGATTTCCTGCTTAGAAACTGAAGTTGTTTGTGTTCATTTTTTTTTTTTTAAATGAATGAATCACACAATCGCACATTGACTGCACTGATCTCGCTTTCACTTGGTTTAAGCATAAAGGAGGGGGGTTCAGGGGGGGGGGTTCCTCTTTTACTTAATGCAAATGCCTCCACTGCATCTGGCTGAAGGGGCATTCAAGGAGGAGCTCTGCTCTGTCTGGAACATCTGTTCTGTTTACATCTATGCTATTCATTTCAAGCACAATGAGACAAAACCAGAGCCAGATTGGGACTCCATAGGTGTTTCATTGATCTTACTTCAATTCCCCTGCCTGGTCGCTTTTTTTTTTATCATGCACATATTCTTGAGACAACGGTTGCCTTTAGAGAGTACCAGTTGGCCTGGACTTCTATTTTGAAAAAATGAGCCTCCACCACATGGTATCTCTTGCCATGTGGTTTTTACAGAAATCTGATAGCAACCCCTGTTTTTTCTTTTTTTTTTTGTTCTGCCAATAAAGATATTTCAAGATACTTGATGAGTGTGAGATATCAGTGTGCTACACGTTTAAACCGACAAGGCCACGTGCACCACGGCGACATACTTCATTTAACGTGATGCACATTAAATTACGGATCAGCTGTAAGATTTTCTCTTGCATAAGCTGAGCATGATTGAAAATGAGATTGATGAATAATGAAAATTAGAATAAATCGATCTCCCTGGTGTTGTGAAAGTAAAATTGCTGAGCTGAACGGACTCACTGTTTTTAGTGTAAAGATGGATTTTAAAGGGATGACTAAGAATATTATGAGATATAACGCGTTTCCTCCACCTATATTCAAATTAGTTTCTTAGGCCATGCATTATAATTCAGCTGACATAAATGTGTAAACAAAATCTAAGTGAAAAGTAAGACATGTAGGACAAAGATCTTGTTGTGTATATCTATTGGTTTTCGTGTAAAGTGGTACATTACCTCCTTAAAAGGGTGAAGGAATGGCAATCATATTCAACAACCCCCCTCCCCAAAATAAGGGATCATATACCCCCTAGTGATGCATTGACCCCTGATGCACAACCGTCGCTGAAGGGGGAAGATAACAATGACCCTGATGGCGAACTGAGTGCTCACTGCCAGATCTCTGAATATTTTCATTCAGTCATCCAACACCTTCGCATTTGCATGTCTTTACTCAGAGCACAAAAGGTGTGAAGCAGCCAAAGCAACAGCAATGGCCCAGCGAATGTGAAATGCTGGAGAAGATGCTGTGGGGCTTTCCTCTGGAAGGCAGGAGTAGTGCAGGAGTAGTGCCCAGAAGGCGGCCCACTCTCTGTGCGCAGCTCTCCATTTTGCTTGTGTCGCCTCACAGACACTATGGAGCCAGCACTTGTCACTTGCCTTAGATCTGTGTACTGATAACTGGCTGGGTAACCATGGTGATGAGCCCAGCTCAGGGGAGGGGGGGGTTCTACAGACACCTGCTTCAGTTTATAACCTCCTTTTGATGAGAACAAGCCTCTATAAAATACCAGTGACCAGTGAGACAACAATCTGTCAGCAGAACTGGTTCTGGAAATTTTGCAGTAATACAGGGACAGATCTTGTGACATAACTCTCTTTCACGGCAGATGTCAGTTCCCCTGTGTGCATGTTTACACTGTGTTATTATGCGTGTTTTATTTGTTCGACTGGACCGTTGGACACATCTCTGTGTTTGAACTGGCACGAGCAACACCAACCCATCCAAAAGCTCCTCTAACAGAGACACCTATTCTTGTGTGCATGATATCTGCACAAAAAAATCTTCGCATAATTACTGCGTCCTGAAGCCTTTCTGAGACAATGATTTTCTACGGCTCCTGGCTGTAGGATGGAAGTGGCTAAATGCAGCCTGATTATAGTGATGATAACAGAATTGTAATAATACTTGGCCATGCACTAATTTACATAGTATATCAAGGTGTGAGACGTCTCAACCATTGTCTTTCAGCCTCAGGCAAGAGGGAGTCGCCCAAATGATTATGAGAATCAGAGCCTAATCGTCTGGGGAGCAATGCGACGATCTCTAAAAGTAAATGAGCTCTCTTGGAATGCAACCTTATAAAAATCGTACAAGAAAACATTTATCAATTTTTTGTGGAAATTCTACTCTGAGTTTGTACCACCGGCTTTGTGACTGTGGTTATAACTGCAAAGCTACACAGTATACACGTCTGAAAAAATAAAGCAGAATATGATAAACATTGGGGATAAAGCTGGAAGCATGAACAGAACAGAGATTTCGGTTTTGGGTCTGAATTAAAGGTAATGCTTTCTCAATATCCACAGACTGCACAGCCTGCTGGTGCTATATAGTGCCTTATAAATAGGATGTTTCTTTTACAAAGTTTCCATTGTAATAAAATATGAAGCCTATTATTGGTTGAGGTTTGCTTTAACTGTGCAGTGAAGCTGGGCATTAAAGTCTTAGTGCACTTTGAGTCTTCATGTTTCGCAATGTTGGTATTGTTTCAGCCGGGTAGCTGCCCTTCCGGAAGCAATTTCCTGTGGCAGAAGTTCCTGAGGAAAAATAGGTGTGGAAACAACCTGTGGCCCGATGTTAAATCAGATCCAGTGTTTTTAACTGTCCTGCTTCTGGGTTTTCAGCTTTCTTCCTCACTTCTCACATCTACCTATTAATTATTTATATTCGCACAAAGTAAAACAATGTTTGAAATGGTCACAGTTTAAATTAATCCCATGTACCAGAAGTCAAATAACATAGAGTATATTCATAAATTATTCCAAAAAACGACATGCCACCCAGATTATAATACAGTTGCAGCAGAAAGTCTTCCCTAATTCCTTAAACCACAACATGATTTCCAAAACCACAACACATCAATTTACAAAATGCTAATACTACTTTATTAATTCTTCAAATAGTGCAGCGTGTGATGAATGGAGACATAGAATACTGTAAATTTTGTTTTAAAAAAGCCATCATAAATCACTGATTGAAATTATACGATTTTATATTTTTAATCATGGATATTAAATATTCTAGATGAGTCTGTACTGTCTGAAACTGTTTTGTACTGGGAGATCATTTTAGCAGGACTATATACACCTGTTCTTTTTGCATAATCACTTATCACGCAGGCTCAAGCAGAGGACACCCCACTCACAGCACAAGCCATCGAGCCACCAGTCTGACTACAATGCATATTTGCATCCATAGTAGGAATTAAACTCAAAATCCAAAATCAGTGAGTCACCATATAGTCCAAAATAAAAATGAATAAACAAACAATCCAAATAAAAAAGAAACAACCACTACCGGTTAGGCTTGGTTCAAATAAATAAATATGTTTGTATTTTAATTCTCTTATTATTACCAAGTTTCATTTTTTTGGCACATTATTTGTTTGTGAAAAAGTACGTGAAATTATTTCAGCACATTTTTGAACCCGACCATGCAGTGTTGGGTTCTGACTGAGTAGGAATGTGACTCCAGGGCTGAGGCGCTTGCTGAGTTTCACAACAACCTAACAGTGTCTAGCAGCGCATCCTACACATTCTCCATTGCAAAATTCCATACTTTCCAGGCGGTATGAGGTGGGGGTGGGGGAGTGAGAGACAGTAAAAGTTGTTTGGGGGGGAGCAGTGGCGACGTAAACAGTCGTGGGGGAGGGGGTGGCAGTTTGCTACTTTGGCGCCCTCCCAGAAGGCAGTTCAGGGCAATTACTCATCCTGCAAGGCAAGGCTTCTGCCCGCCATGTGACTAACAACTTGCCCAAGTTTGAACAACATTACACATTCTTTGCATTTTGGGTTCCGTTCACATTTTGGATCTTTAGCCAATCAGTTAGCGTACTTGGGATTGGTAAGCCAGGCAGGTGGAAACTTGCATTTCCCCATCAAAAGCATTGTAAACTGCAAGGGAATCTATAAAAGTTCACATTGATAATTTAATTAAAAGAGTCATAAGTATATTTGGATTTTTAAAAATAAAATGTATAAGTAGGCCAATTGGTTATGTATTTCCATACTTTCTTTCCTTCTGTCATACTTATCCAGACCTTCAAAATATCAAAATCAAATTCCATACTTTACCATACTATGTAGGAAGCATACTCGTATATTTGATGTCAGTGTGTGCCAAGATAAATGACAAAAATACAATAAAGACTGAATTAAAATATCTGTATTGGATCCAGCCATAAATTACAATACTTTACGTTATAATACTTTACATTATATAAATCAGTTTGCCCAGCTATATAAGGCATGGCGATTGATTTAACAATCTAATATTACTGCAGAGTTCAGGTAAGACAGTTTAATTACTAAAAGATTCAAGTGCGAATTTAACGTGACATATTATGCTATAGGAACCAATGTTTGCACCTATGCGTTTCCGCACGGAACATCAGGATGTTCGTTAGCGGTGGTCCGTCCAAAATAAGCCATTTCCTCTCATGCTGTCCGTGTTAGAGCCGGTAAATGGTGTGGAACTCGAGTAATATTTAAACAATTTAGTATCCTTTTCGACAAAATCCATCTTTATTCAGACATGACTAAAGAAGAAGTTAAAGGGTAAGAAATGCTTCAAGATGCTAAATGACTAGGTAGCATTATCCTAAACAGCTTAACAGAAGCTAGCTATCTTTGCACCTACGATATCTTGCATTGGATTGCATCACTACCAGCTATATTTGTGAAATAGACATATAAATGTAACAGAAATCGTATTTGCATATTAATTTATTAAAACTGGTTCGATTGTTGTGTTTCATTATATTTCATTAGGCAATCAACTTTAGCTGGCGTTTTCACTTAACTTTTCTGGCGCTGGACAAATATAGTCAAATTGGCAGTCTTGTCTTTTATTATCTATCCACCTTTGTCACGTTTGATAATATAGGCAACGCATGTTACCTAACCGAAAACGAAGTAAAACACAACGTGGAAACGTATATCTGCTACCACACTATCACGCCTGAATATGTGAAATTCTAATTTGAAAACGCACCGTTTTCAACTTGGCATTCTATTTCGACATCAATATGCCAAAGAAAAGCAATATTAAATTTCCATATACTCAAAAAACTGAAGAACAACTTGTCAGTTTCGCTTTAAGGATAAAAAAAACTTGTTCCATTCCATTGCCAAAATTTAGGACTGTTTTCTGATCAACCTGATTTTCGACATTCCGTACCTCGCAGAGTTGCTTCAAAAAATCCAAAAGGCATTCGACGATGTGCTTTAAAAAAGCTTCAAATCTGTAAATGAATTTTAACAAATGCTGGTACTGGAAGGCTAGAATCAACTCAAAACTTACTAAGGAAATTGCCCAATTAGTGAAAAAATGTTCCAAAGGAGCTGGTTAAATATTTGAGAGATATATGCTGGAGACAACTTACTGGCACAAAAACAGTAATGTATGCTATGCTTGGTATGTCACTAAGGCCTGAGAGATCTGACATCTGATATCTGTCAGATTCTGTGAAGTGCAGCTGCACTCTGTAAAAGGCTAGAAAATGGACATGGTTAGAGAAGGTGACCTGCTGAGGATGCTATCAATTGGGGCGTTTCACACCAGTCCGGTGATGCTTTGCACTTCTTTTTTTTTTTTTGTACTTGTCTGGTGAGTGATGGACATCTGGTTGCCATATATTAACCCGTGAGAGATGGCCCTTTCCCTAAATTGCCTTTGATCTTGTGTCATCCATCCATGGGGTGACACTCTTTGCCACACCCGTCTCACTCTGCCACTCCCCCTTCCCTTTCTAGCTTTTTGTCCTTGCACTTGTAAAGTTCCTGAAGCATATGCCTTCTTTTGGTGCTGTCCTGTATCCACCCAAAACTAACATGTAAACCCCAGGGTCAAATAGCAATGCAAATCTCTGCCATTAAGTCGATATCTAATTTGTTAAATTATGATTTGCTCCAGGCCATTATAATTATAACATTTGCTTTTAAAGGACTGAACGTCCATACAGTAGTAAAAGGTTTTGAGAGAGAAGCTGCGTTGAATTAAAATGATTATCACTTGTAAACATTGTTTCCCCCCAAACTCGTTACTCCATTAGCCTCTGAAAGATCATCTCTGCATTTAATTGTAATCCTATGTCAGCTAAAAAAAGTAGTTGCAGTTGTTTTCTCCAGTACTGTTAAGAGCCCTGATACCTGATATGGTATATACACAGATATACCTCTTTGTTTTCCTCAATTCTGCATGGCTCCTTGGGGGAAAGGAGGAACAAAAGCCCCCCCAAAACAAAACAAACCACAAGGTGGTATGTAATTCTCAGCAGGTGCCTCGCTGCCGTCTCCACAGGGCAGGTTCCAAGGCGTGGGCACCTGTGGCTTTCATTGTGCCGTGTCTATTGTGTTCCCTCCCGACTCACACCTGGCAGCCACCATCCGACGCTCTTCTCAGACCTGTGTTATTTCCTCAAGGGCTCTTCATTTGAAAGGCAGGCAGGGCATACTGGTTAAACCCTCATGCTGGACTGGCGCTAGCGATGTCAGCAGTGGATGTAATAGGAGATAAGGCTTTTTGCTGGTCTCGCCATTCTGCTCACTGAGTCACAGTGCGGCAAGCTTCAGTATGACCTTAACCAGGGCAACCAGAGTGAGGTTTCTTTCTTTTAATCTATGTTTAGCTATTTTCACCCAGGGGTCTCCAACTGGAGTGTCCTACAGGACTGGAGTTGGAGAACCGCGTTTTAAATGCAGTATCTGAATGGCAGATGATTCCCGCTGTGAATTTTATTTTGTCATGTCTGTCAGTCGTGTGCCTACCTGGATGACGAGGGGGATATAATGTCATTGTGATGTTTAGTAGGCATTCAAATTTCTGGCAGTTTTGAATGATACCCAAACACGTTGCATTGCGTGACCTAAAAACTGAAACTTGAAGCGTGTAATTTTGTGACAATAGACATAATTATGGATATTTGATGTTCTCTGCAGCTCTGGGCGCGGTGACGCTGTTGTCTTACTCCTCCAGGGTTGCGGGTTTGATTCATGCCCCTGGCTCTCTGTGCGTGTAGATTGCATGTTCTCCCCATGTTTTGCGTGGGGGTCTCCGGTTTCCTCCCACAGTCCTGAGACTTGTGATTAGTTGGATAGATGTCCTTAAATTGCCCTTTGTGTGTGTTTCTCAATACTCCCTGCCCCTTTTCCGTTTGCTTCCTAGCATCAACTCCATGGTCATTGCGATCATCAATCACGGGGTCTACGGTGTAGTTTCGGAAGGG
>JABFEB020000100.1:1782796-1794022 GCA_019775895.2 Stomatorhinus ivindoensis
ATTTTTTTGGGGGGGGGGGGGGGGGTTAGGGTTGAAAACTCAGCATATGTTAATTGAAAATTAAGTGAAAGTTAAAATGGGCACAACCTTCTTAGGGTCCATCCATTACTACATAGACAAGTGAAATAACTTTGACTTTAGCCCACAGTCATTCAGCTTAAAGCTCTTTCCGGTTTCACTGTGACAGCTTTCTGAGTGCAGGTCAACGTAAGACCCCCCCCATTCCCAGCGGCTGGGACCAGTGATGTTTGTTTTCCTGTGTTTCGTGGATTGATCCTGAGGTGGGCTCTGGAATAGCGGTGCCAGTTGATGCCCCCCCCCCCGCTGTC
Organism: Stomatorhinus ivindoensis; assembly: GCA_019775895.2. Lineage (NCBI taxonomy): Eukaryota > Metazoa > Chordata > Actinopteri > Osteoglossiformes > Mormyridae > Stomatorhinus > Stomatorhinus ivindoensis. The sequence continues at coordinate 1,783,126 of JABFEB020000100.1, forward strand.
TTTTCAGGCAAGCAGTGCTTCCTGGTCCTGCGTCAGCAGCAGTTCAACGTGCAGGCCCTCGTGGCGGTGGGCGAGCGCACCAGCAAGCAGATGGTCAAGTTCGCCGCCAAGTGAGTCAGGTGGCCGCCCCCCCATTTCCTGTTGGCCCCCGCCAGCCACCAAGGCCAAACAATGGTGGGAAAGGCCGTGCCTCTGTGCCCGGCTCCGCTTTCACGCGTCCAGGAGGAACCGATCGCTTTTCAGCGCCGGCTTCGTTTTCATCACGGGCCCTGAATCTGGCTAATGAAGCAACTCCCATTACAATAACAAGCCCCCCCCCCGGTGTGGCTGTGGGGGGGGGGGGCATTTAAGAGCTCGATGACGGCTGATTACCTGGGCCTCAGCCTGAGCTCCGGCGTGTGCCGAAGGCCGAGTGTTTTGTCTGGGGGAGCGTCAAGTAATGCGGACGCATTATTCGTTGGGGTGATCATGCTTCGCGCCTCAGGTTGTGCGATTTTGTTTAGACATCTGTTGCAGGAAAACAATTCTGAAAGGTTAGTTTGCTGTAAAGCGGAAAGTCACAGCCTTGGGTCACAACATTTACTGTTGACGTCTGTGTGTGAGTGAGAAAGGCTCAGATCGAACTTCACAGCAACTGCACTGAGAAGGAAGTTGCCCTTGGGAACAGTGTGAGTGACCCAGAAGTGCGGCAGGTCATGGGTGACCGAGTCTTCACTTTTTAACAGTGTCACGGTCAGATCTCGTGGATGGGGGAAGTGGGGGTCTTCCCGGGTGGCGGGGGGGTTGGGGACTGCTACACCCAATGTGTCTCCACAATAAATCAGTCACATTAAATGTACATAACAGAGATCCTGGAGGATTAATTTAGATGGAACGTCTGTGGGCTTGGAGTAAGATGGTCCCTTTTTAAAAGAGCTTCAGGCTTGCTTGTAAAATTGCTTTGTCAGTTATTTGACTTGCATTTACTTTGGATCAGCCACTTCCGGGAAAGAAACTTTAAAATGTATATTTATTGTTATTCAGTTCTCTGTGAACCAGCATTCACCTTCTCCTCACTGCCTGTCATGCAGTCCCGCTCTCCTCCAAAATAACTGCAGTTTTCATCCCTCACTGTGTTACCTTCTGTGGGCAGCGCAAGATTTTTTAACAAAAAAAATCTTCTTTCAGTGTAAACAAACGAGTTCCCCTTTTTTATGCAATACCCTGTGGTTTTAACTGCCAGTTGGGTCTGTTGCACGCAATGCAGCCATGGGCTCACCGATCAGAAGTCATGTGAAATCAAGTTGTGATGAAACGGCTCAGATGGACTGCGGCCCCAGCAAGGCCAAGGACGCTCAGCATCTTCGGAGTTTACGAAAGAACTTCAAAACCTGACTCTTTCCATTGCCTTGAAAGTGTCTAAAAATTGTTCCCAGTTTTATTTCATGCAGGTTCCGTTTTGCGGGCTGATGAGGAAACAAGGTTGTCCGCTTTAGTCCTCAGAACGATTTGGCAGTTAAAATTTCATTGCATAGGAATGTGCTGATGATTCATGTTTTTTGCAATCAAGATCAAATACCTTTTTTAACGCCGTGATCGTTGCATGTTTAAACGAGTAGCGTAGTTTGTGCAGGACATGAAGTACTTGGCTTGGTTGAGGCTGATGTTCTTCGGTCACTTACCTTCTCTCTATCCATGTGTTTTACGAGAGCAGCTGATCTGAAAGCATATTGGGATGTGAGCCAGAAATTTCTTCATGATTTTTGAAACAGCAGCTACCTGCTTTGTGTTTCGATTTCTGTTGCAGAAAAGACCTTTTCCTGCCAAATCTAAGTTAAATGTTAATCCAGCCTGCCGTGGGACCCCCCCCAGTCCACAGTTTCGGCCACCATGCTTTTGTCCCCTACGGCTTACTGCGGTCCGAAAAATTCCCAAGTTCAAAAATTGTAAACTGCATGCCATGCAAGTACTCGCTGTAAGCTGTTGAGTACTTGCAGTAGTTATTAGATATTTTTAAACAAATCTTTCTCATAACAGGTTCTGTACAGGTATAGGCTATATATGCACTATATTTTACAATTGTAAAATGTATAACAGTATTTTAAAATTGTTCCTTCCTTTGATAGGTAAAAAAAAGTGATTTTCATTGCTCAGTCATCTCTTGATATGTGATGTTTTTTCATAGTGACCATCTTCTCTTGAGAATTAGGTTAAAACATCAGAATCCTTTTATTTCAAGACACTACTGTGCTGTATAATTTACAAAATACTTTATTGTTACTCTGTTGGTAATGTCTTACTGTGTGTAATTAACTATCACATGTAAGCACACAAAAATCACGTTATTTGAGGTCCGCAGACAGTTCACTGCTATCCGTACCTTCGGCCGTCTGCGGTTGGTCTTGGAACTTATAACTCATGGATACGGGGAAACTACTAGAGAAACGTCCAGAAATATTGTAATAAAACCATCACATATAACGTAAACACATATGACAGAATTATGATTAAAATGAATGAAGTTGTAGGGTTTGCGAAATGAACCATTGAGCAATGACCCTCCCGTTCTACTCGTGAGGCTTAAAATATGAAGTGTTAATCCAACCACATTAAAAAAAAACCATGTTGGTGGCTAATCACTACTGAGGCACGGCAATGATATATTACAGTATAGCTGCCTAATTTACCTGTGGAAGTACCAAAGGCTAATGCTGCACTAACAGAAGGTTGCGGGTGAACTGAGCGATAAGGTGGCCCCCTTCGGGTCCTTCACGTAACCAGGCAGTTTTTAGCTTAAGTAGACATGCTTGCTTGTTACTGGTTCAAAGTCCGGTGTGTCCAGCTGAAAGTTCAAGATTCGAGAGGTTTATTCGTCACGTACTTGTATTCATATTCATTCATGTGCATATTTTTTCTTATATTTGTATTTGTATATTTTGTACACCACTGCTGCTTGTGAAGCTTGCATATAAGAATTTCACTCAAGTACTGTACCTGTGCACCAGTAATGTTATGTGACAATAAAAGTGATTTGATTTGTCGTACACACACACCATGTAGTGGAATTTAACCCTAGTCCCTCCAAGCAGCTGTGCATGAAAAGATAGAGAAAAAAAATAGGAAAAATACTATAAAATAATAAATTAATGAAATGTTCTGCTGTACATAATCTATACATAAGTGATGGGTAAGAGGTATTTTGCTGTGCAATATAAGAGCAATGTGCAAGAGGCCTGAGGTATGTGCCAACAATCTGGACAGTGTGTCGCAGTACCTGGAGGAGCTGAGTATTGTTCAGTTGCTCTAGTGAGTCCTCCAGCTCCCCCAGTGTATCTAATTGATGATAGCTGTAGGTACTGGGTGTCTCGAGGGTTCTGCAGGTGTTTGTCACGTTGATTTTTACTTTTGGAAATCAGCTTGTGGCTGTTGCAGATTGCTGTGTGGGGTGTTACTGTGCGTGTCTGAAGAGCACCGGCCAGAGCAGAATGCACAAACGATGCTTTATGCAACAAACAACACGTACGTCGCTGATGTGCAAAAGTAAAAACCGCATTAAGATTGAAACTACGGTTGGTATTGATGCTGATGTTTCTGTTAGGTGTGTTTTACGAGTGGTGAAAGTCTGGGCTCTCTTCCTCCGCTTATTTGGTTGGCTGACAGAAAAATACAGGGAACAGGGAAAGCAGAAGCAGCCAATGGTTGTTAAGGGCAGTGTTTCTATGGTAACACACAGCACCCAAGCACAATATTTGTCAGACTTTCCATCTGGTTTTTTTTCTATTTTCAATTTGAGTGGTCACATGACCAAATGATTACAACATGAAAAGGTATACTCTGATATACTTTCTGCTATGTCCCGCATGGTATGTTGAAAGCTGAGAACTCATTTAGTATCTCCAGTAAATATAGGCTAGGGTCTGCTTTTTGCAATTAAAGGCGGATTAATACTTGTGTGTCGAATCTACGCCTTAGGTAGCCGGGTACCCTCTGCCACAGCCGTCCCCGCACCTCCCCAGAAGTGGGACTTAAGGCGTAGATAGGCGTAGATTCTACACAGAAGTATGAATTGGCCTTGAATTTATATGCGTTCAGGACACTGCAGAAGAATGTGTCTCTGATACTGATCTAACGTTTCGGACTCGAGTAGCTGTCCATGATTGTCACTCACCTGTGAAGCGGTTAATGCGTCTCTTCTCTGTCGTGTAGTTTCCATTGTGTGTTTTTTTATTTTTTAATTGCAGGTGTTCAAAATGAGACCTGCCCAGTCCGATTGTTTACAGGTTACCTTGTTCTCGTTAAAACCGCATTCTGAGAGTATCAAGTATGATTGAGGTGAAGATTTTTTATCATCTCGTTAAAGGCGTCCTCCAGCAGGGCTCTGTCTGGGCTGCTTTCTGTACTGAATAAATCATCTAATTGGAAATTAAATGTTTTGCTAAGTGGAGGTTGATTTTTAATTAACGAAATCACTAAAATGAAACTGAAATGGCTCTTGAAGTGTAGAGCTAACTGTAAAACGATCATCACTTAACTGCTCATACCTAAACTGGAAACGAAATGGTCCTTTGTCTCGCCCCCAGATTTGGGGGTTGAATTTTGGTCCGTTGTCTCGCCCCCGCTCTGTATCAGAATTTAACATACGTCTGTTTCCTTCAGCAGAAACTTGCCATAGCATGTGAATGTGCAATGGGATCCCATCCAAGGTGTATCTTTGCTCTCTGAGATAAACTCCTGGCCTCTCCTTATGACCCTACACAGACCATCCTCTAAACTCCTGACACTCCTTATGGCCCTACACAGACCATCCTGGGTTTGTCACCCATGTTTATGTGGTGTTTATGACTCCTTTGCACCTTTTACAATGTTCGTCTTCTGAGAATCCTTGGGTACCGCCGGTTTGACTTTGTGTAGAACGAGCGGTTGCTAGAGGAATCCCGAATGAGGCACATTACCTGCATTGTGTGGGAGCGTCAGTTACGGCTCTATGGCCGTGTGACACGTTTCCCTGAGGGTGACCCGACTCGCAGGATCCTCATTGCTGAGGACCTGAGCGGCTGTAGCATACTGTATGAAATCTGCTGTAATATGCTTAGTTCTGCATGCTGTAAATACAAGTAATCATTTTTATTTATTCTGAAAGAAAGGGTTTAAAGGAAACTCCAGCTTAATACAGGAGTGTCTGTACTTGATAAGTGGTTGCAGGATAGATGGATGAATATCTTTGGATGTCGTCTTTCCCTCCTTTTTTCAGTCCCTTCTAATCCCTGATCTTCCTCCTTTCTTGGCAGCGTCAACAAGGAGAGCATAGTGGACGTGGAGGGTGTGGTCCGCAAGGTGGAGCAGAAGATCGAGAGCTGCACGCAGCAGGATGTGGAACTGCATATCGAGAGGGTGTGGGCCGCCGCTCCTGATCGCCCCACCCCGCCCCACCCCGCCCGATGTCTCGCCACGACGGCCCATGACCGCAAGGAGTGGGGGGCCGTAGGCTGACACCCGAAAATACTGATATGATAAACCCGAGATGAACAGAGTCTACTAGAAGCATGCTGCGGTTTCCTGTCTGTAACCCTTCACAGAAAGCGGGATCTGGCCAGTGCTGAGATTAGTGTTCCTTATGCAGCTTACCCATGGGTTTGCCGGCTTAGGGGAACCGGGATTTACTGCCCTTTGTCCACTTTGTCAGATATACGTCGTAAGCCAGGCTGAGCCCCGTCTGCCCCTGCAGCTGGAGGATGCCGTGCGGCCTGAGGGAGAGGGCGACGAGGTGAGGGCATGGGCGAGGGCATGGGCGAGGGCGTGGGCGGGACCTTGTCGGGCCCTTGGTCCAAACTGGAACCTGCTTAGGGACTAACTTAGACGCCACCTTTGGCGCAGCACACAACGCGATAGTGACGTTTTCTTTCTGAAATGCCGCATGGACCTTGGAGACAGTTGATTAATGCACTGATTTTTGATTCACACATCCGTGGCTGGCTAAGAGAACGTGCCTCTAAACAGCGCCCTGTAGTCTGAAGCATCATACTAAATAATATTAAAATAATGGAAATTATTTTCACTTTTAAGGATTTGACCATGTTCTGCATACCTGTTAATCAAGGGAAATCAGCTCTTATTTATAAATAGGGTCCATACTCCTGGTATCTCCACCCCACCCCACCTCTACAGCAGTTCGTGTTTACATTTCAAGGTTTATAGGGGGAGAGTGTGCTGTCCACACGCTAGATCGCTCTCCGTGTTCCTGAGACTTTTCACACAGGAGGCTATAGTTTACCTCCCCCCCCCCCCGAGTGACGAGTGGAAGCTTAAACCTGTGATGCTGCTGTACGACCCAGATTCCGGCCGATGACATCGTGCACAGATCACTGTCACTTGGTGGCGTGTCAAACGGCAGCGGTGTGCTGGCACCTGTTTCACACCCCCTGCCCACGCTAAGAGCAGCCGCCCCCCCACTGCAGGTGTTTCCATTGGGCATGCCGCTGCTTGTTGCCCTGGTCCCGCCGGGGAACACGTGCGTGTGCCGGACGTTCCGCTTCAGCCCTGACCCCACAGGAGGGTCGATTGTTGGTTGTGTGCTTGAAACATATTCCCGTCTGCTTGAAATAAATCCTGCGTCTTTGTAACGACACCCAGGGTGAAACTGTGACTGCGCTTTGCCCCGTGGCTTCACACCTTCAGGGTCGGGGGTTTTGCGAGCCGTCGGTACGTTTACTTTCACACTAAGAAAATCTAATAATTGCGTTAGTCTGACTCAAACCGAACTTTTGAAGTACATGTAAACATGTTAGTCTGACTGAAATCGTACTAAATTGAATTTCTCGGTCGGAATAAGACACCCACATAATGTTATTGGGAGTTGATTTACTACTGATTTATTCCAATCCAAATCAGAAATTGGAACTGGAGGTGTGGTTTAAACAAAACTATGTGGAACAAAATTGGAATTGAATTCAAATTTCAGGGGATTTAAAATCCAAAATCCAGTTCCTTTTCCTGATTTGGATTGGAATTGAAGAGCTCATTCTTGAACGTCCCCAACTCTTCTATCCTATTTTTGTTGAATCTATTCTTTTGACCAGATCAGAATTAAAGCTTGTGTCACTTCATTTGTCCATACATCCATTATTATTAATTTTACTGTTTTTTAATATCTGTGACGTAATAGGTCAACTGGAAAAAGCACAAAACTACCAAGCTGAAAGAAACTATATCACCACCTATTGTAGTGGAGTCAAGACATACTTGGGTCAATAAATCGATTCCCCTCCCGTGCATATATACTGGAACAAGGACAGTAGTCAGATTAAATGCGCAGCTCAGCTGTGACCATAGCTCGACGCAGCCAGGCATGTAAACGTATTGATTCTGTTTGTGTGGTTTGCATACGTTCATGTCAGCTTCTTCTCTGATCCTGTCCACTCCTTCCATCCAAAACCATGCTGTTTAGTTAGACTGGTGCCTCTAAGCTGCCATTAGTGCGTGTGTGCGGCTGTGGGCGTGTGTGCGGCTGTGGGCGTGTGTGCGGCTGCGGGCGTGTGTGCGGCTGCGGGCGTGTGTGCTTATCCAGGGTTGGACTGACTTCCCACCCACAGTGTTCCCCCGCTTTTTGTCCCTGGGATTGGATCCAGGCTGTAACACCCTATGCTGGATAAGAGATTATGGTAGACAGAAGATGGATAATGTAGCCCCTAAGCTTTTTTTCCAGCAAATGGGTTTTATTTACCTCTAGTTCCTGCTTTAAATCGCATTAATTGCAATCACAGGATAATAAAAAAAATGTAACCAAATGATCTTATTTTTGGTAATGTATGTTAAAGCTGGTAAGGGATGTCAGGATGTTAAGGTATACACACATGCTGCTTATGAATGTATTTTGAAGGTGCAGTTAACGAACACTGGGATCAAAAAAATCTCACAGGATTTTTTTAGGCTGTTGCTGGTCGGCTGTTAGACCTTCTTGCATTATTTTGTGGAGGCTTTACATGGCGTCCCTTTGTGTAGCTCGATTAAACTCTGCAGCATCTTCACTTTAGTGCGGTGCTCCCTGCCTTCTTCCAGCGGCATGGCCGCCTTCCTGAGTTTATAACGGTTATTGCCATTTATCACAAACGGTAACACGTCACTTTGTCTCTTGCAGGAAGGGAGAGCTACCGTCAATCAGGACACCAAGCTGGATAATAGGGTCATCGACCTCAGGGTGAGTCCCAGCCCTGTCACTCCACCCTCTCACTCCCTCAATCAGCCTGGGCCTCTTAACATGCCGACTCCCCAGAAAGGGATCTGGCACCATGAGGCGGGGAGCAGCTCTTCCAGCTCTTTGTAACAGTGGTCAGGATTTGCCGTTTAATTTCAATCCCAGCGCACACCCAGCATCCTAAGCAAATCGGCCGCTCTTTATCGAGCGCTGCGGCTGCAGTGGTATAGCAGACAGTATGGGCAGAGTCACGACCTTTTACATCCGCGTGCTGGGCACCGCGGCCTCATCCGGGGTTCAGAACGTGCCGTGGGATTGTACAGCTGCGGTGACTGAGCCAGGCAAGCGCTGGTTTTGAAGTAGGACACAGTGAAGACATTGGTGCCCCCCCTCACTGGCAACTGCGGGGCCCCCTGTCTCAGCTCAGCCCAGTCTCCCCACACGGCGTCCGTCTCTGCCTTGCCGAACCACACGCTTTTCCCGATGCTGCGAATGATAGCCACACCTTATCGCTGGAGCAGAGCATCTCTCAGTTACTGCTTTTGCTGTGTAATTTGGGGGGGGGTTGCTCTGAGAAGGCAAAACAGCATTTTAGCTTGGAGACTGCGGGATTAAGGTGCCGTATCGTGGCAGTCTGTCTGTGAGCTGCAAGACCTGCTTATTGCATTTAAAGAACAGGCAGTCAGGTGGTGTTTAACCCTTTGGCCCAGAGGGTGACTGCAGTGTGGTTCTGACCCAAGAAGCTGTAAACTCTGAGATGGAGGTGAAACGCCTCTTGAGGTCTGATCCTTACCGCGATGTTTTCTCTGATTAACAAGAACATAGATAGGTTCATCACTTGTTTTTTTTTCTGGAAGGTTTCGGGGTTTTTGACCTGTTGTAAACATTCAAAGGAAACACAACACTGACGCCGTTTATTGTTACGTCAGGTAACCATGGTGATCTAGGTTTTAAAAAAAAAAAAGCAGTGAAAATTAGAGCGTGTGGTTTTGGAGAGCGAAGTCGCTGTCAGTGAGGGCTTCATGGCTCAGACGCCACGCTTCGATCTCACATTCGCCCCGAGCAGTGAGGGGGTGTACTCCACGCTCTGTAAACAGTCTCGCGCAACGCGCCTCTGACGCCAGCGCCTTGCGACAGACGACCCCACACAGGTTTTGAACTCAAAATAAATGACAGCTAAACAATAAGGAAATCGTGACAGTCGCTTAGTAAATTCCCCACTTAAGTTGTTAAATGGCCTTCAGATTAAACTCTCACTTTACTTACTGATTTCATACTTGACCTGGATATGGGTAATGCAGGCCTGTGTTAGATGACAAATACTTGTCTGTGATTCAAGTTTGAGTTGAAAGTCAGAGCCGTGGGGGGGGGGTGGGGGGGGGTGCATTTTAGTGGACCCCCTGGGTGCTTGTGGGTGTCGAGGCCTGGAGACTAGTGCCTTGTGCTGTGGTGTTGAGAGTCATCTATGAGAGCTACCATTGTATTCTTGGGTTTCTGCAAGACCTGAGCAGGTGTGTGGGGGCCATGTGTCTTTCTGGGGGAGGGCAAGCCGGCGCTTTGAACCTCAGATGAAGTGAATAGAGACTGAGGGCAACTGAAGACCCCAAACCCAGCTTAATGTAGACACCGACCCTCAATGAGATCCTCTTTTCACTCCTTAAAACAGATGTTGTTTTGCTAATACGACGCCCTCGCAGAGACTGCTGCTTGCCCACCGTATAATTTCTGCAGCATATGTATAATTTATCAAATTCCTTGCCTTTTATTGAGAGCTGGGTGTTAAAAGATGACTCTGCCTGCCAGATCCCATGAGCATTTTTCCATAGCCTGACTACAAAGGTAATTTGAGACTGTAGTTAATGGTAATGGCTGTGGTTGACATCATTATTCAGTGTGTCCTTGTTCGTCTTTCTGAGCAGTGACTTACGGCCATCGGGTTTGCTTACACCATTTGTCCCCCCCAGACCACCACCAGCCAGGCCATCTTCCGTCTCCAGTCAGGGGTCTGTCAGCTTTTCAGGGACACCCTCATCAACAGGGGCTTTGTGGAGATCCAGACCCCGAAAATCATATCAGGTACCTCATGCATTTGCCGTTCTCCTTTTTTCCCCTTTATCCGCACTACACACTATATTACACTGCAGCTGACAAATCGTGGCAGGTTCTACGGTTTGAGATCACGGACGTCGTTTACGCACCATGCCGAGGACTCTACAGGCCAGCCTGTTCTCTGAACTTTCACCTTTTTAATCACGAGAGATGGAAAGTTCATGTCCAGAAAATCCAGACCAAGGTTTTGTTTCAACCAGCCAGTTGAGTCCTCTGTGACTGTGACTCTTTATACTCAACTGGTTGGTTGGAACAAACCCTTGGTCTGGATCTGTACTTTCTGGACATGAACTTTCCATCTCTGTTAATCACTGCAGTACCTGTCTTGGGATCTCATTCTGATTCCTACTCATTTCAATTTCAGGATCAGCGCAATAGCATTTACGCTAATTCCTGACCCTAAATCCTTAAAGGTTGTTAATTGAACGGCATCCGAGTTTTCTTTCACCTCACATGAACAACGGGCCTTCTGGTTCTCCCAAAATCAGCTCCTGAGAAATGCCATTTAATGCAGAGTACCACCATCCTGATCCTGCTGCGCCAGGTAGCCTTCCCTTCTGGCTCAAGTTATGTTTCTGCCCATGGAGTTAACAAGTGATCTTGTGCAGCGTTGTAAAT
>JABFEB020000101.1:0-11869 GCA_019775895.2 Stomatorhinus ivindoensis
GGTGGTTTCAATTGGGATTTGCACATGAGGAGCAGGGGGGCGTGGCATACACGAGGCTGGAACGGACGGAGCGTGACGCTCAGGCACCAGTTAAGCAGGACATTAATAGGATAGAACAGAAAGACTTTATTGTCATTATACAGGTAGCAAATATAATATATAGACATATATCATGTACATTACATTTTAAGCATAGTGAACTATTTTGCATGTTTGTTCAGCTTGCCGAACCCTGTCATTTATTTCTGTCAAACATACATTTCAGAGTAAAAAGGTTTATATATTGGTTAAAAGTCAGAGATTTACAGTAGAGAAGCAGCAACAAATTACAAATTACAGTACAAATTATTCCTCTTTACGCAGTGAGCTATCCTGGTATCAGTGACACTGAGCAGTCTGTATAATAAGCCCCAAACCCTGGATAGAGGGGCTCAGTGAATGAGGAGGTGAATCTGTACAGGAGGGTCAATCCATCAAAGGAGACTCTATAGAAGGACAGAGCACCAGCCTCCCAGTCCAGATATACTCCTACTCTGCGGGAGCCTGAGGGCTCTATGGGTATGAGAGTCTGTTTATTATTGTGCCAGACAGAGTAACTGCGAAGATGACAGCACAGACTCCATGACTTGTCATTGGCCCCAAGCAAAAAGTCATCATACAATCCTGTCCTCCTCATTACTTTATAAGTCACTCCTATCCGGGCTTCATATCCATCCCACTCAGCCTCCCAGTAACAGCGACCAGTCAGACTCTCTCTGCACAGAATTTGGTTCCACCAGTCAAATTTCTCTGGATGATCAGGATATGGCTGCTCTGCCTCCCATGTCACCTTCCTGTTCCCCTCTGACAGAGACAGGCATCCGTGTGCTGTGTTGGGGTCCAGTGTCAGCTGGCAGGAATCTGTAGGCAGGAGGAAGAACCACTAATAGCATCAGGCAGAGCAGCACTTTAGTCTGTACTTTATTCTTCTGTACAATAGAAAAACAGCACAGCTTCCCCTAAAAAAATCAGGAATTCAGGTACAGGCTGCCACTGATGTGGCAGAATGGCTATTTTGGGTAGCTGTGCCTTTAAATCTGCAGGGCGATTATCATAGTTAGAGGTAGCACCATATTAAAGTGGCAGTGGTTGGATGGGGACCTAAAGCTGACAAGGTGTTCTGGTTAGCTGAGTTCGCTGTGGTTAAAGGTGTGCAGTGGGCTGTTCCGCATCTTTCCTTGCTGTTGTAGGTCACACACGTGGCTGTTTGAATTTATTGTTTATTTTGTAGATCTGCATTCAATGGACTCAATGGAAACTACTGTTTGGTAGATAGTGGTGGGTATGTTTTACTCCATTCTGTTTCAGCTAACTCATATTCAAATGTTTGTGCCTGGGTGTGCATTGCTGCGGGTAAACGGTGGTGCTGGGGACTGGATAATGGGCTTATTTTGTAAATTCGCCCGTAAGTTCGATCTGTCAGTGATCATGTGTTTAATCAACTTGTCTTGCCAGACATCATCCTTTGCAGGCAACGCAGATGGAGATGATATTTATCCGGTTGGTTGGGAAGATCATGAAACGCCGTTAAGTGCTGCTGTTCTGCCTGCTCTATTACAGCTGCGGTCTGGATCGCCTGCCCTACAGTTGCTGCTGCTTTTCCTCTTCTGCTGTATTGTGAATGTGGGGATTGGTGGATTGGTGGATTCCCTGTTTAACCGGTTCTTCCAGGTTTAATTGTCTAGATCGAGGGTTTTTATAATTTTTTTTGTGTGTTTTAAGACTGTTTTGGGTTGGTACGCGACTAGGGAGGAAAGGAACTTTGTAGCTCCGTTTTGTGTTGTGTGCAGCAGCGGGACACTGGTATGTGTGCATCGGAATTGTAGTGCTTTTTTCCAGAATGCCATCTTCTGCCTGATTGCTTTACCCCCTATCCTGCCTGCACCAGCCCTGAGGTTTTACTTCGTAGTGTGGATGGTATTTTATTATTGCGATTGTTAATAAAAGATTGTAAGTGAAGTCACGTCTCTTGCTGCCGTGTATGATGGACTGGAGTGCCTTTTTGGAGTTTTAATTAGCTTAGGAACTATTTCACTGGGTGGAATTCCCAGGGTGGCGTAGTTGGTGTCTTAAGGGGTGGTTCCCCCAAACTCGTAGCCCAGCGCCGCGACACTGACTTAAGAACATGACTTACAGACAATATGAATAGCTACAAAGATATTTGTTCGTATCGAAGATCCCAAACATGAATTTTTATTTAAGAAACCAGTCATCTGTAAAACCACACTGAACAGTTTGTTTTAAAAACACTGATAAATGACTTAATACTGTTTTGTTTTTCTCCTTAGGATGCTGTCTAAAATGAGACAACACAGAAAGGACCCTAAACTCAAATGAGGAAATACATGTACATATAGTGCCAAAAAACACCCTCATCACAAAAAATATGTGAATACAGTCATAAAGTAGTAGGCATTATTAATAAAAACCTGTAAACACACTTACATTTCTGTAAGCCTGGTCTGATCCTGCACTCTCCACTGTGGTCCACACTATAGGAGAAGCAAATGACAGTACTGCTGTATCCATTTATTTATTGGTGCCTCTTCTTCACATACATGCATAAGTATCTGTAGCGTGTCAGACACACACTCTGTACTCACTTCAGCTTCTCCAGTTTACAGCTGAGATCCTCCAGTACAGCAGAGAGCAGCTTTACTCCTGAGTCTCCTGGATGATTGTAGCTCAGATCCAGCTCTCTCAGGTGTGAGGAATTTGACTTCAGAGCAGAAGCCAGGGAAGAACAGCCTCTCTCTGTGACTCTACAGCCTGACAGCCTGCAGAGTGACAGACAAAAACTCTACAATATATAAGATCACCTCAGCAATTCAAGTATTACTTTTAAATAAATATAATTTTTCAATAATTACATTTTACAGTGTGGAATACCCTGCAATACTAACCTGAGTATCTCCAGTTTACACTGTGAATCCCCCAGTCCAGCAGAGAGCAGCTTCACCCCTGAATCCAGCAGGTCATTGTTACTCAGGTCCAGCTCTCTCAGGTGTGAGGAGTTTGATCTGAGAGCTGAAGCCAGTGCCTCACAGCATTTCTCTGTGAGTTCACACTGGTCCACCCTTAGGAAAATGAAACACTTACAAAATGTCTTTGTACATTGGTGCACTGTATAGACATTAAAGTAAACCATCACAGCCATGACCAGAGCATTTTTAAAAAATGGTGAATTTATTGTACAGCACATAAAAAACAAATTTATAATTACCCCAGTTTTGATTGGTGTCGATTATATTTTTATCCATAACGTTTGTTAAACTCATAAATGCATATTAAAGTTATAAATAACAAAATGACATAACTGTCATTTTTCTTTGATTATTAGCTCTGATAACCAACACAAATTGTGTGCTGAATGATTGGCTTCCTGCTTTACTACTTAATTTCAAACATGGTTTGACTGTTGATAGGATATAAGGAAGTAGGAGAAGAAAAGCATCTGTTTGTGTTTGTTTACAGGGTTTGGGCAAAATACTTTGAAAAAGTACTGATGGCTGAATAATAATAATGATCAATCCTTTATTGTCCCTGTAGGGAAATTCCTTTTATGTCTCCCTCAACTTGCTCTCTGTAGAGCAAGCTGTCTGCAAAGGAGCACCCAGGGAGCTGGGGGTTAAGGGCCTTACACAAGGACCCACAGACATGCTGAAACTGGTTTTGAACCAGTGACCTTGTGATTACAAGAACACAGGCTTAGCCCACTGAGCCACACACTGCCCCCCAATACTGAATACGTTACCATGAATACATTTAATACTGTACTTGGTTACAGTCTATAAAATGTAAGGGATTCAGGATACTTTTAGAATGCATTTAGAATACATCATTTAAAGGCATGGTTAGTCCAGCTGTGCTGTATCATTATTTGTTTATTTTCTTTTTGCAAGGGAAGCAGGGAGCTAAAATGCTAGCTTGGTTTGCAGCTAATTGCAGCTAATTGTAGCTTGGTTGAGCTTTAGCCTTCAGCTTGAAACCTTCCATGCTGAAAGAGTCTTTATGATCGGGAGGCACAACTCGCATTAAACAATAAATTACTTTCAACTTTTTATAAATCAGGTCAGGTTGAGGAGCATGCGCTGATGTAGCATGTTTCCACACCCACCACACAGCGAAACTCCTTGGGATCCTGGCCAGCAATCCCCCAGGCAGATACACGGTGCAGTCCCACCCCTTGGAAATGGCCATATATCTGCCGCAGCCAGGTGTTACGTGGGCGTCCTCTTGGCCTGCTCCAGCCACTGAGGTCCTCAGCAATTAGGATTCTGCGAGCCGGATCACCCTCAAGGAAACCTGCCACATGGCCGTAGTGTCATAATTGATGCTCCATTACAATGCAGGTAATGTGCCTCAATCAGAACTCCTATAGCAACTGCTCATTTAATGCAAAGTACCCAAGGATTCTCTTCATTTTAGCTCACTGGATAGTGTCCATGTCTCACAGCCATATAGCAAGACAGGGAGCACCAGGACTTTAAAGACTTGGACCTTCGTCCTCTTACAAAGATATCAGGAACACCACACACCCCTTTCTAGCGACCTCATGACCCCCCATGTTCTTCTAATCTGTCTGCTGTCTTCATAGGAAGAGTCACCAGAGACATGAATGTCGCTGCCGAGGTAGGTGAATCTCTCGACAAGGTTGACATTCTCCCCACAGACAGACACACTATTGATGCCTGTATCTTGGTCTTTAACCAAGACACCTCCAATCACAGACACTCAGACTCCTCGCTCAGTCTCTCGAGAGCCCTGATCAGAGCCTCCATTGACTCCACTAAGATCACAGCATCATCGCAAAGTCAAGATCGGTAAATCGTTCTTCGCCAACAGATGTCCCACAGCTGCTGGACCCCATGAACACCCAGTCCATGCAAGCACTGAACAGAGTAGGAGCAAAAACACACCCCTGGCGAAACCCATAATAACCTGGGAAGAATGCAAAGGTTCTTGCTTCACTCTGTACAGCAATCACAGTACCAGTGTATAGGGCAGCCATGATGTCCAGTTGCCGTAATCCAGGATATCACCCTTCCCTTTCCAGATAGGGACCTAAAGTCCCGTTTTCGAGTCAGTTAGGATGATGCCTGACTCCCAAATGGAAGCAAACATTGCCTGCAATGCCAGAAGGACAGTCTTACCACCAGTCAGGAGAAGTTCTCCCAGGATATCAGAGATCACTGTGGCCTTCCCTAGCCCCAGCTAGTGGTGCCCTGTAAGATGAAACACCTCCTTCTGGGAACACTGGAAACACCATCACAATCCTCGTCACATAAGGTCTCCCACATCACATTAGAGTCAGCAGTCGCACCAACTGAAAGTTCTTCAAACAAACTACGTGCAAACTCATCAGAAACAGATTGATCTGCCTAAGTTCAGCCTCGTTTTACTAGTAGGTTGTAGCTTACTGGATCTAAATGATAAATGGACTGCATTTATATAGTGCTTCTTTCCAAAGTGCTTTACAATTTTGCCTCATATTCACCCACACACCAGTAGCTGCCATGCAAGGCACCAACCTGCATACTGGGAGCAATTGGGGGTTCAGTGTCTTGCTCAAGGACACTTTGATGGGGTCAGGAGGAACCAGGGCTTGAACTGGCAACCCTACAGGTGCCAAGCGATAATGCTACCTCCTGCCCCACCATCATTCCCCAGAAGTTGAATCTTCAGAGTAGCAACAAGTCTGTGGTCAGAATTCACAAACTGGGCACTTCTGTAGACCCTGCAGTTCTGCAAGAGCCTCCAGCATCTGCCTATGAGGATGTGATCAATCTCCTTCTCCACACCACCATTATTGGAGTACCAAGTTCAACGATGCAGCTCAGGGCGTTGGAACCAGGATCCAGTGACTCGCAATCCCTGACCTTTTTTTCAAAAAGTCATGGAACATTCACCACAGTCTCCAGACAGAGAAGTAGCTGATCTGCTACGGCAACAGCTACTCTCTGAGTATGACAACCATCAGACCGACCAGATTGAAAGTAGGTATACCCACTTACAGAAATATCACCACTCCCCAGTCTGCTTACCTCATAGAGTATTGCCACCCAAATGAGTTTACCATGCTCCCCGAACAGCAGAGGAACATGGTTATGTTCCATGTGCCCACTCAGATGAGTCGCCTCATACTGGGACCCAAGTGCCACCAGCACCACACCAGGCCCGATCTCCAACAGGCCTGACCCTATTAGCTCTCCGACGGTTTCGACTCATCTGGGGATGAGGCTCTCAAAGGCTTTCCCCCATCCCCTTCATGGTGCGTGCAGCATTCCTGCAGGCGGCTGCAGCAGAGCATAAGGGTACCGTGCTTGTTTGTATGAAGCAGTTGTGAGTTCTTCTCTGGAATGCCAATCGCGCCACCAACCCCCCCAAAAAATTGTTTCCCTGCAAGTTGGAGGACCACTTGCAGAGCTGGATGAAGTTTAACGTCATACCCAGAACACATATTTGAAAAAAATTATGCTTATATTTCCAGGACATGAAAGCACCACACTCGGTCATGGTTGCGTGTGCTGATCTACAGTTTACTGTGTCCCTGTAGGATCCCCTTCCCCAGGACGGCTCAAAGTCTGCATCATGCGCAGGAGAAGGAGAGGGTGACTGGTGAGCAGCTGGTTTGTTATGTCTCCCTCTCTTTATCTCTCTCTGACCACAGACAGCATGGAGTATGACCACCCGGAAGGGACAACCCTCTCCCCCCTATACAGTCTGAGGCCAAGGAGCTGGGCCCAGCTGCGTGAGGAAGGAGTTAACCTCCACACTCTGGCTACCCTTTATATATGTACCTCGTTTACCCGTAAAATAAAAACTGCCCCTTTTTAGGTATCCACTGCAACCCTGTGTCTCCTTACCCACTACAGGGGACTAACCTGGGAAAGATTAACCTTCACATCCAGAACTATGATCAGAACAGAGCTGGAACACACCCCCATCTGACTGCCTAGGAGAAACACTAATGATCTCATCAAGGAGGAGGAGGGGTACAGAGTCTGCCAAGGTCTAGCTGTGAAAACACTGGCAGCAGGTGAATCTGTGTACAGTGGATGCCAAAAGCTTATACACCTCTATTGTATCTGCGGACTGACTAATGCTTTCAAATAATTTTCTTGAAATAGTTCCCCCTTTTCTCCACACAAACACGGACTTTGTTTTCATTTCAGCTTTCATAAACAGAAGGTGATATTCAGTAAATGCAGATTTATGATTTTATTAAGCAATGTGAAAATTATATGTGAACCCTCCCGTAACATATTCAGACCACTGAAATAGCTTCCATTGCAGGTGACAGCCATCTTTCTGCCAGGTGTCCCTAAACTGTCCCTAGACTGGCTACTTACTCTGAAAGGAGGAGATGTAAACATCCCCAGCAGCTAATGCAGGCCTGTCAGGCTGTTAGTTCTCATTCCAGCCTGGCTGATACATGGCTTGGTTTATAATTAAATTGAACAAATTACTAAAAGTAATGAGTTAAAAGTAAAATAGAACAGGATATGCAACACAACTTACAGGAAATCTGCTTGAGGGACCTTAGCATGCAAGCATTTTAAACACCGTGGTCCAGACAGATCTGTACAGTACAGTGAGAGCTGATTACAGGAGAGATTTACTGTCATAGCTGACAGGTGGCTGATGTGACACAGGAAGGTGCCCATGCAGCAGATACCCAAAATAAAAGAGTATTTTATTTGCTGTAATTCCACCAGAGGAAATGTGATTTAGGCTCCTCTGCTATAAAACTATGAAAGTCCAGCCTACGCATGGCGCCAGAGCATAATATACTATTTTCTGAAAAAATACAATAAAAAGCTGAAATGCAAACCTCTTTATTAGGAATGAAATTGTGTGACTGCGACAGTTCGCTTATGTGATTTTCCTTGCAACCGTCACACTTTGTACTAAAGTATCAGTTCAGAATTTCAACTGTCAAATAGGATTTACCTCAGTATCATAAGTTTACAGCATGGGATATTGAGAAATACTGACCCCAGTATCTCCAGTTTACATTGTAAATACCCAGTAATACTGACCTCAGTATCCCCAGTTTATAGTGTGGGATACCGAGAAATACTGACCTCAGTATCTCCAGTTTACAGTGTGAATCCCCCAGTCCAGCAGAGAGCAGCTTCACTCCTGAATCCTGCAGGTCATTGTTACTCAGGTCCAGCTCTCTCAGGTGTGAGGAGTTTGATCTGAGAGCTGAAGCCAGTGCCTCACAACATTTCTCTGTGAGACTGCAGCTGTTCAGCCTGGAAATGAAAACATTTTAAGACACAACCACATACACAGCCTGCACATTGTTAATAGTCCTGTGTACTATTAACAATATATGTGAAAATATTATGTGAAAATTATATGTGAACCCTCCCGTAACATATTCAGACCACTGAAATAGCTTCCATTGCAGGTGACAGCCATCTTTCTGCCAGGTGTCCCTAAATTGACTAGTAACTCTGAAAGGAGGAGATGTAAACATCTCCAGCATCTAATGTAGGCCTGTCAAGGCTGTGCTAGTTCTCCTTACAGCCTGGCTGATGCATGGCATATTTTGTGTTAAAACTGAACAAATGATTAAGCTAAAAGTAAAATAGAACAAAATATATTGATGCAACACAATTTAGAGGAATTATGATTGAGAGACGATGAACACTTAAAACACTGTGGTCCACGCAGACCTGTACAGTACATACTGAAAGCTGGTTACAGGAGAGATTCATCTCTCATAGCTGACAGGTGGTTGATGTGAAACAGGAAGGTGCCCATGCAATAGGTAACCCCAAAATAAAAGGATATATTATTGGGTGAATTATTTTAAAACAGAGTAATGGTATTTGTGTTTCTTTGATATAAAATGCTTTTTAGTATTAAGGCATTGGCACAGGCCATGATTGGATAACTTGCATTCAGGATCAGCTGATTTACACACTGAGCCATTCTGTGCACATCAAATTTGCCAGTGTTAAATTAACGCTGCATTGTGTTTATATAATTCTCACCAAATCAGTGTTACATTTAAAACTTTACAGAGTGCAATGAGTGTTGTTGTATAGTCTTAAATTTTATTAGTTCTTATGGTGTTCAGTTGACACCATAGAGTGTTAGATCACTGAAACTCCACCTATATTGTACCACTATACAACAACACTCATTGCACTCTGTAAAGTGTTAAATGCAACACTGATTTGGTGAGAATTATATAAATACCATGCACTATTAATTTAACACTGGCAAATATACTGTGTGGAGTTTCAGAAAGCACCGTCCTTAGTCAAGAATTCAGTGTCGGGAGTACGCAGTAATATTGACCTCAGTATCTCCAGTTTACAGTTTGAATCCCCCAGTCCAGCAGAGAGCAGCTTCACTCCTGAATCCTGCAGGTAATTGCCACCCAGGTCCAGCTCTCTCAGGTGTGAGGAGTTTGATCTGAGAGCTGAAGCCAGTGCTTCACAGCATTTCTCTGTGAGATTGCAGCTGTGCAACCTGGAAAATAAAACATTTCAAGACACAATCAAATACACTGCACTACTGTGTACTATTAACAATGTATGCAAAATGTATGTGAAAATACTACATGAAAATTATATGTGAATCCTTCCATAAAATATTCAGACTAATGAAATAGCTTCCACTGCTGTCATCAGACATCTTCCTGCCTAGTGTCCCTAAACTGACTAATAACTCTAAAAGGAAAGATGTGAACATCCCCAGCAGTTAATGCAGGCCTGTCAGGCTGTGCCGGTTCTCGTTCCAGCCTGGCTGATGATGGCTTGGTTTATATTAAAACTGATTTTGTCTGATTAAATTAAGTTAAAAGCAAAATGGAAGAACATATATGGATGTAACAACTTACAGGAATTATGTTTGAGGGACTGTAGCATACAGATATCTTAAACACTGTGGTCCACACAGATCTGTACAGTACACAATGAAAGTTGGTTACAGGAGAGATTCGTCTCTCATAGTTGACAGGCAGCTGATGTGACACAGGAAAGGGCCCATGAAGCAGGTACCCAATATTAGGATGTATTATTGGCTGAATTATTTTAAAGCAGGGTAGTTTGATTTGTGTTTCTTTGATATAAAAAGGTTTATAGCATGATATAGCATGATGGACAGCTTGCAGTCAGGGTCAGCTAATTTAATTACTGGGCCATTATGTGGAGTGTCAGAAAGCACCGTCTGTGTATTTCATGTATTTCAAAGTAGAAATAAATCACATGGCCTCTTTGACTGGTCATCTAAGAAAACTGCTTTAATTGTAACTTTCCAGTTAAGTGATGATGGATGGATGGATGGAAGGTCAAGCTGGGCAGGCAGGTGGACAAGCAACTGATACAAACTGAATGGCCCCTACACCGTCCATAATATAGAATTTATGGTGTGGAATACCCAGTAATACTGACTTCAGGACGCCTGGTTTACAGTGCGGAAAACCCAATAATACTGACCCCATTATGTCCAGTTTGCACTGTGGAATAACCAGTAACACTGACCCTATTATCTCCAGTTTACAATGTGGAATGCCCAGTAATACTGACCTTAGTATCTCCAGTTTACAGTGTGGAATGCCCAGTAATACTGACCTTAGTATCTCCAGTTTACAGTGTGAATCCCTGAGTCCAGCAGAGAGCAGCTTCACTCCTGAATCCTGCAGGTTATTGTCACTCAGATCCAGCTCTCTCAGGTGTGAGGAATTTGATCTCAGAGCTGAGGAAAGCATCTCACAGCATTTCTCTGTGAGTTTACAGCCATTCAGCCTGAAAAAGGAGCCTAGGATATTATACATATACAGACCGGCATACACTATATGCACAAAAGTATTTGGACACCAGGGCCGGTATGCATAAAACTTCTCAGAGTAAAATTTCAATCTTAAATGCGTCACATTTCTAAGAATGACGTGATTTTGCTCCTACTCCCAGACTTAAGAATAAGTGGCATGCATAGACATTCTTAAGTGTTAAGACTTTGTCTCAGCTCCTAAATCATTTAAGAGACCTGCAGAGATGCCTAAGCCTGTTAAGAGTTGAATGATCTGTTTTTTTCCGTGCTTTTAACAGCTGGGCCAAACTTTCCTTGCACGACCTCCTTCCATTTAAGCACCAACTGTGCCAAAAGAACCGTTTTGTTTGTCATCCAGTTTGGTTTTCTTTTAGAATCCAATGTCTTGCTATGAGTTTTGCGCTTGACCCATAATTTATACAACATGTGCCTCTATTAGTGGAAACTGATTGGTGATGTGCTAAGTAGATTTTCGTACAACCAATTAATGGTTTAATGTCAGTAATATATTCACCGTGCAGCTCCTCTATTGGTTGAACTTAGTATTTGGGGCGGGATTTTATTTGTAGTCCTCATTTCACGACAATTAAATGCTGGTTCTGTCAGCACTTAGGAGTTGGACTTAGACTTCGCTGAAAGTTACTTTTAGCAGCTTTATACGATGCTCTTAGGTCCTACTTTTTGCTAAGATATTTTTTAACTCTCAAGTCCAAGTGTACGACCATTCTTAAGACCATTCTTAGGAAGTTTTATGCATACCGGCCCTGGTCATTACACCTCCAGGAACTTTTATGACATCCCATTCTAAATCCATAGGCATCAATATGGAGTTGGTTCCCTGTTTGTAGCTATAACAACTGCCACTCTTCAGGAAAGGCTTTCCACAAGATTTTGCCAGTTCATCAAGAAGAACATTTGTGAGGTCAAGCACTAATGTTGGATGTAAAGTCCTGGGCCCGTATCCCTAAAGAATCTTTGTGCAAAAAGTGGCTCCTAGCGGCCAAATTCTAAGAAAATTCTCAGAGTCATGACGTTT
>JABFEB020000101.1:11969-24841 GCA_019775895.2 Stomatorhinus ivindoensis
ACACTTACATTTCTGTAAGCCTGGTCTGGTCCTGCACTCTCCACCGTGATCCACACTATAGGAGAAGCAGAATGACATAGTGCTGCTGTATCCATTTATTTATTGGTGCCTCTTCTTCACCAGAGCATGTGAGCGCAGTGGAGTGGTGAGAATTTCCGCTCCTCGCTCACGAGGCTGTTGGCTCCGCCCGCTCCTCCACTCTATTTCACACTAAGCCACTCTGCTCAATACCGCTCCTCACTCCGCAAAAATTTCCTCCCGCTCAAGTCAAATCGCTCCCCGCTTACTCCAATTTAAAAGAGGGACAAATAATCTGCATGTCTAACAAATGGCACCTTAAACCGAAGCCTTATATCATAAAGAAATATGAGCAACAGCAACATTTCCACTCAGAACAGAAAATATTTATTTTTAAGCAACATATAGGCAACAATGGACAGGTTTAGCAATGACAGTCCACGCAAAAATAGGCTTAAAAATAAAGGAATCAGTGGGCTTAATAACCTAAAGAATATACAGGCTAAACATCCACATTATAAATTCCTCAGTTTTTTTCTGTTGATGCTGCTGCTGCGTCTCTCTATAAAATTAAATTTCACTGACAGCGTTACGTGAATTTAAAAACTCCCATTACACCTGCTTTGAATGACAGAACTAATTTATCTGATTTACCAATATTTACTTTATAGGCGTTTATACTTTTATTTTCTTTACAGACTTGATGTGTTACAACCATATAAAACGTCTCACGTTTTGGTCTTGCTTCCGCCTGTTCACGGAGCACACTCATGTTTCTGAGAAGAGTGATTCCAAAGTGAATCTTCACTCACTGAAAGTTTCACCACATTGTTGTTCTTGCTCTACATTATTGTCATCTATACGTTTGATAAGAATATTGCACTTGTATGATCTACCAGTTTCCTTTGTGAAATACTTTGCGAATTCCATCTCAGCCAATTTGTGTAACGGTCTTGATAATTATATAGCTGAATTCTGTGTAGATTTGGACACCCCTCAGAATCATAGCATGAGCGGTATCGGGGCAAAATTGGAGAGTGACAGAGCGACCGTTCCAGCCTTAATTAAAAAAACCATTCTGCGCGCTGAACAAATTCCGCCCGCTCCGCTCCTCGCTCACGCTCTGTTCGGCTCACATGCTCTGTTCTTCACACTGATTATGCACTTCTTATACACTCTCTACTCACTTCAGCTTCTCCAGTTTACAGCTGGGATCCTCCAGTAGACCAGAGAGCAGCTTCACTCCTGAGTCTCCTGGGTGATTGTAGCTCAGATCCAGCTCTCTCAGGTGTGAGGGGTTTGACCTCAGAGCTGAAGCCAGGGAAGGACAGCCTTCTTCTGTGACTCTACAGCCTGACAGCCTGCAGAGAGACGGACAAAAACACTCTGATAAATAATATCACCTCAACAATACAAGTATTATTTTTAAGTAAATGTGACTACTTTCATAATGTGTGACTCCTTTAAATAATTACAGTTAAAAGTGTGGATAGTAACCTCAGTATCTCCAGTTTACAGTGTGAATCCCCCAGTCCAGCAGAGAGCAGCTTCACCCCTGAATCCTGCAGGTCATTGTCACTCAGGTCCAGCTCTCTCAGGTGTGAGGAGTTTGATCTGAGAGCTGAAGCCAGCACCTCACAGCATTTCTCTGTGAGATCGCACCGGTCCACCCTTAAGAGAATAAAACACTTATAAACCAATGTTTTGCATTTGGTGCACAGTTACATTAAAGTGAGCCATGACAGCCATCACAGAAGAGATTTTTAAGCAGTGAATTTATTGTACAGAATACCGTATAAAAAGCATATTAATAGGGATGCACTGATCCCACTTTTTCTGTCCCGATACAAATACTGATACCTGTGCTTTGGGTATCGGCCGATACTGAGTACTGATCCAATACCTGTGTTTAATAAGCTGCTGCCTATTGCCTCACAAGAGACTGTGATCATTCTTTTGCATGTAAGGCAACATCAGACTTAACAGAAACCTTGTATACATGCACGTGATACATTTACCATGTGTAACTGTAAAGGCTGATTTATAATTCTAAGTCAAATCGACGCCATAAGTACGACATAGCCGTGGACCTACGCCATTGCCTGACGTACACCCCCCCAGAAACGTAACCACACGTTGAGGTGACGCAGACGCAAGAACTGTGATTGATAAGCTTGATAGCGTTTGTTTTTTATAATATTGAAGATAAAAAAACACCCACCTATACTTATATTTGTGATTGAACCTGAAGCATTAGTTATAGCTAACATTAAATTACTAAACTTATTTCATGTTTGATATAAATAATGTTTCGGTTGCATTTTCTCTCGCTTTTCCATAATTTGCGCTAAAGTTTGTTTTTGCGGTCTTTCTCTGCTAGCATTAGCAAATTCCGTGTACTTTGCACTATGGTGCGTCGTTTGATCAAATTGCTTGCGTTAATTCAGAGGCATTCTGTCCCATACTCCTCTTCACACCTTAGCATAACCGACCTTACAGTCTGAAAAAACACCGCAGCTTTGAGTTTCAGAGTAATGTTGCAATAAAGTGGTATCGGTCCTTGGTATCGGGCAATTTTTACGAGTACGATTATCAGTGCATGAGTGCAGTATCGGCCCGATGCCGGTATCAGTATCGGTGCAACCATACATATTAACAATCACCCAGGTTTTGATTGCTGTCCATTATATTTAAATCTGTAACTTTTGTTAAACTCAGCATATTTAAGTTCTAAATTGCAGCCTAAATGTTACTTTTCTTTGTCTGTTTGCTCTGCTAACCAACACAAATCGTGTGCTAAGAATGATTGGTTTCCTGCTCTACTGCTTATGCTTCACTGCATCATTGGAACAACATTAAGACCAAACAGCCCCCATCCCCGTCCCAGAAGCATCCACCTCGACAGTGAACCGCCCTGAGGGGTCAGGGAGCTGCAAAGGGAGTGTCGAGGTAAACCGAGTCCACAGGTCTAGTGAAAAGGCAGCTTGGAAGATGTGAGAGAAGGCAAGGGGGCAGCAGTCATACTGTAGCCTTTAGTAAACCAGTGATAGAAATGAACAAACCCCAGTAACTGTTGTAAGTCTTTCTGGGAGTCGGGTTGTGGCCACTCATACACACAGCACTTTGTTGGGGAGGGCCTTTTGGGGGATAAAGGGGGGTAATGGACTGTCCTTAATTTGTATTTGAGCCGCCTTTCAATTCCCGATGTATGTCTATACTGTATTACATTATATTATTTTTACTGTTCGATAAACCACCATTTTGCTGAAACTGCAGAGACTCTGCAAGTGGATTCCTTACAGAACCCCATCTCGATGATTGACTTAGTCACTGTCAATATCTGTTCTTAAATGTTTCTTGTTCTTTTAATTCTGTTTTATTTTCATATTTATTCCTACTTTTTTTTTTTTTTTTTACTTTATGCACATTATTTCTTATCATATTTACTGGAAAGCACTTTGAATGACCTTGGTGTATTTGCTGCAGAAATAAACTGATATAAAGGTTCATTCTTTACTTACTTGAGCTTCTCCAGTTTACAGCTGGGATCCTCCAGTACAGCAGAGAGCAGCTTCATTCCTGAGTCTCCTGGGTGATTGTAGCTCAGGTCCAGCTTTTTGAGGTTTGACTTCAGAGCTGAAGCCAGGGAAGAACAGCCTCTCTCAGTGACTCTACAGCCTGACAGTCTGTTGAAAGGAAACCACAAATTATTGTACAAAATACAGGTGGTAGCGACCCGTCAATGTGCTGATGTGCCAAAAGCCATAACCTGACTGGGACCAGAGGACGGCCTCCCCAGACCCCAGTCCTTCATGACCTCCCCCTTTTTTCCATCCCTGTTCTCCCTGTTCCTGATAAAAAGCTGCCGTTCAGGGGCATTATTCTGGCCTCGGGTTTGCTTGTGTGCCTCTGTTCCTGTGGCCGCCACACACTATTCACCGAGGCTCACCTTTTAGCCTCACTGACTTTGTAGTAATCGACACAGATGATCAGCTCTGTAAGGCTAGGTGATACCAGCAATAAAGTTATCACAATTAAAAAAAATTATACTGGCCGATATCAATAATTATCGCAATAAAGTCTTTATCAAGTCATTACCTTTCAAGTCTCCGGTTTAAAGCCAGTTTTTTACTCCTAACATAAAATTGACGAAACCAGATTGCTAATCGTAGTTTTAACCCTTTCTTTATCATCAGAATGTGACAAACACTTGCCAAACCGTACTGATGGCCAAAATGATGCTTCTGGAACTCCCTGTTCTATTTCTGACCCAACTAGACGGAGCTTTCTGTTAAAAAAGGAAACGAAAAGTGCCATGTGGCCTCAAAAGTATTACAAATGGTTCACGAGGCCACGTTTTGCCCTTCACTGCCAGTCAGAATTTCACATTCGCATTTAGCTGGATTACCCTTATTGAATGGGTTGCTTTGGGCTTACTTGCTGTCCCGGTGCGTTGCCCTGTTGTACTACCTGCCCAATTGTACTGTTATTTGTTCCTTAAATTGCCCATTTTCATGGCTGTGTTTGCGCTTGTGCCCCACTGCTGGTGCTGACAAGTCGTCATTTTGTGATGCAAGGCATGTTGCCGTGACACGTTTTATCATGAATTATACTGAACATTCATCAAGCATTTGGCACATCAATATTGAGGAAAATTATATTGCAATAATTACTGTTATCTTTTTGTCGCCCGGCCCTACAGCTCAGTTCAAAATGGAACCATCCAGTGAAAGTCAGCTAAACCCCAAAGACGATGATCAGCAGACAGAAACCACAACATCCCCATGATCGGCCACAGAACCACCGGTGAGGAAGTGAGGAATGCAAACAGGAGGCGGCCGACACCTGATGACAGCTTCAGAGAGGGGGTGGGATTGCCACCTCCACCAGGGCTCAAAGCCTACGTCGTGGGCAGGAAGGGGGGGAGGATGACTGACGAGCAGTCTGCTTGTCCTCTATCTCTCTCTTTCTCTCTGAACACAGAAGGCCTGGGGGATGACCACCCGCTCAGCCAGTGACCAAGGCGCCGGGCCCAGCCGCATGAGGAAGGAGCTATAGCCTCCACACTCTGGCTGTCCTTAAGGTTCCCTTCCTACATATACCCTATTTACCACCTAAAATAAACACTACACCTTTGGGGGGACATCAATGAGATTCCACTGCAGTCATCAGCCGTCTTTCTGACAGGTTTCCCCAAACTGACTAGTAACTCTGATAGGAGGAGATGTGAACATCCCCAGCAGCCAATGCAGGCCTGTCAGGCTGTGTTGGTTCTCATTCCAGCCTGGCTGATGCATGGCCTGGTTTATATTTAACTTGAACAGATTATTAAGGTAAAAGTAAAATGGAACAAAATATATGGAAGCAACATAACTTACAGGAATTCTGTATGAGGGCTCTTACCACATGAACATTTTAAACACTGTGGTCCAGCTGTTGAATTTATTCTAGTACACAGCAGAACTATATTAATTGAGCATAACAATATTAAAATCAAACTGGCACCAGAGCATAATATCCTATTTTCTGTAATAGATAGATAGATAGATAGATAGATAGATAAAAAGCTGATATCTATATACTAGCATAGTGGGAATTAAATGGTGTGAGTGCAGCGGTTCGCTTGTGTGACTTGCCTTGCAGCCATCAAACTTTGTTTTAAAGTGCCAGCTTAGTATTTGCACTGTGAAATAGGACTTACTTCAGTATCTCCAGTTTACAGTGTGAATCCCCCAGTCCAGCAGAGAGCAGCTTCACTCCTGAATCCTGCAGGTCATTGTCACTCAGGTCCAGCTCTCTCAGGTGTGAGGAGTTTGACCTCAGAGCTGAAGCCAGCGCCTCACAGCATTTCTCTGTGGGATTACAGCTGCCCAATCTGTTAAATAAAGCAATTTACACAACAATAACACACAACCTACACACTGTTAATGGCACTATGTACTATTAACAATGTATGTGAAAATAACATGTGAAAATTATATGTCAATCCTCCTGTAACACATTCATGCAAATTAAATAGGTTCCACTGCAGTCATCAGCTGTCTTTCTGGCAGGTTTCCCCAAAATGACTAGTAACTCTGATAGGAGGAGATGTGAACATTCCCAGCAGCTAATGCAGGCCTGTCAGGCTGTGTTGGTTCTCATTCCAGCCTGGCTGATGCATGGCCTGGTTTATATTTAACTTGAACAGATTATTAAGGTAAAAGTAAAATGGAACAAAATATATGGATGCAACACAACTTACAGGAATTCTGTATGAGGGCCCTTAGCACATGGACATTTAAACCCTGTGGTCCACAAAGATCTGTACATTACAGTGAGAGCTTATTACAGGAGATATTCATCTCTCATAGCTGACAGGCACCTGATGTAACACAGGAAGGTGCCCCTGCGGCAAGTACCCAAAATAAAGGGTATTTTATTTGGTGTAATTCTGTCTTCAAACCACCGCATAACTGACAACTACCAGTTCAGTATTTGAGCTGTCAAATAGGACTGTCTGCAGTATCTCCAGCATACAGTGTCGGATATCCTTTAATACTGATCTCAGTGTTTCCAGTTTACAGTGTGGAATACCCAGTAATAATTACCTTGGTATCTCAAGTTTACACTGTGGAATACCCGGTAATACTGACCTCAGTATTTCCAGTTTACAGTGTGTATCCCCCAGTCCAGCAGAGAGCAGCTTCACCCCTGAATCCTGCAGGTCATTGTCACTCAGGTCCAGCTCTCTCAGGTGTGAGGAGTTTGATCTGAGAGCTGAAGCCAGTGCCTCACAGCATTTCTCTGTGAGATTACAGCTGTTCAGCCTGAAAA
Source organism: Stomatorhinus ivindoensis (assembly GCA_019775895.2). Classification (NCBI taxonomy): domain Eukaryota; kingdom Metazoa; phylum Chordata; class Actinopteri; order Osteoglossiformes; family Mormyridae; genus Stomatorhinus; species Stomatorhinus ivindoensis. The sequence goes on from JABFEB020000101.1 coordinate 18,804, forward strand.
AGGAGCCGTGTTATACACATACAGACTGGTATACACTTTATAAACAAAAGTATTGGGACACATGGCCATTATACCTACAGCAACTTTTTGACATCCCATTATAAATCAATATGTATTAGTAAAGAGTTGGTTCCCCCCATTGCAGCTATAATAGCTGCCACTCTTCTGGGGAGGCTTTCCACAGGATTATGGAGTACAGTGTGTTTGTGGGAATTCTTACCTATTCATCCAGAAGAGCATTTGTGATGCCAGGCCCTAACGTTCTAGTTCAACCCAAAGGTGTTTGATGGGATCCGTGGGACCAATCAAGTTCCTCCACACCAAAGTCACCCAATCGTGTCTTTATGGACCTTGCTTTGGGTACTGGGGAACAGTCATGCTGTTCCCACAAAGACTGAAATATGACATTGTCCAAAATGTGTTGGTATGCTGAAGCATTGAGAATTCCCTTCACTGGAACTAAGGGGCCCAGCCCAACCCGGGAAAAACAACCCCATACATTCCTTCCTCCACCAAACCTTACAGTGTAACCAGGCAGGTAATGTTCTCCTGGCATCTACTAAACCAGACTCATCAGAGTCCAGTGGCAGCGTGCTTTACACCACTACATCTGATGCTTGGGATTATATTTCATGATGTGAGGCTTGCATGCAGCTGCTCAGCCATGGAAGCCCATTCCATGGAGCTCCTGGCATACAGTTTTTGTGCTGGGGTTAATGCCAGAGGAAGATTGTAACTCTACAGCTATTGAGTCCACAGAGTGTTGGCAACTTGTACACATTATGTGCCTCAGTACTGGGGGACCCCGCTCTGTTACTGTGGTCTAACACTTTGTGGCTGACTTTCTATTGTTCCTAAGACTTCCAGACTGCAATAAGACCACATACAGCTGACTAAGGAAAATCTACCAGGAAACAAATTTCACAAACTGACATATTGCAAAGGTGGCATTCTAAGATACCATGCATGAATTCACTGAGTTCTGCAGAATTCTTTCACAAATGTTTGCAAACCTGACTGCGTGGCTTGATGTTATACATCTCTGGCAAAGGGTCTGAATGAAGTATCGACATTCAATGATTAAGAGGTGTGTGCCAATACTTTGTCTATATAGTGCATATCCTATAAATCAGTGATTGTAGTGATACAGAATATCCAAAGAAACATTTCTTCAGCATAATAAGAGGCACAGTCTATGGTTCCAAATGAATTATTTCAAATCTATATTGTATCATTTTAAATCTAAAATTAGCTACATCAGAAGTATTTGGGTAGTTTGTGTGTATCATGAAGTAGGATGTCTTGTTTAGCTAGATGACTTGTTAGATTTAAAGTAGTCTAGGCTAAATGTAAGTACAACGATAAAATTAATTTAAACTAGAGTACCTTAAATCCAGCAAGTTATTCCACTAAGCAAAAAATGTAGCTTCGTCATACAGATATCTGTTCTAGACTTGGTTCAGGGTACCCCACTTTAAATGGACTTCATCTTCATTCACCTACATTTAACCCAGATTACTTAAAAGTTATTGACCAATCACGTCACGTGTTTACATATACTCAGCCAACAACATGACACGTAGAATGTTACAGACAGGCTTATAAACGTTTTTGACCATAAAATTTTATTCAGTTTACCTGCGAAAAAAACGTTAGCAGAACTAAATTTAGCAGAAGCTAAATGGTCTGGTACTGGTTTTCAAAGTTACTGAAAACGCTATTACCTGATGAAAAGTTAGCTTTGCTCATTAGTGGTTAGCAGATTAGCGGGACCCTGCCCACCACTATACAAATCAAATGCACTATATTCCCTAATAATATTCTGTACACCTTATTATTAAATCTAGCTCTGTAAGATGAGGCCGTGACCGTGAGCATGGTCTAAAATTTATTTAATGCCCGGTTAGTTTAAATATAGCAATCTAGCCTCTTTATTAATCCAAGAGGGGAAATAAACGATGTATTATTACAGTTTCATTATATATTTAAAACCAAGTTAATCTGTTACTACCCTACTAGATGTATTCACACTTCCTCAGCCAGGAGTAGCTGAGGCCAGCAGGGGGCGTCAGTGAGCAGCCAGAGACAGCAGTCTTCTGGAAGCTCCCAGCTCTGGGCTCCATCACTTGGACACACCTGCTGACAGCAACACTCACACACTATTTCTTTTGGGCTAGTATGTGGTTCAGCAGGCTAAGCCTCTCTATCTGTGTTTGCAAGATTGCTGGTTGGACACTCGGCAGAACAGCCACAAGTCTGTGGGCTGTTGAGCAACCTCCAGCTCCAGGGCTGCTGGATGCCAGCCAACCCTGTGCTGTGACTCCTAAGCTTGTTCTCACCTGTAAATGTGTCTCTGTCTTTCATGGAAAGTGAGACGAGAAGCAAACCAATATACCTGTGTGTGTAAATAAAGGATAATTTCATTAACCCTACAGATAAACAGCCCTCTTTCTTTCTATAGCAGGTTAGGATGCAGACTGGATGGTAAAGAAAATGTCACTTTTTTTACTACATCACTACCAACAGTCATTGTAAAATCTGGGTTCCTGATTATCAAAGAATCAAATCCAGGGGGAGTCACATGGTGCTAGTAGTGAGATGGCCATCTAGGCGAGGTGCAGAGTCAGGCATCGTGTTAATTATTCTGATTTTATCTATGGCCATTGGGTGATGGGTGTAATGCGTTGGAAATCTCAGCAGTTGAGTAAAGATGTCAAAAGAAATGAAAAATATACTGTAACTTGTGGTGATATTAAGAAGCATTTGCAATCCCAATATGCCTGCCAAGATGGCGACAGCGATGGTGCTATTACCCCTGAGCCGCAGCAACTTGCTCTAGATATTTCAAACATATTTGCAATGCTGCATAAGATTTCGGCTGACTTGGCAGGGCTGGAATGTATTTGCCTCACTATAGTGTCAGTGGAAGGGAAGTTGCCTGCCTTGACTGAAGGGGTAACGCACGTGGAGAAGTAGATGGAGTGGTTAAATGAAACCAATAAACAGATGAAAGCCACCTGAAAAGTCAATCCAGGTGCTACGAAGGCGGATGTGGACGCCTCCGTGACAAATTGTAAGATATGGAAAACTGCAGCCAGTGCAATAATCTGCACTTTCTGGGAATACCAGAGCGCAGCAGAAGTTATTAATCGGTTATTAAAATCTGTCCTCGGCTGAGATGATTCCGCAAAGGCACCCGAGCAATCACACTTTGTGAGATTTATACTGTGGGAATGCAATCAAGTCATTTCGGGATTTTTCACAACAGTATGGGCTGAGCAGAAATCACACCTGGAGATATTTCCAAATTTGGCATGTTTTGAAGGGAGTGTTGAGGTTAGGGCCATAATCTCCATATCCAGCTGATAGGTTTGAAGAATTAAAAAAAATATTTGGGGAAGGAAGCGAGTCTTCTAAATATTATAAGCTGTTGCTTAGCGGTATTGAGAGTAAAATCACAGCCTCTCTAAAATGGTGAGGGAGAAAGATTTGGGCATTTCTTTTGTGCTGATAGCTTCTCCCTCTCAAGGGATCTTAGAGTGAGATTGGTCATTATTACCGGTCTTTCAGACTCAACGTTATGTTAGAAATGTAAGGAGTGGGAGGGCATTTTAATTCATGCAATGTGGGCTTGCCCACAAATACAGGTATTTTGGGAAAACAGTTCAATTAATTTTTGTTTTTTTCATTTGGGGAAAAGGTTCATAGTTATATTACCAATTAGCAATTTGATTTCTGCTGCACTTCGTATGTTCTTGGACACTCTAAGCCTATGGGGAGGCTGCCGGAAGGAGTGGGTGCAGATTGCAGTTATGACTGGAAGACAGATTCTGCTCAGGAGTTGGACATCTTTGAGAATCACTGCTTTTGAGGACTGGACGGCTGAGTTGGGAAAGATCGCTGCATACGAATGAATGTCACACGGGATGGTTAATAGAGGACAAATATATTTCAACTACACTAACTTGAAGAATACAACTGAGGTGGAAAGTCTTTTATTGTACCATTGAACTATAATGTCTATGTATGTTCTTTAAACAGCCACGGGGACTTTTTCTTGATTCCCCTCTGGTTCTGTGTTTGTTTGGGCGGAGGGGTTGTTTAAATGGATGACTTTTAAAATTGATAACTTAGTAAAACTTAAATCTTTTGTTGGGGCCAACATCTGTCCGATCCTGCCTTTCGTGTCACCTCCCGATTCGGCCAGCAGGTCTGCTGCTCATCCTGTCCTCCCTGTGGCTTCCTTCAACCCTTGTGTTTGTCTTGCTCCCTGGACTGCTGCATAGCTCAGTGGGTGGAGTACATGGCTCAGTCTGAACCTGCTGGTTATGGGTTTGAAGTGCTTATAATATTAATCTTCTTTTCCAAAGTCTTAATTCCTTCCTGTGGTTTGCCCTCCTGTTTCGGTTTGTGTTTTTTGCCTTCATGAATTTGTAATTATTCTACTTTGCCTACTGCCCCCTCATTAGCTCGTCTGACTGCTTGTATTTTAGTGCCTGCCTGTGTTCTTTTCCTTAGCCAGTCACTGTGAGAAGTTACTCTGTGTGTTAATTGCGGTGTGTCGTATTCGGCCTGCTTGCTCAATCATGTTCTCGTGTTCTCCGGTTCTATTAGCTGGTGTATGTATGATCCTGGTAGTTATTTTCCCCTGTTTAGTTCTGACCCCTAGTGGTCCTTCTGTTTTATAGTCTACCCAGTGTGATCTGTTTTCTTCAATAAACACCTTGTCTCTTGGATCCACAAGTGGATCGTTACCTTTTCCCTGCCTGCGCCATGCCGTGCCATAACATCATTTGTATTTGAAAAGCATTAAAAAATGCAAATACAAAAACCACAAATCCAATGAAAATAAAACGATGTTACTGCCAGACAAGTCACATTCTCACTTACAGAGCTGTCCTAGATGTCTTGATCACAGGCAGCAGCCTCCAATGCTCTTTATCTGATCTGATGAATGTTTTCAAATGAAACACATCCAGCTCCTCATCTGACATCAGCATCACAAAGGCCAGAGCTGAGTACTGTGCAGGTGAGAGGTCTTCTGCTGAAAGACTTCCTGAGTTCAGGTATCCTTGTACTTCCTCTACCAAAGAATTGTCACCCAGCTCATTCAGACAGTGGAACAGGTTTATGGTCCTTTCTGGAGATAAATTCTCCTTTATTTTCTCCCTGATGTATTTGGCTGTTTTCCCAATGTCATGTGAGCTGGTTCTTGTCTGTCCCAGTAGTTTTTGTAACAGAGTCTTACTGGAGTCTGTTGAGAGGCCCAGGAGGAAGCGGAGGTAGAGGTCCAAGTGTCCATTCTTGCTCTTTAATGCCTGATCCACTGCAATTTCCAGCAGGTAAGCTGAGAAGTTTGATAGAAACACATACAAAGCAGCGAGATACTCCTGGATGCTCAGATGCACAAAGCAGTACACCTTCTCCTGATACAACCCATATTCCTCTTTAAAGACTTCTGTGCAAACTCCAGAGTAAACTGAAGCTTCAGTGACATCAATCTCATTCTCTGTCAGGTCTTGCTCATAAAATATGAGATTGCCGTTCTCAAGGTTGCCAACAGCCAGTTTGCCAAGTTTAAAAAGCAATTTCAGAGACTCAGTGCATTTATTAAGCTTGGGTTGACTGTTTTTCATGTACTTGTCATTTTTCAAACTTGTCTGGAAGAAGATGAAGTGTGTGTACATTTCAGTCAGAGTCCTTGGAATTTCTCCATTGTCATTCTCACTAAAAAGCCTCTCAAGCACAGTGGCTGAAATCCAGCAGAACACAGGTATGTGGCACATGATGAAGAGGCTCCTTGATAATTTCACATGTGTGATAATCCTACTGGTCAGGCTCTGATCACTGAATCTCCTCCTGAAATATTCCTCCTTCTGGGCATCACAGAACCCTCGTATCTCTGCCACCTGGTCAACACAGTCAGGAGGTATCTGATTGGCTGCTGCTGGCCGGGAGGTGATCCAGAGGAGAGCGGATGGAAGCAGATTCCCCTTAATGAGGTTAGTCAACAGCACATCCAGTGACGTTTTCTTTGT
>JABFEB020000102.1:33825-46482 GCA_019775895.2 Stomatorhinus ivindoensis
AAACAGCATGAACTGTCAAAAAAAGTTAGAAATTCTTAGAAATCTTTGGGGGTGCTTTTATTCATTTTGGGGGTGCTAAAATCGCCCCTGTTTGTACCTCAGGTAACGTGGTCTGACCCAGGAGCCGCAATTTGGAGGGGGGTGCCCGCCTGCTCTGATGCTACGGTTTCGCTGGCATCCTGAAAATCTCCCCTCTGTCACTGAGGGTTTTCTGCAGGCTGGAAGACACACAGAAACCACCACAAGGAAATGTCACCTGAAGAATGTTTCCCGTAAGAGGTACCTGAGAGGAATCCTTCAAGGGAACTCCACCCTGTAACCATTTACACAACGTTAGCGGACACGTTTATCTAAAGTGACATAAGCTGGATCAGAGAGTCCCTGAAGCAGCTGGGGTTAGGGTCTTGTTCAGGGACCCAATGGTGAAATCACACTGCAAACCATGGGATTTAATCCAGCAACCTTCTGAGACCAGGTACAGTTCCTATCCACTGAGCCACACATCTCCCCATTTGTGACATCTTCATTCTTTCTGATTGCATCTGGACAACGCCGGTTATAGTAATCCTGGATGGTAAAATCCATCCCAGAAGTCTGCTATGCAGCTCTAGGCTCTGCCAATGGGATTCAGGCTTGGTGGAAAATGCTGAGATAAACTGGCATGAATCATAAATATTTAACCTTCTTAGCGCAGTCCCATGCTGTGCCATGCTTGTTTTATTTCACTGTCACTTTGGGCTTTCATGAAAGCTTACTTTAGTTTAAAATTAAATGCTGTTGAAAATGGCGTCCAAGTATGGTGCAACTTAATATCTGATTTCCGTTGAAATATATATATAATAAACTCAGCGGCTCAAATAGAGGCAAACGGCCCGGCCATGTATAGTCTTTACATTGGTAGGCCTATAAAAGGAAGACATGGTGGCGGTTTCTGTTTTGGAAAACGTACAGGCCTAAAGGAAAAAAAAGAGACGTGAGTCACAGGGCACTTAGGAGACATGTTAAAGCTCTTCGGAAAACATTCACATGGTGAATTTACGTGCGCCCCATTTCCAGGGGACGTGACACGCTTATCGAGAAGATGAGTCTGCTAGATAAATGAATAGAAAATAGTGAGTCACCCCAGGGTGTCTGCGCGCACTCAGGTCCGCCGCCTGCACTACGGGGAATGGCGGTGTGGGTGCGGACGGAGGCGGTTCCGATTCCGGCTCACGGTCTCACCGGCAGCGTGACGAAAGGGACGTCCCTCGGCCCGATCTCACCGGCACCGTGACCAAAACGACGTCCCTCGGCCCTGGCTGCTTTACCATTTATGCATTTCTCTGTAACAAACTTCTGCTAATGCCTTTGCCAGACTGCCAGACCAACGCGGGGTTTCCGAGGATCTCGCAAAAGCAACTGCAGTGTGTTTTTGGAGCAACGCGCAAATATGCACTGATAGCTTTCTTTCAAATTCGGTGTTTCAAAATGAATCTGTAAAAGAAATGCCACAAAAAGGAAGATACGTAATGACGATTATACCTCATTAGTCATTGTGTCTTAATCCAATTAAAGAAATCATTCCAGTTTATTCAGTTAATTAATTTAATTATGAACGCCTTCAGGTATTGTAAGTACATTTTCCAGCAAATACCTTTGATTGTAATTTAAATTGGTCATCGTTACGCATTAATAAAACAAAGCAATAACCGTTTCATATAGAAAAATGTGGTTGCTTTTATGTAAGCGTAATCCTGTAATTGTTTCGACTCAGAGTTTTAATATGATTTTAAGTCACTAAAATTTGGTCGCATAGAAAACGGGGTGTGTCCAGAATTAGCCTCCGGTTTACAATTTATTAATAAATTTGTCCACCTCAAATTGAATGTTTACAGATTATATATTGCATAATGCAAATGTGTTTTGACCAGAACCTGATTCATAGATCTGTCTCCAGCTGGGCGGCTTGTGGCTGACTAGTGATTGTGGAATTATTTTGTCCAAAACAAATAAGATCAGTTACAGTAGATTGAAAGTAAATTGCTTGACCGCATATAAGGTGATTTGGACACGCTTACTAGAAATGGTTGATGCTTCGGAAATGTGATGCTAGATTTGTCCAAATACCAATGAACTGTGATCACACAGTTAGTCTTGGCTTCTATGAAGATTAATATGGAAGTGGGTAACGTGCAGGTAACCGACATACAGATAATCCAGTGGGAGATACTGGAAGCTACATATATAAAAAAAATCTTAATACCTTTCCCACAAAGCAGCCTGAGGGAGAGCACTGATGTCAGGTAACAGTTGTGTGCTGTCGCTAATGAAAAGACATTTTTAAAAATGTTGTGGATGTCATCCGAGGTTTGTTTAAAACTCTCCACTTCCATTTTGCGTACAGCAGCTACGTTTAGTGGGAAAAGGTCACAGCAGATGTCCAGATAAAGGTCTAGAGGCTTCCCTAACAGTTCATATAAAGATGCCCTTTGTTTTATTGTTAACAACATCTGGAGTTGCATTAGATCGTAACCTTGGGTTACAGCCCTCGCTCAGACAGGAAGTCTAGATGTTATGTTGAATCCGCCGGGGAAAAGGAAAGTAGGATGTGAGGATGATAGTAACGTTTAACACATTCCTCATTCGGCTAGACAGTGGCGTGTGCAGAGAAGAGGGCGGCCGACCTGGGGGCTGCAGACGCCTCGTTGGGTGACAGGCTTCAGGCGAGAGATTAATGAAGAGTCTCCACCGGTCATCCGACTCAGCGGCACTGCCCTCCTGTGTTTTCTCCCTGGCATTTGCTCTTCAAATTTGCTTTTTAGCTCCCACAGAACCTTGGTCACGACCAAGTCTAACGCTAATCGTACTTTCAGACCCACTACTGGGACTCAAAGGCCGCATCGAGAGGTTTTCCATGAAACAGTACCACCCCCCCACCAGACCAAGGAATCAGTCCTCCCTTTCTACCATTCTTCATTTTTCTTAGTTGCGGCTTTTGTTGAGGGTGTAGTTCATGTTCTCCATGTTTGTTTTGCCGGCTGCCCAGCTGCATCGGGCTGTGTTTCCCTCCGATTATCAGCCGCCTCCTCTTCAGAGTTCCAGGATCAGAAGAATGTGGCTCTCAAATGGCCAGCGGTCTCGCACGCCCTGTGTCGACTGCTATAAAAGGGCGGCCGGACTCTACCCTTGGAGATGTCGGAGTGTTTTTTTCGCTATCACGGTGGAACTTCCTCCACACCTCCATACTCCGCTCCAAGACCGGGGGCAACGGCAGGCACATGAAGTTCTGTATTCATACCTTCATCTCAGGCCCCCCGCATTTGATTTCCGGCATCTCTCTTCAAATTAGAGAGAGATGGCTGCCACTGTGAGTCTTCGCATGGAGCTACCTTGAGATTATGTCCCGGGAGCCCAGAGGAGGGGCCCCCGGTTTCAGTGTAGACCTGCCATTCCTGATAAATCCTCCCCCGTAATGAAATTCCCAATGGGTTCCCAGCACGGGCGTGCACTTCAGTCCCCCTCCCTGCTGTCGATTGTGTGGTGACCGGGCTTGCCGTCGACACCCGCCTTCGCTGAGGTCTTCTTGCCCCCCCCCCCATCCCCGGCAGCCTTTTGTTAACCCTGAATTGCAGTGGGACTGTTTCGTTAACCCACTGCAGCCCCCAGGACAATTTCATTACCTCCACATTGCTGAGGACTGAATGGGAATCACCACTAATACCTTCGGGGCCTGAACATACCCCGACTTCCTGTTACTTGTCTTCTCACCAAGCTTTGCACCTATTTACCCTAATTGTCTCAGGCTCCTCATGTCAAAAAGTGACTGTATCTGTGGTAGCTTACCATGGCATCCCAGTGGGACAGTGATCACATGACTTGAGCTGGGAAGTATCTGATGGTTTGGGACATACCCCTTACCTTACTGCAGAGTGCATCTGTATTTCATGCATGGATAATTGGGCACGGCGCAGTAATAACTGAACAATCACCCTGGAAATATGATAGAAGCGATACGAATTACAGGCGTATTTTTATCATGAGTCACAAACTAAAAGCCACAGTTACACAGGAAAGAACTTTTCTCCTGGCAAATAATTGTGTTTCTCCACTGTAATTTCAGTATTATGCAATTGCAAAGAATGCAGAAAGTCTTGCATACCAAACTCCACCAGCGCTTCATTATAAATGAGGCTTTAGTATTACAGTACAAAATAAAAAAAAAAGTGAAATTAAACCTTTATATAGTTATAGCAGAAAGGTGGTTTCTGACCATTGAAAATGAAACTTTGGTAGGCAATGAAGTGGCCCTTGGAAAAGGGGTTTTCTGTGGGCCTTATAGCAACCAAAACCCCCTTTACCAACTACCAAGACTTTTGAGAGGTTGCAGAAGGTTTCATAAATGTTATTTAAGACAGAGTGCTGAGGACACTCGTCTGTGGGGACACCGAGTAAGGTGTAGCGCAAATCTGCAAGTGTGCGTGAGTTTTCGTGAGCTTGTTTTCAGTTCCTTCACTGAGATGGAAAAAAAAAACTGAGAAACAGCTCATCGGGTGCAGGTCATCTCAGCAAGTAACTCCAAAGAGACATGTTCACATTTGCTTGGTTGTGAATGGATATTTACAGGCAAATATAAACATACACGCACATTTTTATTTCACAGATTATATGCATATTATACTGAAATGTGCATTCGCTTTTTTTTCTGAATAGAAATATTCATCTGGTTTTTCTTTCATATCAGGAAGGAAATTCCCCTCGAAGCAGAATATTCTCACTTGGGTGCAACATTCATGATAATGGAAACCAGCCTCATTGTTAAACCACTGGCTAATTTTGGTTACAGCTCTGTGCATCTGAGCTCCGAGGAATCAGGAAGTGCTTGATATGGGAACGGTGTCCCCTCTAATCCGCCTGGTCAGTGGCTTCTCTGCCCAAGCTCTCTGCAAATCGGCAGGACGCTCCCTGACCTCCGGAATGCTTCAGAATGCCGGCAGATCTGGGTAGTGCCCGGCATTGTCCCACACGCCCGATGCCATTCCGTTTTTATTCTTGACGGGGGAAGGAGGAGTTTCCTCGCCGAGCGAGAGGCCTTGGCAGTGCAAATTCCATGTTGGCAGAACACCGTGAACCAGAAAATCATGCCGTGGTGGCCTGAGGCAATGGTTTAACCCACGTGAGAGCCACACACACACACACACACACACAGGCACACGCAGATCTGCCCCCTCCTACACGCAAGCAATACGTGGCTCTGTCGTGCATTGAATGTTCCCTGCCCCGTGATATGGCTGATAAAGGAGCTAGCAGTACCTCTGCAGGCCACGTCGCTCTCCGCCTGCGGCCTGGGCTCGCTGGAGCCAGTTACTGGTCCCAGCCTGAAAGGGCAAACAGGTGCATATTTGTATATTTCCATCCACACCGACAAAACACTCAAACACAAACACATGCAACCACAGAAATGAGCCAGTCACGGTGAGAACTTTTCCAGGTATGTTGGGCACCAGGAGGGCCCCCAAAGAGGGCCCCCCCTCCCATATTTAAACAATGCTAGTTTGTCATGATTTTTATGGGACCCGGCAATTCAAACAGTTACCCAGGTGTGATCTGGCCATTGCTTTTCTCCCTCGATGGTGACCACCACACCTCACTGCACACTGGAGCTGTTACGACTTCTTGGAAACGAGAGAAAAACACACGTGCGGCATGTAAACACAGAAATAAGGAAGTTCTGAGGCCGTGAGGACACAACAACACTGCGAGCGTAACGGACTGCGACCCCCCCACCATCCCCCCATCTGTGCGACTCACTTGCGATAAATATCTGTATGTTGCCTGACCTGAAGTGCTGAGGACGGTTCACTACACTTTTTCTCACGTTTATCAGGGCACATGCAGAGCGCCCCACACGTAATGCGATCATTTTCATTTCCTGTTTCGGCAGTTTTCACCCTAGTGTGATGTTTATGTAAATAGCTACAGCGTCCAGAGAGATGGAATGTAAGGTTTCATTTCACTGAAAAATGAATCAGGTTCCTTTTCCTTACCATCCAGATTACACTTCATCTAGCAGGGGGGGGGGGGGGGGGGCAGTTTAGTGGTGATAAACAGACTCTTTTACAGTGCCATGACTGGACATGCAGAGACATCCCATTCGGTTTCACAGAGAAATCCTGTTCAGTTTCATTTGCTCTAATACTGCGACTGTGCCGAATTAACTCGGGTGTCTGGCACAATTGGAACGTGTCAGGATGTGAGCCGGCATTTGTTGACGTCTGTGTTTTGGGAGAGGCAGAGGGGGACACTCATGGACAGACAGAGTGTACCCGCTGTGGGGAACGGCGGGCCGTTGGGGGGAGAGGTCACAGTGGGGGAAACGAGGGCGGCAGAGTGGACCTGGGTGGGAGAAAGGAGCTGTGGGACAGAGATTGAGCGACGGCGTGTCTTTAGACCTCAGACGACACATTAACCCTCTCCATGCCGGTATTGGCTTAAATTACATAACGCCCACTCGTTGTACTTTTAAACTTAGCGACACCACCATCCATCACTGCCACATGCTGAACTCATGGCCTCTGGCTTCCATCAGTCAGCCAGCAAACTTAAAGGGAAAAAAATCCAAATTGCGCTTGGAGATAAACTCCTGGATACATTACTCAGCCTTTCTAGTTCTGCTACAAGCACAAGGAATACAGATAAGCCAAAGAGCCGTTCCTAAAGACATTTTGCACAATTCACACACACACACACACACACAGGTTTGTAATTATATCTTTGTGGGGACTTTCCATTCATTCCTTTGGACTGAAAAACTGTCCCCACAATGTAAAAAAACAGGTTTCTGTTTTCCTTATGGAGGCCATTTGGTTCCCACAAAGTAATATAAACCTAATCCCCACACACACACACACACACACACACACACATACAATAACTACACGTGAGAGATATATCATTATTGGGGACCTTAAATAGCTATAATGTGTATTCTACTGATGCAATCAGTGCCAAAGAACACAAGCATACCCATTTGTAGTACCAGAGAAATGGGATTAAATTATTCACACATGTTTGGCGCTTCTGATTCATAACAGAGGGGACAATCTCCAGAGAATGGGCCTGAGACATCCAGTCCTGTAGGTGTGAGAAGCAGCCAATCAGTAGTAATAATATTTTTACAGCAGGCCTGGATTAGCATATAAAAGAGGAACGTAATGAGAGCAGATGATCAGGTTTAACAAACCCACTGTATCTCCCACGATGATGTGATCAAGGCTGCGGGAGAGAGCACGATCACTCAGGCTCCGAAATAAAAGGCAGGTTAAACTCTTTGCTGGGAACTAAGTTGTCAATGATTAAAGGAGATCATACAACATCAGATGAAAGAAACCCAGGCATCTGTTTTATGGTCTGTCTGAAAACATTTTGTCGGATTTCCTTTGCTAAGTAGAATAATTTTTTCTGGGGGGGGGGGGTTGGGGTGTGTACTAAGAGCTGGTTTTGTTTACACACTGGTTTGTTTCCGTTGCCCAAATGTTCCCAATGACCAGCCTAATGCTTCCGCTCTCCGCCCGTTCAGCACCAAGCAGGCTTGTCCTCGTATGGGCCGCGGGGTGATGTCACGCCCCTACTCTCCGGTCATTGGTGGAGAGCCAGCTAGCGGAAGGAGGCTCCTTTCTCCCGACTTGCCTTTCCTTTGACCCCGCTTGCCTGCCCGCACACTGCTCCTATTTAATTATTTCCAAAGAGTAACAAACACAGTGCAGGAACAAGACGTACACTGCGGAGAACACAGGAAGTGGGCAAGCAGAATTCCAGTGACACGGAGAAACTTAACACCCGTCAGCTGGTACCACGTTCCCTTGCGAAATAATGAGATGTAAACATTGTTTTAAGATCTTCTCAAGCAGTTTGCTTCCGACGTTTTTATGGCTATAAAAAGCACAGCTTCTGGCCAGCTGAGCTGCCAGTGATCTCACACGTGAGACCTACTCCCTGTCTGTCTGTTTTTCACCGGATACTTGTTCATCTCGCTCATCTTTTTACCACCTGATCTCTAACACCTTCTTTTCATCCATCCATTTTCTGTAACTACTTGTCCTATGCGGGGTCATGGGAGGTCTGGAAGAGTAGGGCACGAGGCAGGGAATAACCCAGGACAGGGCACCAACCCATCACAGAAGACCCTCTTTCACCACCAAAATCACATGCCTTCCTTTCTGAGCGCTGGGTAAACTCACTTATCAGAATTATCATCACTGTCCTTAGATACGCCCACATCCCCTGTCATTGGCATGACATTTGTTACTGCATGAAACCTGTATCGACACAAGTACACAGTCTTTTTAAGCACCCGTCTCTTGGAGTGTGAACCCTGCCCCAAAAACAGGAATCAATGCGACTGCATCCGTGTACACGCTGGGTCAAAATGTTGGCCGTGGTTTCAAATCAGCGGAGATAAAGACGAGACTGAAGGACAGGAGAGCAAACCTTTGGGCCCTCGTGGCGGTTTCATGAAGATCCAGCATCAACTTGGCTGAGCCAGAAACAGGAACCGTGAGAAGGGCTCGCTGTCCCACCCGCGGGGAGACGACGCCCGGTGTTTCCCCACTGTTTTAAAGCTGGCAAAATATGACCTTCCAGATGAGGCCTTGAGTATTTAATTTTGTTTTGTTTTTTTTTGTTTTTTTTTTTTAGCGCAGGTTATATTAAGCTACTAAAAACAGGTGCATGTCCTGCCTGGTGAGCGCCATATTTTTATATTTAACTGGTCTGTGTTTTTTTTTTCTTTCAAGAGGATTTGTAAGGTTAATGATGTCTTGTAACGCAGTGTTTCTCAAACCAGTCCTCGGAGATCCACAGTCGGCCGGCGTTTTTGCTCTCTCCCAATTACCTGAGAGTATGTGAACAGTCTTGGGGGGGGGGCGCGGTCCCCAAGAACTGGTTTGAGAAACACTGTTTTAACCAACACCAGTATCTCTAAAGGTGCCTGACCTTTGACCCCTGCCCTCCTTCTGGGTCTCTGGGTGCCGTGTCTCTGCAGGCCAAGTCCCGTAGAAGGTTTAGCCTCTGTGAATGGCATCCGGTCCCGGAGAGATTTCTGCTGCTGGGATCAAGCCCGTTCCCCTCCCTGGGAAAAGAAGAAAAAGATCACGAGCCTCCCCTTCGGCGCCGGCTGAACCCAAACCCGAAGAGGAAGGGTGTTGGGCTGCAGGTGGGTGGGAAGCCAGAAGCTCAGGCGACAGGCTGGCTGAGGCAGTCCCCCTCTCCCTGCTCTCACAGGAAGTCCAGGGGGAGCGGCCGGCCAGCACTCACATGCAGCCAAGGCAGCGGAGGAGACTGGCACTCTGCCATTTATTCATTAGTGTTGCAGGACTCACTCAAATCCATATCACCCGAGACACTGTTTGAATCGCGTTGGATTACACAGGTCCCTTCTCAGCAAAGCCCTTCAGATGTTTTGCTGTGCGTCTGGGAAACCGCGTGGCTTAAAACGTGAAAAGGGAGAGGTTTCACAACAGCCCCGTCTCACAATAACAACCGCAGAGAGAAATGTCATTCTGTTGGAATGATTCATAACGTCCAAACGAGGCCATCGCTGGACCCCGGAGCTCCACGTCTATGACAAAACAAGGGCACATAACAACAAAACACTGCCTTGTTTCCATTTGGGAAACACGAACTACAGTCCCCGCCAGTGTGCTGTCACATTCAGTCCATTATCCAAGCTCCTCTTCAGCTCCACAATTTCCATTTCTTTCCCAGATCCTTACAGATTCTCGCGTGTTTTTATTATTATTTTACACCCACACCTCACTTTCTGCCCTTTTCACACGTCCTGGGAAGGGGGGGGTGGGTTAATAGACACTGAGAGGAGGAAGGAGACGCGCCGAAGCCCATTGGCTGCCCGGAAAGCAGGAAGCCGAGCGGGGCCGCCCGTCCCTCCGCTCCCCCGTGTCATCGCCTGCGTCAGACGCCCGGGAGGGAGTTTTCCACTGACGAAAAAGCCTCCGCTGCCGAGCAGCCTGGATCAGACAGGGCGAAGCGTCGGCTCGGGTGGTACATGTCTTATCCGGCCGAGCGTTACGAACTATGAGCGGATAAGCGCACTTTCAGCTTTCACGGATTTCTTATTAATACATTTTTTTTTACTAATGGTGGCGGATTAGACGGACTCTCGGTAAGTAGCTGATTATCTCTGCCTTTTGTTTTCGCGTTGAAGGTTTTATTTTTAATTTAAAGACCTTACGCTGGACCCCGGCCAGATACTTTGAATTTTCCTCGCCTTATGTAGAGTAAGTCCGGCAGGAGTTGCGGTGCTGTCGCCCGACTTGTCTTTTGGGGCTTTTAAATTGTAAATGGTTTAAACTTTAAAATGTTGAATCAGTCCTTCACTTTATTTTAAGAGATTTCACTTTCTCAGCCGTTGATCGTAAGGTGCTTGGCCGATGTCTTCGTTTAATCCCCTGGGTTGTATGTATCTTATGTAATATTTTAGTGATTTTGTGACCTAAACGACCAGTCATTTCCCTGTTGTGGTGCGTTTACTCGTATCGGTATTATGTTAACACGGCGTACATGTACCGCGAATCAGCCGTGCTCATAAACCGTTTTCAGCATGTAGGCTAACAACGTTACCCTCGCCTATAAAAATACATGCCTACAGATGACATAAACTGCGTATCTTATAAGTGATGACAGTGATAAACACTTTATCGGTTGATTAAATTAGTTTATCAGCTAGCCTATCTATCACTGTAAGGTTAAAGTGGATCGCAGGCACAGCAAGCCACGATAGAGATATTAAAACGCCCTGCTGGGAGTGTCTTAGAATAAAGATATACCATAATATAAATGTCAAGTTCCCCTTTGCCGATATGTATGTATCAGATCGACTCCTTTTGTACGGAGCTGCCGCGGAGTTTTTGCTGTCTGTTACAATAGCGACTCCTGAAGGAACTTCAGCCGAATACAATGGTGTACTTGTAATTGTAATTATCATTAACCACAGTATTAATTCCAAGGGGTGAGGAGGTCGGACGGGCGGGACCTTGTTCCCGGCTTGACCTCATGTTAAATCTATGGGTACAGGTTTTTTTATTAGATTTTTGGTTATTCTTAACACAGCCAAGTTATCCGTGTCCGACTGGTCGTCGCGTCTTTATTAATAAATATTTCCGTCGTCACTCCTGGATAACTGTCCTCTATACGTATATTGGGGGAAATCTTTACTGCGCCGATTTATTGCCAGTTCTGTGCCCCAGACAAAGGAGCGCCCTTGTAAAACACGTCCAAGACTTATGTGATTTACCTAAACGCCATTTAAATGGTCCCACGGCCGCTTTGCCGTGCTGTTCGAGAAGAAGTCAATTAGCGGAGCTGTTGGGGTCTGCCTATGCTGGAGCTAATGATCCTTGAAAAACATTGTCTCACGCGGGGTTGTCCCCATTTATTTCATATGAGGGGGAGTCAGTACAATCAATTGACAGAAGTCCCTGGGTGAATTAAATGCGTTGTCTTTATTAATAACTAGGAATAGGAGCACACTGTCACTTCTATTTGGGGGATTTTGGCAGCAATGATTATATATTGTGCCGTCCAGTCTTATGGTGCATGAGAACGTGAGTATGTCTTGTTCGATGCCCAGTAGAATTAATCCCAGGTGTCCCGTTAGCGTTTACAGGGAAGTGCTGGCCGTGGGTCTCACTTTGCTTTGAATGAAAATGTAAACCCGACCTCGGTTGGGTATGACTGGCGTTTCTAAACGATATCCCCCCCCCCCCCCGATCCCCCTCCGGGAATCGCGGTAGAATGGCTGATAAAACGTATTGATTTCACCAGCCCGGTGGATACTTAAGGATGTCGGTACTCTCTTATCGCCGCACTCCTGTTACGCTTGGTAGCTTGTTTATATTAAGTCAACTTAACAGATCCAGTTTATAGGCTTCTCTTTAAGACCGATTGCCAGACTTCAGACTTGGGTAATTCGGCTCTTGGGGGGTTGGCCAGGGTCAGTGGCATTTTTTCGGTGTTACCGAGGGAATTCCGCGCGCCGTGACGATTCTTCGGCGAAACATTCTTACCAGTAAGTTCTTGTCTGCGCTCCAGCGGGATGGAAACAGCGAGCGACTTACTCACCGCTGCGCGAAGTCTGCCCGCTGCTTCCTCTCTGACATCATCGAGAACGGCTTCTCTTTTCTACAGAGTTCACTGTGTCTTGTTGCCAAGGGTAAAAACACTTCGCCCCACCCCCTTTCTGTAAAATAGACGCAGACGTGCAGCGTCTAGGAATGTCTGGTAATTTACCACACCTGAGTGTGTCACCCAGAGCAGACCACCTGAATGAATGGTGGCCGCCCTGCCGGGAGGGTGGTAATAGGCGGGAGGGGGGGTTGCCCTTGTCTGAGAAACTCCTCGGCCCACCTGCTCGACCCTCCGTTGTTTACACAAGCTGGGGAGTGGAAGAGTGTGCGAATGCCTGTGTGGGCTGCGAGTGCCACTTAGCTTCATCATGCAGTCTGCTGCTTGCTGCCCACCCCCCCCCACACACATGCACACACACAGGGGAGGGGAGGGGAGGGGGGAGGTTAGGGTGAGCGGCGGCACCGTAAATCATCCAAATTTCCGACCAGGCACTGCTGGTTAGTTTTGTTCCCAGAGTGTCTCTGCTTTTGTGTTCTA
>JABFEB020000102.1:86106-96653 GCA_019775895.2 Stomatorhinus ivindoensis
TTCCTGCCACAACCCTCTGCATTTATCCAGACTTGGGACTGGCACAAGAAGGCACTGGATTGCACCCCCCCCCCCCCCATGGTTGCATTAACAGTGCTAATTACTGTATCACTCAAAAATACAATTTTAGCTGATGATTTTATATTAATTATTTTCGAATACACATAGAAAAACAAAATTGAGATCATTTTGTTTCATTGCGTAATGACTTTCATCCTTTTAAAGTGCAGAGCTCTCTGGCCTGCACACTCCCCCGCTAAAGGTTCAAATGTACTTAGGTGCCGTCGTCATCTCTGCAGTGTACCAGTGTGATACTTACTCCAAGTCCGACAGTGAACAGAGCCCCGTGATATGGGCATGAAAGGGAGGAATGGGCACTTTATTCAAGTGTAGAAGTAAGCGTAAAAAAGTGAGGATACGAAAAACATAATAACAAAACGTTATATAATCGGTAATCAGGCCAAGGAGCGAACTCGTCACCTGACTTTGCCGTTTCTCGAGATGATAACGCCCCAATCCAGCAGACGGACGTACGCGTTCCGATGGAGGACAGATTGCAACACAGCAGGACAAGGGCCTGATAAAAGACCCGTTATTCATCCGAGCTGATGGCAAGGCGAGCCAGGGGGTCCGACAGCCTCCTTACGGGATGTTCCGCTATGGCTGCGGTGCGCGGTTCGGGTCAGACCGGTCAGAGAATGCTTACAGCGTCGGCCACCCCAGAGATCGCTGGTACACGTGGAAAGCAAAGAACAGCTGGTACTGTTCGTATACTAAATGTGTTTTTATTGTCAAACAAAGATAAAAGAGTTGGTACAATACCGTACACCGTCCTATACTGGGGCCATTCATCTTTCTAAAAAATAACACGGCGCGGCTTTTATTTTATGGCAACCTGTGATCTGCTGAGTCTACAGAAAAACGGATCTATTTTTTATCCTTCATTTTGCCCTCTTCTTAATATAGAAGCCCCAAGTCACCTTGGAGAAAAAGCATAATGAGTATTATATAAATACGTTCCTATTATAGATCCTGTTTGACCTTATGGGCGAGATAATGTATTTTCACTTAACTAAAGTTCTCAAGGGGCCGCACGGTGGCGCAGTGGTTGGCACTGTTGCCACACACCTCTAGGGCCAGGGTTTGAGTCTCTGCCAGGGTTCTGCGTGTGGAGTTTGCATGTTCTCCCCATGTCATCGTGGGGTTTCCTCCAGGTACTCCAGTTTCACCCCCCCCTCCCCCCCCACAATACAAAAACATGTTGAGGCTGATTGGAGTTACCAAATTGCCCGTAGGTGTGTGTGTGTGTGAGTGAATGGTGTGTGTGTGTGTGTGTGTGTGTGTGTGTGCCCTGTTATTTCTTCTGATCATTCAGGCTTGACTCAAATCATCTGGAAAATTCAAGTGCATCAACTCAGGTATGTCAAAAGAGGCAAAGTTGTTGATAGAGGATTTCTCTAGGAAATATACTGCACCTACAGCTGATGGTCTGCTGCCTTATTTTATTAAACATAACAAAGAGTTCTCAATTCTATATCAACCTCCATACATATAAAGCTAAAATTTAAAATTTTACTCCTAGTATTTTCCACATTTTATTAGTCTTCCCAGATCTTTTATATTATAGTATTTAAGTTTAAGTTTTAAATAGTTAATTTAGTTTTGTAATTGTAGTTACTTCTTCATAAATAAAGTCAAATGCATAATGCAATAATTTCCCTGATTACAAAAAAATGAAAGACAGCATTGCTAAAATCTTCAGAATAGTTTATTTAAAAGGGATCAATTGTAGGAATACATTGGCCAAGCCTGTGAGGCGTCAGGAAAGGTAGCCATGAGTTCACTCTAGTCGACATCATCACGGTGACTGGTTCCAGTCTCAAAACTCAGGGAACCGCAGGGAACGACTGACGGACAGCGAGCTCCACCGTTCTGGTTAAGACGGCACATCAGCCGCTCTACGTCTCGATATCATAGTATCGATCTGTCCAAACAGCTGCTGGCGACCTGCTTCCGTGTCTGGTACGCCAGATCCTTTGCTGGTTAAAGAACACTGCAGGGAGTCGTTACCAGCGCCCAGAAAAGCAAAGGACCCAGCTTCACCTACTCTGCATGACATATACAAGACCAGCCTGCAGAGGGCCACAATTTCACAGGAGACCCACGACACCCCTGCCTCCGCCTCTCTGCACTGCTGCCATCGCAAAGGCGCCCCAGGACTATTCACGCCTGCACTTTTAGACTAAAGAACAACTTTTTTCCCCAGCTATTGCCAGGCTGAACATTTAATTTATTATAATCACCATTACTGTCGCTGCAATTACCACATTATTGTTATTAATATAATTATAGTATTACTATAGTTATATTATCAATACTTTGATAATTCACCACTATCATTATACTGTACAAAGTATTTTTACCGTACCTGAACGGCATATGCTTATGTCTACTCTTTTTTGAGGATATTATATATGATGTGTTACCTGTACAATTATAATAAAGGCATTATATATTTCTTTTTTGGTGTTAGAAAAAGCGAATGCGGTCTAGTTGGCTAAATGAAATAACGTTCTTGTTTGCATCTTTTTCGACTACGCTGGGTACCTGAGCGCGCTGCGCTCTAAAAAGCGCATTAAGGCTCCTACTAATGCAATCTAAAACTCTCATTTAGCCATTTCCTCATATGTTTACATATTGATCAATATGTGATTTTATATACACACACGCACACACATATACATGTATGTGTAGGCCTATGTGCATGTGTGTGTGTATATACACACACACACATATGTCACACATAGGCTACACACACGACCACGCACTACGGTTAGGCTAATTGAGAGACGCCAGTTAGGCTACCCTTGAGTCGTGGACTTTGGCTGGAAACCAGAGTACTCGGAGAGGAATTAACGCCGGGATAATAAAAGTTTTCTAATAATCCACACGGAAAGAACGTGCAAACTCTGTGTGAAGACACAACCTAACAATACGCCTCTGTGTTATCATATATGTATGTCCATGATTCGTTTTAAAGCCGTTTGAATTTGAAAAAATAAACACTTATGGTGCATGTATCATAGGCGTATCAGGCACGTGCGAAGAACTGTGTCTGTGCGCGGCATTACTAAGGCCCTAGCACGTGTCGTAACATGAAATTCCTCGTGTTTCTTTGTTCTTAGGGGTTCTGAAAACACTCATCATAAAAATAATACTAATTGTGTCATGCTAGATATATTTCCGTTTAATGGAAGCAATTCTGTAGAAAATTACTTTAAATGCGTTTCTGATTGCACTCACATCAACTCCACAAACAAAAAACAGCATCGGTTCAGCGGTGGAAGCAGTTGGTTGCATTTAAAAATAAATATCAACATTTTCCCATAACCAAACACCAACATTAGTGAAAACCGCACATTTTGTGTTTCACACACTGAACTTGACGCAAAAGGTGTGTTTTCGCATGATTCCGTACTTCTGCAGGATTTTACTGAGTTTGACGGCCCTTACAAAAGCACTAATTGCGATGACCACTTGAACATTCGGTTATTGGGGAAATACACTTTTCATTAGTCAACAAGTGTATTTATGAACAACAGGTTGTGGGGAAATGTAACATCTATAAGCTGGACAACGCCATTTTACTGTCGAGAAAAGACCATCGCTTTGCCACCAGATGGAGTATGTAGTTCAGTTTTTCTATTGCGTTTATCTTGTTGAACTTCACATATCAGCGTGTTCACATTTCCACTATGGCAAATATTTGCTGTGAGGCCATTTACTTTCGCTAATCCTGTTTACTAACTCTTGTTAAGAACGCTGCATTCAAATGGCAATAAAGTAATTCCTAATAGAAAACATTCCTTATACTTAGGAACCATTAGTACAAAAGCTTATTTGTCTCTAATGCTGAGTCTCTTTTTCACATGAGATGACAGATATATCAAACGCTAGTGTATTTATCAAAGCAAATATGTCTTATTAAAAATTAATAATTCAGCCAAAATAAATGATGCACACTAAAAGCAGCTCACAGTCAGTATAAACTATAATCAGATTAAAGGCTATCACGGACATTGTGGTCGTTTCGTAATCATATGCTCTCCAAGTCCCTCTTTGCAGCCCACTTCTGTTTTAACAAGGCGTTTTATGATCTCAGCTGCGGGCAGGACGGACTTCTTCCTTAGACACGGAGATGGATCTAGGTAATAATGCTATTCTGCAGAAATGTTCAGCGGCTTAGAGTAGGTGTAGCTTTCGAGCATCGGACTTCCCCACATCAGAGATCAGGGTTTAAGGGGGGGACATCACATTTCCTGCGTTGCCCTCAGATAATCGCCGGCGATACAGTGGTGCGCCTGTAAGGTCTCTCTCGTGCTGAACTGACAGCTGTAAAAAAACTGGGAGTGGAGATTTTAAGGGCACAACGCCCGTTTTAGGATCAGTATTAACAGCAAGTGTCAGTCTATCTTATCGGAGAGCTATTGCAATTTTTCAATTCAGGAAACTCGCCGGAATAAATCTTTTCTGGAGCTTGCAGTATGAAAAGGATTAAACAACTGAAATATCCATTTAAAATCTCCCCATGACGCAGTTAAATGACAGAAATCCTGCTGTTCTGTTTAAAAAGCTGAAAAAATTTAATGGATGTTGTCCAGGATTTCCCAAGGAAAAATACACAATTCGACATGGCTGTTTTTGATGTGATGTGGAATTGATTAAACTAATTAAATGAACTCATTCGCTCTGGATGCAATGCTGTAAACAACGGAATTTCACATGTAAGTATTTTTTTCAGTATGTTTTGGACCGTAATCTGTTTTATTGTTCTATATAACTATTTGCGCCCGAAGTTTTTTTACAATTAAAATGCATTAGTAAACACCCAGAGCACCAAAAATGAATGTCGAAGATCCTTTTTGCAAGGTAAATTTTAATAAAATAAACTAATATTTCCGAGTTCAGTGCGTTATGCTCAGGACAAGAGTTAAAAAAACAAACTATTTTGCCGTATATATGTGGTATAAAGTTTACTTTTATATAGTTTGTACTTTAAAACTTGTTTTATGTCTAACACATATAAGAATGATTTTATTTCGAGCACATTAAATGGCATGACCTACGGCTACAGAAACACTAATGCGCAATAAATTTGAACCAAATAGTGTAGATAAAAATTATGAAGGAAAAAAACAACGTGGCGGATTTTCCCCGTATTATAATTATCACGATTATTGTTGTTGTTGAATTCTGTAATAATCATGAGGTAAACAGTAATCTAGCACAGACTTTCACAATAAACAATAAACCTCGTTTATTTGGATGCGCTTTACAGAAAACCAACTTCACGGCGTGCACGACGCTGTCCGAGGTGCTGAAACTGGCGGATATCAAACTCTTTTCTGGGGCACCCATAACGCTAACAAAATGGCTCTGTAATAGTGCACAAACTGACCGCTGCGCTCCATAAAAAGGGAGGAAAGCTTTTGGGAATAAAACATGTTCAAATGGACTTTGTTCAAATAATTCTACATGCGGACATATCTGCGTGGATTAAAACACTGCTTCAGTTAAATGACTCTGCAATTCTCCGACTCCTATTTTTATCAATTCACAAAGGGACACTAGATTTTAAATGGACTGCCACGTTTGAGCAGATTAAAAAAAGTCGTGAAGTAAAACACCGATAATAGCATGCGATACGTATGAAATAACAATATATGAGAATACCGCTGTGGCTTAGCTGCCGAGCCAAGCGGTTTTTAAGGGTCTGGAATCAGAGCCTGATTCCCCCCAGATGAAGCCCAAAGAGGACATGTAATACATTAGCTTTGATGATGTCTACTGGCTGACATAAATGTGAAACAGGCCACCTCTGCGATAGGCAATAAGAGTAATACGGCGCACCCACTTTGAAATGACAAAATACAATTCCATTTGCGTCATAATATCACCAAAGTAGCCTGCATTTATGTTTATGCTTGTAAGTTAATTTTCTAGCAGTCAACTGATATTGATATATTTGTCTTGTAAATTGCTAATGTCAATTACATTTTTTTTCTTAAAGTTATGTTAGGTATACCATATATTAATTAAATTAAAATGTAACTGTGCAAGTCTGAGGCTTAGCTCCGTGAAGCCTGCACTTAAATCCCAGTAGCTGAGCGAGACCTAACACTGTGCTGTATGAACTGATCTGTGAATTAGACTGCACACACTGTCACATGATGTCGTGCCCTTTGTCGGTGATTCTGGAATGCTTGTCCCTTGAGGTCACAAGTGGAATGCTGCAGAATGTCCCCTAAGCTAGTCCAGGAGATCTAACTCGCACGCGAACCACTCACAGCCCAGTTCCACAGAACTGTAATACATAGCGTACACTTCATAATTGCTCCTAATATATCAAGTAGGACACTACTGGAAATTACTTTTTTTGGGGGGGGGGGAGGGTGGTGGTAGTGACTGGTTATATGTCTCTATGTATTTAGCAAAGAACAATAATATGGAAAAAAGGTCTTTCACGATCTCTTTGCCTTTTCGTTGTAACATGACTCAGTAAAATGTAACAAAAAAATGACCATTCAGTAAAATGTGGTGATCAAAACCACAAAACTTGAGGTCATTTAAGCAACAGATCCAAATCAAAAGATTTAGAAGTGTTCTAACATCACGTTGTTGGACTCTGGTTGGAAACAGGAATGGATGTTGGTGACTTTGTGGTTAACCAGGAGACCTTTGATATAAGGGCTGTAAAACCTCTCCTATGTCTTTGCAAGCAATAGGGAGAGAAGATATTTAAAGAGAAAGAGGCAGATACGTCAGCCACTGACTATCGCGGATGCCACGCTGAGAAAATATGTTATGTGGTGATTCACTGTGATTTCCGCCACAGCGGTCGATGTCTGTTTCAGTTCCTCCTACACCGAGATTGTAGAGGGCCTGCGGGAATGTGCGACTCAGGCCTTTCTGTCCGCTGTGGACCTTAGCTCCACACCTGCATGTCCCCACTGAGCCACTAGTATCTCCATTATTCCAAACAAAGCAGGATTCCCAGGCACTTGTCTGACATTTACATGCATGAAGCTCATTACTGGGTAACCAAGTTAAGTCATAGATAACCGGAGGAATTAGTTACAGCTTATGTTCCAAAGATTTATTAGGGAAAAGACAGCATTGAAGTTTGCATATAATAACAAATGAAAACATTTAAATACGGGATTAAGGGCTCAAATAGCCACAGAAACCAAGTTCCCACAATTTGGTTTGGATTTATGGACACCTGATCAGTATTTGTGTCCATGTTCTTTATCAGTTACATTCAGGCACAAACAGGTGAATACAAGGCAAAGCAGACAAACCAGTTAAGATTACTGAATTCAATTTCGATACATAATGAGTCCATAAACTTCAAAGAAGTACAGCTGTGGTCCGTGGGCGTGGGAAAGACCTGAGAACAGATATATGGGACACAGAGATTTTCAGAGAGTGGGGAAATGTATTAGATTCTTTTAGGCCCCATCATGGTGTGATGGTTAGGCAAACAGAAGATGATACTAATGCTGTATAATTTAGATGCGGGAATTATACTGCCATGAATACTTGGCCATCGCTCCTGGTTTCATTACACCAACACAAGACAACCGCACCATCCCTCGTTTCACAGGGTGGAGTGAGGATTGTGTATGGTTGACATCATCGACAGACACCACCAGAACACTGCTGGTGTGTTTCAGTTCACCTTCACAGGAAACAAAGTTTGGAACCTTCATTGTCAGCAGCCCGCTACCTCTTTAATACCCCTCAGAGTGTGACACCTCCTTTTTGCTAAAACGGTGAAGGCAGGACCATCCTCCAAGACGGCTACTTCCTGTACCCCAGGAGCCTTTGGACTGGCAGCTCGTGCTCACATTATAAGACCTGGGACGTTATTTGGAGTCTCACCCTAAGCTTGGGAAGAGGCACCAGGTAAAGACAAACAATGAGAAAGTCACCATCCAGCCAGCATCCAGCTGTGCATTAAGTACAGGGTTACAGGGGCCTAGAGGCTCTCCCAGGAAACAGAGCATTAGACAGGGAAGCAGTCAGTACCAGATTGCACAGATGCTCTCAGGATCTGCTGTATTATTCTTACAGTGCCTGATACTGCTGTAAAAAGCGTCTAACAACTACCGAGGTCTACAACGTATACATGCAACATAATTCACTTGGCCGTATCCTGACATTTTTGCTTCCAACACATGCACCATGTTACAGTTCCATGCCTCCTATGTGCACTGTCCCGGAGCTTGGATGTTTTGCCCCAGAATTCCCTTCTTTAATTATGCACTATCCTACAATACATTGTATCCTACAATGCTTCGCTTATGCACTGTCCCACAATGCTCATGTACAGCAGGGGTGTTTATGAATATGTGAACTTGTTCTTGTGATCTCACGTGCCCGTTTGATGTTATCTTCCATTCCCAAAGTACAGTTCCAATACTTAAAAACAGAAGCACGGAGAGAAAAATCCCTGAATGTTGTTCTTCACCCGTCCCAGATTTCAAAGATGTATAAGTTGCATCCTTGCCAACAAGAACAATCCTGCAATTTATTGCATCCCTAGTATGTTCTTGGGAGGCATGTTAGCAAGACTGCTCTTACCAAGAACACAAATACGATCTTTGTGTTCTTGGTACTAGAAATACCCCATCCCACAATGCCCCGCTTCTCTTATGCACTGTCCCACAATGCTTTGCATCTCATGCACATCATGGGTGAATCTGAATACCAAGAACGTAAAGATTGTACTTGTGGCCTTGGCAAGACTGGTCTTGCTACGTTACCTTCCCAGAACAATCTCGCTAGAGCACGTGGACAAAGAATGCACCAATAGTGGACTGAGACAGATGTATTCTTGCGTACTCCATTATGCTGTATGCCCAGCTGATTACCCCAGCTGTAATTTTCTTAGTATCTACCGTAGTATATAATAAATGACAGATAATTGAAATGTCCAATATAAATGACTATTCCTGGTATGATTGCACGTGCTTTTTTTCCACAAATAAAGTTTACACTTAAAATATTCATATTTATTTCTGTGCAAACGCAATATGGGGGTGTTACCCATACCCGTTCAGCCATTTTATGAGCCAAAAAAATAGAAAAATAGCAAATCCTAGATAGAAACATAGCTCTGATTAAGGCAGTACAGTTATGGTTCGAGTCTTCTTCCTCCTTCCTCTGTAATAGCATGCAATGAATCATGGGATTGTTCACATTGGCGAGGATGCAACCAATGCTTCCTTGATATTTGGACTGGTGATTTTTACTATCCCCCGACATTCTGTTCTTAGTATTGGATCTGGTCCTCGGCAATGGAAGACGACATAAAAAAGGTACACAAGAACACAAGTACGATCAAGTATGCATATTGAGATTTACCCCATCCCACAATGCCCTGCTTCTCTTATGCACTGTCCCATAATGCTTTGCATCTCATGTACACCATCCCACAATGCCCTGCTTCTCTGATGCAGTCTCACAATGCTTTGCTTCTCACATGGACTGCCTCACAAAGCCCTGCTTTTCTTAAGCATTGTTCCACAATGTTTTCCTTCAAATCTGCTCAGTCCTGTGATTTGCGAAAAGCAAAATCGGCAAAAGTAAACTGACGTTTTACTGGTATTTTATTTTGAATAGGATGGTTACTCCTATGTTATATCTTATACAACTTTTGCACTTTTGGTCTGTCTGGGAGGGTGCTCTGTACTAGTTATAACTAGTTATTACTAGTACATTTTACATTTCAAAACGTAATAAAACACGTATATAAATATTCATGATGACACTTCATCATGACACTTTCATACAGTAAGAGCGAATGTCACTAACAGACCATCAGTTACTCCTGTTCCAACATTGTTATTAATCGCATAGCGCTGTTTGCTTGTTTTCTTTTGTTTATATGGAAAACGGGATATGTTCCTTGAAAGTCCCTTTATTTTGCTGAATATTTTTTATGTAGCATTGTCAGTCAAGGGTTTTTCTCAAGAACTACCCTATGAAATAAAACCGGAAAGGGGAAAAAAGAGATATGAGTTGTTTCCATTTAGCTTAACACGTATTGACTGACTCATGACAACATATTCTAGAATGTTTCTCCTGCAGTCCTTAGTCAGTTCTTCTCTTCAGTGTCCCCTTCTTTGAGCAGAGATCTGGAGCAGCCAGCCAAGCTCTTACAGTTTGAAGGACACGTTCTATCTTAAGCACATCTTAGCCTCATAAGAATGGTTTTGTGTTACATAATATTTTGGGTGAAAGTCCAAATAAAAGTGACAGGCATGCAGTGTAATCCCCTGACACCTGTGTTTGTTTCTAGGTCCTTATTTACATGGTTTATGTGGGTTTAACCCCGACTGTGGCATATTTGCGATCCAGAAGCCCTCCGCGCTCCTTGTTACGCACCAGACCGTTCTCTGCCGACTGTGTCGCAAATACGTGCCATTCGACATGCCTCAGATGACTCAGAGATTTCGTGTGCACAATGTAAACAGCTCCCC
>JABFEB020000102.1:96681-110905 GCA_019775895.2 Stomatorhinus ivindoensis
CCATTCAGCCTCTCTGTGTTCTTCAGCCTCAGGAGTTTGCCATGGAAACCAGAGTTTTTTTCCCAACCTACAGCAGCCCTGATTACTCATGGAAAGGAAAGAGGGAGCTGACATTTTCTGCCAACAGACCACTTATCGTGATGGTCTTTGCTCAACGCCCGGCCACTCAAAAGGCTAAGGACGGCAGCTACCAAGATGCCAGGAAATAGGGGGACTGAACTTTCTTTGTCTGTAAGTGGAGTCTCTTGTGTGCCATTTTATACTATGTAGACAATGCACATGTGTGCATCTCAGTAAAAATGAGACTCAATACTCATAACACTCAAGCAACGTCCAATCCACAAAAATATCCTTAAAGACAAGTGGGCTAAACTTTTTGTGGATTTTATTACTTGTTTGTCACATATGCTACTCATAATTAATTAGCGCTGTATCTGTACTTACTGTATTTACAGTACCTGTCTAACAGGTCATAAAATCAAATGCATTGGTAATTGTCACCTGTGATATCAGGTGTTCTAAATTAGCATAGCTTTGACACCACTACTAGACCACCAATCACACGCGACCTGGGATCCCCTTAAAGCCATGCATCACCCGCCTAGTGAAACCCCCTTCACATCATCTCCAGGTCACCACTACCTTTAACAGCTAAAGAGGCGAGGAGGACCCTGCTTCGAGAATCGAGGTCGGCTCACTTAAGTGGACGACGCCCGTTTGCACCCGTGCGTCCGTCCTGCAGGAATCAGGAGCACAAGCTTCCTGCGCCTGAACCGCGGTCAGAATTAGAGCAGGGTGTTACTAAAAGGCGGCCCTGTTGTAGTAGTGGCGAACGACACGTGTCTGCGAAGCCAAAGCCTCTTTTTGTGCTAATTCTGAGCACTGAATTCTCTACGTGCCCCCAAGTGAGATTTCTCCTTGTGCGCCGGTGAGGGGAACGGGACACGGCCAGCGATTTTGCTGTCCGCTGATGAACCTTGCAGGAGCACTTTAGCGGTGGAGAGGTTAAGCACTCCCATTACTGGTGGCGTAGGGATATGACAATCGTGTGCGGCCTCGCTGGGCCATCTGGACGTTTTAGTGACACGGCAGTGACCTGATTCGTCGCCCAGGAGCCTGGCTTGCTCTCCTGGGAATCCACAATATGTTACAGAAGAGACAGCTCCAAAACTGAATTAAATTGTGATGATTAGCACTTCCTGATGGACATGTGAGTCCGTCACGACTGCTTGGTGCAGAACATCCATGTGCACCTCATGTTCACGGTCGCAGGATGCACCAAGTCAAGGGGACTGGGTTGGGATCGAGTCAGAAATGGCAGTGAGTTCGTGGGCTTGTGCAGGGGCTGATGTTGAGATGAAGCGGCTCATTAGCACAGACCTTTCCCTGTGAAGTGCTATGAAGCCCTCTTCAGTGGAGAGGCCTGCACATTCGGAGCAAATGGATTTGCCGCTAAGGGAAATCGCGAGAGGGGATTAGGGCTGGTGATGGGGCAGGCTGAGCAGCCCGATTCCCGCCGCGGCTTTTAAAGCCGAGAAATGTGCTGACGAAAGTGAGAGGGACAGGAAGCGGCACTCTTTTGTTGTGTTTCTCTCGTTTGGAGCGTACAGTTCAGCCACACTCTGAGGACAGTGTGCTAAATCTGTCCAAGATACAGGAAAAACAAACAGAGAAAGTCACGATCATCTGTCTTTCCACCGCGTATCCTAGTCAGGGTCACGGGGGACCTGGACCCTCTCCCAGGCAGGACAGGGCACGAGGCTGGGGGACACCCTGGACGAGATGCCGGCCCGTCGACGGAGCCACAAACACGCATGCGCAGGCATGCACTACAGGAAATGTAGAGACGTCGATTAGCCAAGCGCACGTCCTTGGACTGCGGTAGGAAGCCCTCGTGACACAGGGAGGACTCCAAACACACAGTGCACAGGCAGGATTCGACCTGCCTGCCCTGGAGGTGAGAGTTAGCATCCCATCAGCCACTGTGCCGCTCTCATCGGGGGTGGGATCAGTGAGGCAATCATTCGTGGACATTCTCTCATCAGGAGCACTGCTTCCGTGGATGTGCACGCTTCAGACATGTTTTTTCTGTTTAAACCTGAGACAAACATGCATTTGATTTGTGTGAACACGTGACGTCCAGCCTACGGCCTCTAAATGCCATGTCTGCCTCTAAGGAGCCACTCAGTCACCAGCACAAGCATCAGGAGCGGCCTTTACACAAGATCCCGTCTGGGGCCTTCCTCGAGCGACGCATTTCATTTTTTTCCGACATCAATTAAGTACTATTATGGTTATTACTCATCTAGGGAGCTGCACTTGCATCTGTCTGTGAAAATGGATGTGAAAGCAATTAAATTCAATTTCAGCTCAAAGAGAGCACAGGACGCCTCAGCTTTGTTTAATGTATGACCATGTCTTCTTCCCAGTAAGAAGGCTGCCATCTCTGAACTCTGCCCAAAGTGGCAGATCTGTTCCTCGCTCTTCCCTGAAGCCTAAATATGTTACTGTGAATTTAAAATCTTGGGGGGGTGGGGGACATACATGGGCTCTTCGCACCCCCCCCCCCCCACACCCTTCATACATACAGAGAGCCACATGAGCAATGGGAGGGTTGAACTCAAACCCTCAGACCCGGAAATAAACACCTGACCCACTTTGAAGGTGATTTAAAATGGGACTTTAACGCTTTAATGGCACAGGCTGGAAAAATGCACAATACGGCTAAAAGGAATTACTCTGGGAAATTACCGAGCCACAACGTTCTATCCAGGAGAGACCAGCTGTAAAAGCATGGCGTTTTATGTCATGGTGATTTTTCTCCCCATGTGGCTCTCTCTCTCTCTCTCTCTCTCCCTCTCTCCCTCCCTCCCTCTTCCTCTTACTCACCTGACATGGTTGTTTAGTCTGTGTTTACCGTCAACCCTGTAATTTACTGAAAAAATGTTAAGCCAGTCAATGGGAAGAAGTGATTTCAACAACCAGAAAATACATCACCTGCTGAACGAGGAAGAAAAACTGAGGTCTTATGTTAGTGACACAAGAGCCGGAGTATAGATTCTCTTCCTAAACATCTGTATATGATTAACTTTACAGATATTTGGTAAATGAATATGATCATTCATTGTATCAAACAAAGTAAACAACAATCGGTCAACCAATCAACCAAATAACCAATCAAACAATCACTGAATTGAGCATTCAAGTACCAGTCCAACTTGTGACTCCTTATCTGGTCATGGTCACCAGCCCCAATAAAGCCATTTGCCTTACTGGCATGATTATAAGACTGTTTAAGCACCATTATAAATGACCTTCAATCAAAAAAACCTAAAAAGATCACAGACTTTATAAAGTATGTAACAAAATTAATGGTAAACACCCAGGGTCAGTAACAATCTTGACACCATGAAGATGATCACCATGTCACGCAAACCAGATATGTTCACCCAACGGCTAAAAAAAAAAAAACTCGCACACCTACCCTGGGGTCATATTAACCCCAAAAGCAAACTCACAGTAACATAATTATTGCAGGAGTGTGTAAGATTTAAGGGGATTAAAGATGGCTGCTGGGGATCATGTGATCCTCACCCTCCAGCTGCCGAACAGGTTGTCATGGTATCAGCGTGCTTCACAAGCAGTGCAAACCCAGATGTTACACTGGCGCTGCACCAGGAGAGCTGCACCTTGCCCACTAGGGAGCTCAGGCAATCGCAGCTAACCGGCCCGTGAAGCGCGTCGGCTGGAGGCAATGGGTATGCGCTACATGTTTGTCGGTCACACAGAAAGAAGCATGGTTTACTAGCGCTTTATTGGCGTTCCATTAAAAGGAAAAGCTCACCTCTGGCAAGCAAAGAAGCTCACAAGGAAAAAAATAACTAATAAATCTGTGGCAAGGGCGAGGGGTGCTGTCTGTCATGTGAGGGGACTATGCTCATATGATTACGTTATAAACTTCTTTTTCTCGGAGTTCAGCCCAAAACCCCTTTCTGTCAAACTCCTGCGTACTGAGGCCCTCCCCAGGGCACAATCCATCAGTCTTCCTTCCTTCTGGGCATCTTTCTCTTTGTTTAAGCGGAAAACCTCGGTTCCTGTGTGCAGCTGAGAAGGGAATCCCCAGTTCAAGCCGCAATACCTCCACCGGCCACACCTTCCTGTGATTTAATAGGTCTGCGCCAGCAAAATATTCAGACACTAGAAGTATCCTGTCTTGTAACCACGGCGACACACAGCGGCAGGATCATGGCCGCTGTCCATGTCAACAGGAAATGCAGTCACAGCATTTAAACTGATCTAAACCACTAAAGATAAATCACTTTTCCAGAAAAAGGGTGTCCCTCCTCACTGCTCTCACGGTGATGCATGGATATTTAGCACCCTCACAGAGTAAAAAATATATTTCACTCACCCCTTACAACACAATTCAATACACTACGAAGCATCAGCAGCCTTAATACATTTTGATAACATTGTTAAATTCTTGTTTCCATGCAAATCCACCTTCATCCCTGCTCACTTATCCTCTACACCCCTTGGATGGATGCAGCCATCTTGAAAATCCAAGGCACAATGGGGTTATAAAATAGTTTTGCCTGGAAAGCTTTTTAAAAAGCATAATTGAAATCAGATAATGCTAGAAGAAGTCTGACACCACACATCTCAAAGCACTTCTATCAGATTCGTCAGGGCGGATTGATTTACTGCTATACCTCACACAGTACCCAGGGTTAAGTTACACATTCATAAATGTGAAACACTAAATCTATTCAACTGTCGTTCAGTTCAATTAATTCATGTTTGCTGGCCTGTTTTAGGACTTGGAAGGAAGCCTTGTGTTTTTCTTGAATCAATATGAAAATAAATCCTCTATAATGCTACTCTATCTATTATAATACCACCCGTCTTCCATCTGTTTATCCTGGTCAGAGTTGTTGGCAGCCTGAAGCCTGTGCCAGGCAGCACTGGGCACACGGTTGGGGTGGGACACCCTGCATGGGAGGCCGGTCCATAGCAGGGCGCACACATGCTGACAGACAGTGGGGTCACCGAACTGCAAGTCTTTGGGCTGCTTAGGAAACTCATGCAACATGGGGAGGGCATGCAAACTCATACACAGCTGTGCAGGGATTCAAACCTGCAACTCAGGGTCATCATCCACATTCCATCACAAGAACTATGAACAATATTAGCATGAAATAAGAGACCCAGGGCCCTATTCTGCATCTCAAAGTGGTTCCAGGGGTGATGCCAGTGTCGTTGCTAGCAAGTGCCCCACGCAGTTGTCATTTTCCCGTCCAGTGCCAAAATTGTTTAAATAGCAAATGTACTTGCACCCATCTGAGCATCTGTGGATGTGTCAGTCTAAAAATGCAGCGAAGTCAGGTGCATTGTTAGTACATTGCTATTTTGATGCAGCAGAAAGTGATCACGCTTTTTACCAACAAAAAACCTGGTCTCAAGTCAATGCAGTGTTTCAGTGTTATTTTAAAGCTGTGTTATCAAGACAAAGTAACATTTGGTAACATGGGCAAATGCATAGCAAGTTTACATGGCTTGTTACATACACAGGGACACACAGCAGTGCACAATCATGCAAAAGATAAAAAATTAAAAGTGTTCGATGTGAAAAATCATTAATGTGCACAGCAAAATATGGTCAATGGTTAGTCTCGGGATCTTCAGCCAGCAGAGCTGCAAGACATTTATGGTTTATTTATTGTTTGGGATGGCTGCAGGTGTTTATTGTAAAATAATGAAATATTTTGTAAAATAATTGTCACGCCAGCATCTTATAAGTCTTGCCCCGTTCCCACCCACAAAAGAAAAATGTTTTGTTTGACTACTCTTATTTTCAGGTAAAGAATAAAGACAAATCTGTAGCCTCAGCAAACAGGCTAGATTCAACAAATAATAAATAGGCTACGTTTTCCACATAACAGTGAGCTAGTGAAACATACAGGCATATTTTGCCTGCAACACATTTGCCTGCAACACATTGTAGATCTGCATTAAAAAATCCACACATTCGTTTCATTTTTTAGTGCAATTGTCAATTTTGATTTGCTTGCACTTGCAGTGAATGTTAGTGTAGTCTGGCCCTTCTAAACTGAACATAGGTGCCCGTGAAGTGCCAGACTTGTACCCAGTGTGTGACAGCACTTTGTTGTATTTGTCACAGCAGACAAAAGGTAAATGGTTCCCATTGTAGTCGCTTCCAAGGAAACGGAGTGCCAAATATCTGATTCTCCCTTACTTAGTTTGACATTAAGTAGCAGGGTTGCCAATTCTCACGCAGCTGGTGTGAAACTCACACTCCCAGACTCTCATGGTCACACAAGAAATCTTATAGGAAATCTTACTATTCCATTATAAAGCTAAAATTAGCTACATTAAAAGTATTGGGGTAGTTTGCAAACCCTACAGACTATTTACAAGATAATAAAACTGTTACATACATGTTAACGCATGTGTGTGCAGACTGTCTCGAATTGAAAATCTGGCAACCCCAGTGTAGATATTCGTCTTTTCTTACATCCTCTGGAAAATTACGATTTTCACGCTGGCTCTGCCATATTAGCCAGGCGTGCATGAGTGACGAGGGACTTTCAGAAATGGTAACATCCTTCCAAAGGTTCCTGGGTAGGTTGGCTGTGTGAAAAACAAATTAGGCATAGTAGCCTATTTCTCTTTCATTCCATGAAAACGAAAATGTAACTTTCAATTCATTCATAAACATAAATTATAATTTGCTAAAAAAAAATGTATATTTGAGCAATACAAAAATGACATTTTGTCCAATGCCACACGCTATAGCCACAGGTCCCTCTGCAGAGAAGCATTTTTTTCTACTACCTGGCAAATCCAGCATTATAATACGTACTGTCCAAAGTTCAAGTGCACCTGGCTCTTAAAGGGAATGGGAGATGACACTATAGTTTGTAGTCTTAGTACAATTAATTACTAGACTTAGTACAACCCTTTTGGACCATGCGCCTGCTGCAGTGACTATTATTCCACCGTTAAACTAGCAAAAGTGAGCTGGCCACATACATAAAAGAATTTGCATTGTGCGCATCAGACCGTGTAGTTAAATAGAGCATGGAGTCTCTATCTCACCCACAAAGAAACGTCAGCATCAGAAATGAATGTCTCTTTAAGTGCATTCTTCCCCATTTAAATGATGCGGCATGACTGTGCTGTAAATCCGGCACCTGGATTGGGCCCCTTGCTCTTTAGCAATGACTTCATTGTGTCTCCTGCACAGAGGTTAAAGCCACTGTGAGCTATTTAACTCAAAACTACACATAAACCGAATAAAACTGGCATGACCTCAAAGTGTGTAAATAAATAACAGCATTAAGCCGTTGTACTCATTGTAATGTCTACATTCACAGTGCCATGATAGATTCCTGAAACCTCCTCCAAAAAATGGTGTGTAGAGGTAGATACAAGCTACTGTACCCCAGCTATAATGACAACTTAAATCTGAATTTAAGGTTAAAATTCACCCACAGCTGTGATCTGACCAGTAGTGGAGATTTCCGGTCCAAAGAGTACAAATCCAGACTGATATTTTGCTACAACCAACCAGTTGAGTACTCTGTGACTGTGACTCTTTATACTAAACTGGTTGGTTGAAGCAAACTCTTGGTCTGGATTTATACTCTCTGGACCTGAAATCTCCACCTCTGGCTCTGACTCGTCAGGTATATGACGTTTTTATCCATGTAACTTCACTACATGACTCCACAGAAACAAATACAGCCCACTGACTAAACTGCTTGCTAGCTGGTTTGATTTCAATTCAATTCCACTCCACTCAGTGAGAAGATTTAGCATGTGGTCAGACCTCTGTTAAATTACTAAGAATGTGTTTCTAAGTACAATGTACCTTTGGGCAGTAGTATGTCACTGTGACTCCTAGTATTAATGATACAGCTTAAGGGGTCAAAAGGTGTGCAAGATTAAAGATACATTTATGATGAAACCGGGGCGCAAATGAACACAGAGATTAAATGAAACTTTTGTCAAGGAAAAATAGCAGGACTCACTCAAGTGTAGGATTATGAGTTAAATTCAAGATAGGATGGAGGACATGATGACTAAACCCTTGAACTGCTTCACCTCTTTCCCCATGGCCCCATCTTCACAGCTATAAGTAAAGCCTAGCAGAGGAGGATCAGGATGAAAAGATGGCAGCCATGCTTCTACCAACCGGACCCGAAGGCTTGCGGCAGTTCACTCGCGAATCCTTGGCTGTCATCGAGCAGCGGATTGCAGACGAACATGCGAGGAACGCCAAGAAGTACCAGGAGGACATGGGAGACGTGGAGCAGCTCAAGCACAGGGTGGACCTGGAGGCCGGGAAGCAGCTTCCACGCATCTTTGGAGACATCCCCACCAAGCTTGTCGGTGTACCTTTGGAAGACCTTGACCCGTTTTACTTTAAGAACCAGAGAGTAAGTGGTGGGGCATGTGACGCACACTTCGTAGGTGTGCCTGGGTCCACAACAGGCTGACAAATCAGTAAGG
Organism: Stomatorhinus ivindoensis; assembly: GCA_019775895.2. Lineage (NCBI taxonomy): Eukaryota > Metazoa > Chordata > Actinopteri > Osteoglossiformes > Mormyridae > Stomatorhinus > Stomatorhinus ivindoensis. The sequence continues at coordinate 105,217 of JABFEB020000102.1, forward strand.
GGTTCCCCATAGCAATTGGGCAGCCTTATGACCTGGGTGAAATCATAGGAAAAATAGACGATTTCTGATCTGCTATTTTTATCGATACTAGAAGAGCTGGATTATAAAAAGAAATTGATTCTGGAAACAAAATTCTGTAGAACATCTCCTTTGCTATAAGTCATGTGATCGTCTGTGGCACCAGTAAGGATTTTCCTGAAATGTGTCTTTCTGACTTAGACCTCTAATTGCTTAATGGACGACGTCCTGCTTCCTAGCCCTTTCGGAATATAAAGGATAATGGTAATTTCCCAATGGGACTTTAAGGGAAAGGAGGCATAGCTGTCAATTATATAAAAAAAAACTTATCAAGATGCATAGTTAAATGAGGAAAAAGTGTAGATTATTATTTAGGGAAAAAAAGACTTTTTAAATGACACTCAACTCCAAATTATTCCACGTTAAGGCACAAGTGGGCAGATAATGATGGATTTCACAAAGAGAGAACAAGGATAATACGGTGTGATGTCTTCCGAGTAAAGCTGGTATTTAATTTTCTAAGTGCTTCAAGAACAAATAAGTCTATAAAAGGGCCACAACTTCTATACTGTACTATACAGCGCTCGATTCCTTTGCACGCTGATTTTTTCTAAATGACAAATCTAATATGCTTTTACGGGACAGTTCAGTTCCTCTCTGGAGAAGCTGGCATTTACCTCTAAAAGCAATCAATCGATCAATAAATCAGTCAAACGGATGTTGTTCCTTCTCTCCACAGACATTCGTAGTGCTGAACAAGGACAAAGCCATCTTCCGGTTCAGCGCCACCTCGGCCCTGTATATTTTCAGCCCCTTTCATCCCATCAGAAGAATCTCAATAAGAATTTTAGTACACTCATATCCTTTCATCAGCGTGAAGGGGAGTGGGTCGGTCACCGTCAGCTGACACAGAGGACTTCAGAGGTGACTGCTGGGTCCTGGGACTTGCTGTGAGTGGTAATACACTGGCTGACCCGCTTCGTCTTGTTATGTAAGTTTGACTCGGGGAGGCTCGGCTTCGATCGTCGATGACTCTGCTTTACCGTGTTTTACCACGCATGGTAAACAGCACTCGTTTTTACACCATGAGTAAACGAGAAGAGCAACACAGTGAGAAAACCACACAACAGCAGATCTGTGGGAGAGTGCCAGGCAGACCCAGTAGCTAATAATGCCACTCGCTTTAATAACTTGTCTATATTTTAGCAGGAGGGATTCCAAGGTGCCGGACACGTTCTGCCTCGTCCCACAAACCTCCCAGCCTTCAGGTGCACAGATTTCTCAACTCTGAGCAGCTGCTGAGACTATTGCCTGTGGCTGAGATTTGCTGCTGATTCATAAAATTTTAAAGTGAATCATTATTCATTATAACTCCCCAAAAATCGTGCTGAAAACTTATTCAATAACAGCAAATTGACAGGGAGTGGACTGGCAGCTACAGGGGTAGCCTTTAATTTGCCCGCCCTCCCCGCCCAAACCCCCAAGCTTTTACTCTTCTCCTGACATCCTTCGCTTAATCTCCACAATGAAAGGGGAGCAGGCAGCTCCATGGTCATGTGACTTTCATCTATTAGATCTTGGAGTCAGAGGCTGGTCCTCACACATACTCCGGATCAGTCACAGCATGGAGACCATGAGCCTGGCTCCAAGGAAGCTCTACAACGCTCAATCATCTTAAAGCACCACCGCTATAAATATGACTCTATTCTTTAATCTTTTTTTGTTACTTTAAAGATATTGAGAAAATATGTCATTTTAATAGAACTACTTTAGAAATGCTCAAACGTGAAAAGTAATAACTTATTACAATTTCTGAATTATATGAGTTATACATTAATTTTCAAGTCATAGTCAACTGCTTACCTAATACCTGATTTCTTTAAAAAAAAAAAAAAAAAGCTTTTCATTACTCTGAAACTGTCCTTAGGGTACATATTCTTCTAAAGAACTCCTTTTCCAAATGGATTGAAAGTTGGAAATAATAAATCTCTCACACATCACAACACACACACGCAAACGGACATACATACATGATGAATGTAATACGTTCACCTTGCTGGCCGATATCAGACTCCAGTGTTTACTGAAAACACTAATCCTGACCATTAAAATGCCAGCCTCTCCACTACAAAAGTGCTATAATTTAACAATTCATGGCTCATTTGTAATGATTTGAATACTGCCACTGAATAAAAGCCAGTGTTTTGCTCAATAATGAACTGCTCAAATACACAGTACTTAACCTAGGGGGTTACAACCCATTTCACTTCATTTTTTGCTTAAATAATCAGATATATTTGTTTTATTTTTTTTTCTTTAACAATTGACTATCATTATTCATTCAACTCGTTATTGGTGATAATGCAGCATCTCCGAGAGATCCATGTATAGTTTATTATTAAAATAATTCAGAAATATGAAAAATAACTGTACTTGACATTTACATTTCAACTAAAACTGAAACCATCTTTCTTCTGCATACCATATGGAACAGATAATTGAAGGTCCACCTCTTTGCATTAGAAGGCATGCACATCTTTTTGAGACAACCCACATACAGGAGAATGTCTTCGCTGTTCAAAACACCATCTGTGTTTCCTTGACGCTTCTCAACATTGTTCAGTCTCTTCATCATGTGCACAATATTGACCAACTGTTGCTTCATGGCCATGTCCGAACCAGCTCAGTGGGCCAAGTACCTTGAGTAAGTAAACCGCTCACTTCTCACGGCTCAACACTCTTCTCCTGCCTGTGAATACTGCTCATTGAATTCTTCTGTTGTTTGCTAATGCTTGAATCACGTTGACTTGCATTGATCTTCTGAACTGTGCCCCTATTTGTCCTAATGTAAAGCTTTGCCAGGTGTTTGTTGCCTTGTGAACTCCAATTAGCAAGTAAGTTGACAGTTTCAGTGTATCAAGCCCATGTTTCTGCTAACTGCACTTGGTTATGCTACATTGGAATGAAACCATGGTATAATGTCACATATCGTTATGCCTTCAAGAATTTTCATTAAAGGGACGAAATACGAAAAAATACAGGACGACAATTGACCAATGAACGGAATTACAGGATCTGGCAAATCCTGATTACTTTATAATTTAGGCAGACATGGGTTACATCCCAAGTGTGGCACACATTTTTATACAGAAACTAATCTAGGGGGGAAAAAAAGTCTAGAGAATTAAGCAACGTCTCATCTTTACAAGTGACATGCTAATGACCGGCAGTCAGAGGGAAGGAGAATGCGGCGATGATTTATGGTGTCTGGGATGTAAGCCATGTTCTGGGCTGTGGCTGATTAAGTCTGCAGTATTCCAACATCAGTCTTGTCGGCAAAGTTGTGCTGGAACTTATACCCCAAGGCACCACCACCTCCAGTCCAATGTGTGAACACTCCATGCATGTTAACCTTTAATGAAGAACGAGTGATGTACCTTCAGCGGACATCCGTTTTGGGCTGGGGGGGGGCTGCAGGGGCTCACTGGCACGTAGCATGCAGCAGAAACTCCAGAGTCCCTACCTGCTCTGGCCGAAAAACAGCTCGTACCTCTCAACCCCCCCTCCACCCCCCCGGCTGTGCCTGGGCCGACCCAGGAGATGCGATCAGCACGCTGTGCAGCTTTCCGTGGTGTCCTGCCTTAAACCTACTTCCATATGAAATTGCAAAGAATCTGGATATAGAGAGAAGCTGAATCCTCTCATACAAGCATTTTTCAACCATAAGGCTGAATTGCTTTTTTGAAGTGGAAGAGAACTAAGGTACAAATGCTTTGGTTTTATTTGTATCCAAGTGGTAGTAGAAAAGAGGCCTTTATTTCTGTGTAGACCGGGTTGAGAGGTATGACACAAATAAACAAAATATACACGAAAGTGAAGATCAGCAAAAGAGCGTCTCGTGGAACTGACCCCGTGACCCCGAATGCTCCATTTTTCATTCTGGTCTCCATCCCCTTAGCTCACATATGATTTCAATATCAGAAGTGACTTAGTTGCATCTGTGCCCATTGTTTTCTTGATGGTCTCTGACTCATCAAGAAGTTACGCCACACAAGCTTGCCATCCATACCTCCAGGGCTGACGGCCTCACGCGCGCTTTCCACTTCACCATGTCCGTCTTCCGTTTCCCGTGTGACACCATACATACCTCTTTTGGTGTTGGAAACAGTGAGAAGGTGTGGCATGCTGGAGACAAGACTGTAAAATGTGTTCTCTTCCACAATTTGGAAGCTGCTTGCTGTTGGACCTTAAATTACAGTTTCCCCCTCTTTCTACCTCCCCTCCATATTCAGGTACACTTTCACCGGCATATACACGTTCGAGTCAATGATAAAGATCCTGGCGAGAGGGTTCTGCATCGGCCCATTCACCTTCCTGAGGGACCCCTGGAATTGGCTGGACTTCAGCGTGATCATCATGGCGTAAGTATCTGGCTGAGGTCATCCCATACACTAACCTTAACCTTAACTGTAACCCTCCTTCAATCCTGCCTTCTGTGAGCCTAATGCAGTCCAGGTAATCATCAACTAGCAGCAAGACCTCCACACCGAATCTCCGTGTATTTCACCGGAATGCCTTTTTTTTGCAGAATTTATGCTCTCTTTCTACCTAAAATGTTGCCAAGAGCAAATGATAGAAGATGAATGAGGACGGGGGGCTGACATCATTCAAATGATGGGAGCCATGACATCATCCAGACTGGCGAGAGGTTGCGGCGTGCTACCGCTCTGAGAAATGAATCCCCGTCCGCTGCCAGAAAGCGTGGCGGTGATGCTAAGGAAGGGGCCGAAGCATAGAGGAGAGGAAGCAGGGCAGGAACGGGGCAGGTGAAGGCGAGGAAGCCATCATTGTGCTGTAGGGCCCAGCGACCGCTGAGCCAGGCAGTCACACGTCTGGCACTCTGTGATTAACAGGAAATTAACCCAACCACCTCTATCATGAAATGGGCCCCTCCCCCACACGCTGGAAAACAGAGTGGGAAACCTATAACAAGTATCCAAGTTTAGGCTGTTTTTATTGGTCCAGTTAATGCACCGTCACTAGATGACAGAAAGCGCTTTCATGCTATCTCTCACCGTCTATGTAATATAACTTTTAAAGCTGCAGAAAACCCAGCACCCCTACTTACTGTCAGATCCACCACACATTTTCATATTTTTGAGAAACCAAGCAATTGATTCAAGGTATGTGGCTCAATGACAAGGCTAAAGCTCCAAAACCCACAGACCTGGTGACATCACCGGGAGATCAGAGATGGAGAATGTCCGCCGGCTCCAGTGGACTCCATTTCAGCACATGGGTGATGTCATACCTTTGCCCCACGGCAGGGGAACCCAGGAGGAAGAGAGTCATGCTGAATAATCAAAGTGGCTGTGTTCAGGACCTTGACTTCCCTGGTGTATTTAACACAAACTCAGCCTCTGGGGAAGCCTTGGCATTATGGATATTAGAAATTGTTTTCCAGACAATATTAGAAATTGTTTTCCAGTCTTTAACTCCCATTTACTTTCTCAGGTTGGTAGGTGAATTGATATAACATTACAGTTCTTCAAACAGGGTCAAATTCAGGGTTCCCAGAGCACTGGACACTCTGTAGGTAGCTTGAAGTAAGGAGCTCTCTGGAAGAAGGGTACATTTGCTGCTGCTGTCCAGGTGGAAGATCCTGCCCATC
>JABFEB020000102.1:111005-124297 GCA_019775895.2 Stomatorhinus ivindoensis
AGTTAACATCAATGTGCCCCCTACCTGACTACATTGACGTGGTTGACCCTACACCAGGGCTATTCAAATCACGGTCCTGAAGGTCCGAGCCCTGCTAATGTTCCGGCCTTCCTTTACCTGTGAGCTGAGTATGAAGTCACTGTGGCCAATCAGAATCAGTAATTATTAAACCTGGGAACATTGAAAACAAGGCCTGGATTTGAGGTCCAGATATGAATATCCCTGCCCTACACCATAACTGAGTCTGTTATTTTGAACTCACTGCAGATACGTCACAGAATTCGTGGACCTGGGCAATGTGTCAGCACTTAGAACGTTCCGGGTGCTCCGAGCCCTGAAGACCATCTCCGTCATTCCAGGTGAGAGGGAGGCTCCTCGTGCTGCCTTAGGTTTAGAGTCTTGCTGGTCTATGTTTTGTGGGGACCATAGAGCAACACAGCATTTCCCAGAAGGCTTTCAGAATGCTGAATTTTCTCTATTACAGTATTGCCTTGGATACATTTTTTATTGAGTGCCAAATAAATTCCCTGACTCGTCACCCCATGGGTCTGCTCCATATCCCAAGGATTTCAGTTCCTGCATATAGCCTACTCTTAAGGTTAATGATTTTGTACTTCACAGCCATCCATCCATCCATCCATCCATCCTCTAACCTCTTATGGTCAGGGACATGACGGGGCCTGTAGTCTATCCCAAACAGCAAAGGGCATGAGGTTGGAGTACAGCCTGTCTCTATAAGGCAATACAACCAGACCACAGGTTATTTGAGGTAACACGAGCGAGAATCTTCTGTTACATCATTTTAGCCGAGCGAGTAACATCTATCAGTCAAGGCTAGTTAGAGAATCATTGTCATTTATATGTAAATGAGTGTTAACGGAATACATTGGCATCATTCGAGTTTCATTCTCGTCTCTATGAAAATTCCCGTGTAGGGTATAAATACGATACAAAAAACTTTATTAAGATAAGATACGGCACAACTTAGTCTGGGTTGGACGGAGAACTGAAACATATGACACAGGGATGGGGGAAAGAAAATACGGAACGGTAAATGTGCATTGGATTTCAGAAAAGGCTGAGAAGGGCTTGGACAATGGGGTGTAGAACCCAAATAGCTTATGTAGCTTATTTATGATGGATAATCAGTCAGAGGTGGGGCAAATGAATACATGAGTGTCCTGCCCTGGGAGGTGCATGGCCACCCCCCATGACACCAACCCTAATATGCCCCATTTCAAGGCTAAGCTTGGGCAGAGCACAGCTGACACAGCTTGGATGGCTGACCTACTCTGGCCCAAACCATCCACTCTAAATGCTAAAACCCAAAGTGACTCCTTAACGCTCGGCGTGCACACAGCTCCCTGGTGACCTGGGCAGACTCGGCCCAGATTACACAAACATGTGCATATGGCTAGTCACGAGGAAAACAAAAAAACAAAGGTGCAGTGGACATCTCTGTTGTTTGGACAACAGGCATTTCAAATGACATATTACTGGCTAAGTGCTTTCACTTCAAATTGATTGTACAAGACATATTGTTTACTTAATTTGGCCTCTTAAAGAGCATTACACCAAATCATTTAGAACTATAGTTGCAGTATAATATTTCCTTGTAATTGACCAACATCAGTTGACTATGAAATTCCCAATTGCTCAAATAAACAGGAAGATGTTGGTCTTTGCAGAGCATCTTCTTAACAGAAGTCAGCTAGCTGGCCTGTTCTGAGGTGATGTGTTCCCCTGGCATTCTGTTGCTCAGCTATGCTGCAATTTACGACGCAATTACAGTTTTAAAAAAAAAGTGTCTCAAGTGTATTTCTGCTATACCCCTGCCGTGTAACAGCTTCAACGGCAACCGCATGGTTCAGAAAGTACTGGAATGTTTTTTTGAGTCACAGTATGGGTGTGTGGCCTCTTTGACAGACAACTAAAACCACAAAGAAAATGACAATCAAAGTAGAAAAGTAGGAGAGTAGTTATTTGTTGGGAGTAACTTTTCACTGGCACAGACGCCCCGTGGTTTACTTCAGCATTGTGTTAATCCAAAACTCCTTGTAGGGAAAATAGCACATCAAAACAGGTTATCGTGATGTTAAACTATTGACCAACCTACGACTTATTTCATCAATCATAAATAGGACTGGGAGACGCCCATATAACCCCCAATCATGCAACCAAACTGCTCTCCCATCTCAGGCCTGAAAACCATCGTGGGCGCCCTGATCCAGTCCGTGAAGAAGCTTGCCGATGTCATGATCCTCACCATGTTCTGCCTGAGCGTCTTTGCGCTCATCGGCCTGCAGCTCTTCATGGGCATGCTGAGGCAGAAATGCATCCGCAACCCCGAGCACTGCATCAACGCCACCACCAACGGCAGTGACACCTTCCAGTGTGACAACCGAACCTGGGACTCCCTTGAGGACTTCCTGAACGATGAAGGTGACACCACAGAAACCACGAGATCTTCTGTGAAAGCACGGGACTGCATAGATGTTTCGGGGCAGGGGTGAAGATGTGGGGGACAAAACCATTTACACACCTGTGTAAATACTGCGTTCAGTATGCGGTGTCACAGCAAGGAGAACACCCAGAAGAAATGGTCTGGTCCTGCTGTGTTTACGCTATATTCAGTTAAGCCAGAGAGCAAAGCTGCGATTTTAAATGTTACGCAGGTTACCTCTCCGTCTCATCCCAGGTGTTCTGACAAAAATACCCCATTTCAGCCTCCTGTGGATCCCTTCACCATCAACAGCCAGGTCTTTCAGAGCTTTGCAGTTAACAATGAAATTAGATTAGCATTTACTTTTCACACCGATGCTGTTACATCTCTGCATACAAAACTGTCAGGGTCCTCATTCTGACCACACAGCTGTTGTGACGCAGGGTGACCTAACAGAAGGCTTCCATTATTTGCGCAGTATTTCCATGCATCCATGAATTTACTAAACAAACAAAAAAAAAGACTTAAAATGAAATTCAAATGAAGCAGAGAGCAGAAAATCCATGCCTGAATATTGTTGATAATTATACCAAGAAGCTTCTATTATAGGTATTACATACTTTTTCTGGTGTTGTATCCACAGATAACTACTACAAGGTAGAAGGAGCGAAGGACGCCTTGATATGCGGGAACAGCAGCGATGCTGGGTGAGCGACACTCCCTCCCCTTGTCTCGTGATTGTGGTCAGATGTGTCATGGTGCCCATTATAGGTTATCTGTACATTACAGAAGGCAAACATCTTAAGGGGACATCTGCAGTGTGTGTCCTTACAGAATCTTTAAGTGGCTTCTTCTATTAGGTAACATTTCAATGATACATTATATAGTTTACCAATTACTTCTAAGAGCCATTTTAGACGGTAAGTTAAAAAGTATGCTTGTGAGACACCTATATGCATTGCAAGAATCATTTTAATCACAGCCAGCAGATGACAGTGTACTGCAGAAATTTTGGGGAACATCTTTGGTCTTACAAGCACATATACTTAAATAAAAAAACACAAACTTCAGGGAAATTAAAAGAAAAGTGCACTATACTGCCTGTTCAATTCTCCCACGTGATAAATTTATGTAGAGAATATGACTGAAATAAAATGCATAAAAGCAGAAATGAGGATAAAGCACCGAGGGCAGACAAGCAGCCGTTTACAGTAGGGCTTCATAGCCACCTGCCTGTGGCCAATACTTTGTCAGGCCTGCGGAATGCCAGGGGGGGGCTGGTTTGTGGAGGGGTTGGTTCATTTCTAAAAATAAATGATATTTTCAATTCTTTTACAATCCCACACCTTTGCATGTTATGTTTGTATCTGGAAAAAAAGGAAACAAATAAATGTATGACATCATTGACCGATGTGTCTGCATGGTCCCTCCCCCCAGGCTGTTTTAGCTGTCTGTGACATTTTTGTACGCTATAAACAGGTCCACCGACGTCAAAGGGTTGGGAATTCCTAGTTTACATTGGTCACAGCATAAAGACCAGCAAAGGATCTGTCATTACATAAAATATGACGACAGAGGGTTTAAAGGAAAATCTGGCTTAGACGTAAACCGTCACAGACTCTGACATGCCTCAAAAACAAAATATTTACCTACTCACGAATGTTGCACAAAAAAATTGTGTATTAGTGTAATTTCCATGCAGGAGAGTTAGTGATCCTGCATACTGACTGACTCTCTGTATGTGTTGTCAGGCACCAAAGATGTAAATAGCAGAAAATAAATGTATAAACATCATTTTATAAATGCAAAATACTCGCAGAATGTGTCATTTCTTGGCACGGAGGCACAATGGTGATGTCACTTTACTGTTTGTGACTTGTTCGCCAGTCTCCGGTGGACCTCACGTCCTTTCCTGACCTTTAAGACCCTTCACCCCGTCGACATGAGCAGAGGGAGGCCCGCATACGTGTGACACACCATAATTCTCAGATTCTCATAATTCACATTCACACTGTGAAACAACAAGTGACATGAAACAGTAACTGATAATGAGTTCAGAATGTCTGCTATTCTGTCTCATCTGGTAACTCCCTTCACATAAAAGTGAAGCATTTTTCATTCTCAACAACAAATAGGCAAACTGTATGCACAATAACACTTACAAACGTATGGTTATCTTATTTCTGGAAGTTTCTTACAGCAGAGAGAAATGTGATTCGTTAACTGCCTTATGCAGTACTAATGGTAGCATAAGCTACTTACTGTATAATGGTAGACTCAGATCTCAATGCGTATTGACCATCAACTTTTAATCCACTGAGGAATGACCAAGGTTTTCACTGCTTTCCCTGACAGCCGAACCCTTTGCGTGTCCTTCTGTAGAATCAGTCCTCATTCACTTCCACAAATCAAAGCCCAACAACTGCACGTAGAACCTGGCCACTTGTCAGGTCGGTACTTGTAACAAGCTTTCAGCCATTAGTGAGAGAAAACCGTCCATTAAAAAAGAAAACACCACACTCAAATACCAAGCAGAAGATGACAAGAGATTTGAGAATGTGTACAAACTATGACCATCCATCACACGTAACTTCATATTCCTGTATCTGACATCCACTCACCATCCTTCCATTGCATGTAACTTCATATTCCCATATCTGATATCTGCTCACTCTCCTTCCTTCATGTGGAACTTCATATTCCTATATCAGACATCTACTCGCCATCCTTCAGTTATGTGCAACTTCATATTTCCATAACTGACATCCGCTCACCATCCTTCTGTTTTATGTAACTTCAAATTCCCGTATCTGACATCTGCTCGCCATTCTCCCGTTACATGTAACTTCATATTGCAGTATCTGACATTTGCTCTCCATCCTTCTGTTACGTGTAACGTCAAATTTCCATATCTGTCATCGGCTCGCTATCCTTCAGTCAATTGTAACTTCATATTCTCGTATCTGACATCTGCTTGTCGTCCTTCCATTACGTATAACTTCCTATTACCGCATTGTGACATCCATTCCCCATCCTTCCATCACATGTAATTTCATATTCTTGTATCTGACATCAGCTCGCCATTGGTGCATCGTCTGTAACTTCATATTCCCACATCTGGCATTCGCTTGTCAGTATCAGTGCTCATTGTCTTTCATTCTCACAGGAAGGATTTCCCTACTTTAGTCACATTTTATCCCTTTTGCCTGCACTTAATGGGCTTGTTAATGCTCATTCGAAACATAACAGCACAAAGTGAGGATTAATGCACCCATCACTCTCCTGTGCACTTTTCATTTCAGCCACTTTTCTCTTTACATATAAACCAGGATATCTGAGCATCTTTACATGACTTGGCATATCTTATAGATATGACTCACTTTGACGTTACTGGAAACCTCCAAATGGCAATACTAGGAAACATCAGTATTCACTGTTTAACCTTTTTTTAAAATTTCTTTTTCTTTTTAATATTATCGTAGCCAAAATCTGTTCATTCTGCATGAAGTGAAGAAACACATGAAAGTTACATAGAGAAACAATTCTGAAAGAAATGATTTGAAGCATTAAGAAGATCCCTTCAAATAATCCCAGGCTAGGGCCAGTAACCAAGACGACCCTTCCTAAATTCGTTCTTTCCTTCATTGTCCCTAAATGTGTTCTCCTCAAACCCTTTTGGCATTTGACACATTAGGTAGCTAAAGAGACCAGCCCCCACATTCACTTTACAGAGTCAGGCCAGAGTCAGTAAATGCGCCCAGATTCTGGGACAGTGTGACGTCTGTGCATCCTTAATCTCACCCACTCTCCTAAAGACCACCAAAGCAGCAGCAGCAGTGACTGCCTGTGACCATATATCCAAGGACAGTATCACAGTCCTATCCCAGGACTGGGCAGTCCTACTTAAGTGCATCCTGAGTACTTGCTTAGCCTGACAAAGCCGTTCTGCTGTGTTACAGCAATAATATAATTGCATATTGGCCGTTAACTGTTGTCTGAAAACAAAGCAGGGATTTATTAGTTTGGTTATTGTGTTTTGATTTCAAATACATTTACCAGACAAAGGATTACTCTTCAGTTTGTTTTGTAGGTTCCAGATGTAATTCAAACACTCGTTAATAAGTCTGCCAGACCCCATTTTCAGTACTGACCTCTTCCACATGTCTGCATACTTTGTACAGACAAACAAATGTGAATGAATTGCGAGCTCGCCTTTATAATAGCCTGTAAGTTTTATTATAACTTGTAATAATTTACTATTTTTGCAACAACAAAAAAAAGTGGTTCAATACGTCAATCAACATTTATGACGTTACAGTCGAAATTACCTGCGTTCTGAAATGTCACCGTATCTAAAAGACAGAGACCAGGGGACAAAATAGCACTCCAGAGATGCAGTAAGATCTCCACAGGCAACAGCCTCCTGGATACTGTTGCTATAGAAACTTTAAGCACTTTTATCCTGACATCAACCTTGTCTTTCTATTAGCTTTACTGCATAATAATAATTCATATCCCTCTTATCTTTCCATATCCTGCTTGGTCAGAGGTGAGAGGTCACAGGCTCTGAAACAGAAATGCAGCATTCTAACAAGGGTGTAATAGGATTCTGCGGGAGAGAGTGAAAAAGTTCACGTTGTTAATAAGCTTTTAAAGCTGTTACTTATATAGTGTGCTATATATGGTGTGCCTTTGGAGTGTTTTCTGGGGAAACCCTATTGTAAGTGTCTGGGTTCTTATGTCCATCTATTCTCCTTCTGAATTCTGGGCCACACGCATACTCTGGGTGAGGTACGAAAACCAGATTAAAGCAGTCTGATCCAAAAGAAATGGTGAGCCAGAGATGCCATTACCTGGCGAACTAGCATTGTTAGCCAAAAAAATGACAAACAGGGTCCTTGGGAGGTAAGATACCATTTTGAGGTCATCTGTTGTTTTGCCTGTCAAAAAGGAAGACCAGACTTGCTGGCGTTCTTTTCCTCCAAATCCCAAGGTAGCAGATTTTGGTCCATGCTGAGACCGGTGGTGAAACGGCTCACCTGTAACATGCACTTCTTGATTTCCTGGAAACTTCTACCTTCATTCTCAACATGGTTGTCACTCTTCGGAAATCACTACTCGGTCTGCAGAGTTGTGCAGATTCTTTTTTTGTGTGCCAAAATATTGCATACAAGAAATCTGCTCTTGTTTTTTCAACTAGCGTGCAATGTTTGCCGACAGGAGGCTGCAACAGTAGCATCTGCGAATCCCTGCTTCTCGGATTAACCACTTGATCTCATCTGTGATGATAAAAGGGAAACTTTGGCACTGTATTGTGGGAAAGCTGGTTCTGGTGCTCCAAGTTTTCTACCTCTGAGTTGGTTGGCATGACCAGTGTCAGAGTGTCAGAGCTGTTGGCTTTACATAAAATCAAGCCCACTTAACTGGCTCCACACTATTTTGTTTTTTTTTTTTTTGTTTTTTTTTTACAGAAATGTTTGAAAGATTTCCTATTTTATTCCACTGTATCCCAACAGGGGGATACATATTCACAGCAATTATAAGATCACACCCAAAATAATATAGGTCACAATAACAATGATTTGCACTGATCCACAAAGGTTCTGGTTCACAGATGAGTTGGACTGATTTTTTTTTGCTGTCCTTGAGCTTCAGCAGGCATGAAGCTACAGGACTTAACAGTGTCTCACAGTGACAACATGAACAATCCAGGGCATTTTCTTATCCTTTCACATAACTGCATTTTAAAGAGAATTCAATCATATGCCAATCTGAGTGCTGAATCAGCCAAGCTGTTAGCGAAATGTACACCCAATCATAGTCGCTGATAGGGTTCGGGAAGCTGGGGCATAGGAGGATCCCACTTCATCCCACCAATGGCTCTGAAACATCTTAGAGCACTGGGAGATTTGCGGCTACTCTCCTCCACCTGTGTCGAGCCATTACTAAATGAGCCCACTCTGAAACAGCGAGACGGGAAGCTATAGCCTACATTCAACTGTCACTGTGCTCTGGGTGGAGAACTTGATGCATCAGATTGGAATCCTAAACCTCAACTCAGGTGCCCATTTGTCTGGCCATAATCCCTCTGCTAATAAACACTATTAGATTTTTTCTTCTGAGAGCTCAGCCAAATCCCCCACCCTTCACCTGAGAAGGATGTAATACAGGCATTGTACACGGATGCTGGATGGCTGGTTGCAGCCCTAGGAGAGTCTGGCAGAGACAAGGAAATGTTGCATGGGGCAGATGTGGACGGCATGTTTGTGTAGGAGGGAGACTTCAGCCTTAGGAAAAGTGAAAGATATCCTCACTCTTGCTGGTGTATTTTGCATGTTGTTGTGGGTCAGGCTAATGTTATCAGGTGAGAAGAAGCTAAGAAATAGGAGATATTTGATGTACAAGATTTAAGATAACAATGGTCATATGTGGTCTTTCTTATAGGAAATGTCCAGATGGGTTTGAATGTTTAAAAGCAGGAAGGAACCCAAACTATGGCTACACCAGTTTTGACAGCTTTGGGTGGGCGTTTCTCGCTCTGTTTCGCCTGATGACGCAGGACTACTGGGAAAACCTCTACCAGCAGGTAATGGTGCGCTAGTGTGTGCATCAACTACTCACAGCTAGGCAACCCATTGGTGACACAATTTTATTTAAAGGAACCTCATACTGGGCTGAAATCAAAAAGGGATGATCACAACAAGAATTATGGAGACTGTAACTACTGAAGCATATTGATTGAAATTCTTGATCGTTTTAGGTCAGTGTTTCCCAAACAGGTCCTGGGGGGACCCTCAGATGGTAGGGAGCAAAAATATGGACTATCTGGGGGATCCCGAGGACAGAGTTGGGAAATTTTAGGTGATGCCTCACTCACTCCATTCTGATATAAAACCTTTCCCTGCCAATGTCAGACTCTTCGCTCTGCAGGAAAGACCTACATGATCTTCTTCGTGCTGGTGATCTTCCTGGGCTCCTTCTACTTGGTGAACCTGATCCTGGCCGTGGTGGCCATGGCCTATGAGGAGCAGAACCAGGCGACCATCGCTGAGGCTTGGCAAAAGGAGCAGGAGTTCCAAATGGCGATGGAGCAGCTGCGCCGGGAGCAACAGGTATATCATCATATTACTCTCAGATGCTTAAGATTAGCCCTTATACCCATTGTTCTAAGGATGCTGGCTTACCCTGCTCCCTAACCCCACACTTTCCACACCTGCATGTTGCTTTGGACAAAAGCATCTGTTAAATTAAAAATTATTAGCAAGCCTAAAAGGTCATCAGGGGCAGCATGATAGTGCAGCGGTTAGCGCTACTGCCTCACAGCAAGAAGGTCCTGGGTCCGGTCCTGGGTCATTATTGTCTGGAGTTTGCATGCTCTTCCCGTGTTCGTGTGGGTTTCTGCCACGGGTTCCAGTTTCCTCCCATGGTCCACAACTGTGCATGATAGGTTGATTGGCAAGTCTTAATTGCCCCTGTGAGTGTGTGTGTGCCCTGGGGTGTGTTGGTGACTACCCAGGGTTGTTTCCTGCCTGTGCACATTGTTACTGGGATTGGCTACGGGTGACCCCAGTCGGGATTAAGTAGTGATGGATGGATGAGGTGCTCAGATGATTGAGTTACTTATTTAAACCCATGTGACTTTCTGAGACTTCATTTCACAAAATGTATCACCGACAACAGACACATGAAGTAGCCTTACCCCTTAGCCTATGTCCTGTCTGTCTGTGCACCTTCGACCCATAGGCGATATCACAAAGGGCCCATGAGACAGACTCCATCCGATCGCCAGAAGTTTCTCCCTTCACTTTGAGAGATTCCAAAGTCCGGAAGAAACGGAAGAAATCTCAGAGATCCCCATCGGAAGTGACAGAAGCTGATGTGGATGAAAAGAATTTGGACTTGACTGATGGGCCAAAAGTAAGTTGGTTACACCTGAAACAAAACAGTGAGCTTAATGTCTTTGGGAAGGGTGCTGTGTAAAAATGAATTAAATCGAATCAGACGCATTTCCATTAGAAGCCTGAAATATCTCTTAGGCACTAAGACTGCGTGACTGTCAATCAAAAATGCGGTTCCACGCTAAGGGGACACAGGAACTGCCTAGAAAGCTGAGGCATCACAACCATTCCTAGATTTAAGCATGGGCTGTATATCAACATCGAAAGCACTAGAAGTCGTTTGGCTTTTTAAAAACTTTCAGAAGCGTCCCAATGACCTGCTTTTCTTAGCCTCATTCTGGCTCCAATCACACCTTCATTCCTTAATTTGTCATTTTCACTCCCATGACAAATCTAGGTCTCATTTTAACAAACCTGTAGGATTTCAGTCACACCTAAGGGTCGGTCATGTATCTCTCCTTTGTCGTGACCTTCCCCCACCCTCCTGCAAGATGCAGCACCTCCTTGTCCAGACCCTGTCATCTCACCCTCTGAGCGCCAGAAGAGGAAGTCAGGTCAGTATCTTCACTTTCCGGCTCCGCAAGGACTCAGAAGCAGAAGGCGACTACCTGGACACCCGGAGTGGCACCGGCTCTACGCCCATTGCCTGGCCTAAACGACGGACAAGCAACCAAAGCATGGGAAGCTACGGCTCCCAGGTTTTCACGCCCACCCTGACTATCAACGGTAGACTAGCTGTGGACCAGAACGGGGTCAACTGCTTGGGGCTGACTGTGCCACCAAGTCCCTTGGTGAAATTCTGGGATGGCAGTGTAAGTCGTCCGGGGGTGAACGTCACCCTGCTCCAGTTGTGTTCGGCTGAAACTGTCTCTATCTGCGACTTTGTGCCTAAGAGCCTTGTGTTGGTTCAAATTTAGCTTGGGGGTTTATGAGTTAAATATACAAGTATATTATTGGTAAATAATAGTCCATGAAATGAAATGGTTAAAGACAGGATCACAGTGCACAAACTGAATAAGAAAATTGGCTCTCCTACAATGACTGCAATTGTCTATTATGGTCTCTGGGCATAAAGACTTGTTTCAGTTTTTGAGTCATGAGAACTTCATTGTGTGCCATGTTAGGGGAGGTCTGCCACATCATTCATAAGCGTAGTGTTTTCTGTGTTCATCACTGTGGTTGGTACTCGTCACTCCAGCCCCAAGCCTTGCATACTCTCCCCAAGCTCTCTGCACAGCAGCATCACTTTGTTACTGGTGCTGGAAACACAAGGACACCATTGGACTTGCAGTTATTTTCCAGGAGATGCTTTCTTCACAGTGGCTTTCAGGGTCACTGCTAATCCGTCCGTGTGTGTGTGTGTTTGAGTGTGTATACACTGCACTTCCCTGTAATCTCCTGACACTGTATAGTCTTGAATTCTCTGCTGCCGTTAAGGCAAAGCAAAATCCTGCAACAGTGACAAGCATGGCATGTCTGCGAATGGGATTTAGGAGGAGCTGAAAACGATGAGGCAGGGAGCCACCTTACCCGGCCGTAGGTAACCTCAGATGTCTCACAGGAATCTGTGTATTGAAATAAGGACGTCCTTCTCATCCAGGGCATGAGGTTTTAAAAGGAAACCCTGCATGCACTGTAAAAATTCAGTGTGCTCACACAGATAAATGTCATCATAACACAAGATGGCAGGCCTTCTGTTTTCTGCTGTGATTCCTGGCTAGTGGATGCCCTTTTCTGACAAAAACACCTTTACTCACATGCTAAGGGAATTTTAGAGCTACCATGAGACCTAAATATGAAGCTTTTCCCTTGTGGAGGGAAACAGACAAATAAGGGAAAACCCAGACAGACTCAAACGTCAGGTGTGCCAGCATGACCAGCTGAGGCACTGTAACAGCTGACTTAAAAAATGTGGTAGCTGATTTATATATATGCAGGGAGTGCTGCCACATTAAACAGTCTGGGATTAACACCTTACTGACTCGATATTACCAATGCCCACCAGTCAAAGAAATATGGTACAGTCCACCACCATCACTGTCACACTCTGCTGAGCTGGCGTAAGACACTACAGACAGAGGCTAAAACATTGACACTGCAGTCAATCAAGGCACTCCTGTGAATCTCACTGTGTGGTACAGAAGAGTTCTATGCAGTTACCAAATTGCAATTAGTGCAACTGTTTATAGTGAAAAGAACACCCCAACAATTTAAATAAATTTGCAGCAAATTACTATCTATAGTGCATAAAATTTGTAATTAAAATTCATAATGTTGGATAATTATTTCTGTATATTCATAATTGGGATTGGGAAATTAATTGCGGTAACGCATGCCTTTAATTTTAAAGTCACTATTATTTCTTTGATCGCATTAACACATTCAGTATTTTCATAGCCAAATGGGAGAACAGTATGCAAAGACGTTTAATAAAGACTTTTAATATTCTTTCATGGTCAAAAGAAAGAGTTTCGATTATGATGTTGTAATGAATCTCAGACTTAACAGCTAAAATCAAAAGACTCAGTTACCGTCTCCCAGGGAAACAGATACAACCTGGTTTAATTCATTTTTTAAAATTGTCAGGCAGAGGCACACAACGGATAAAAGTGACATCATTTTCAGTATTAGTTTTATTTTGTTAAAGGGTTATCCCTTAAAATACTAAGATATCATATGTGCAAATTAAACAGTGTGTCTATCTGGCTGTTGAATACCTGACATATTTGTACATGATTTATATGCCATTAATTGCCAAGGTGTGGGATTAAACAAAAAATTGTTGCTTGACATCCCTACTGATAATACAATGCCTTCTCTTGTCTGGTTGCACCCTGGGCATTTAGCCTATTTGGAACCATTGATATGATGATGAAAGCGACAGGTATTTTAGGAACTGTAGCAACCTGGATTGATAACTGGTTAACAGATAGGAAGCAGCGAGTAGTTAT
>JABFEB020000102.1:124397-158526 GCA_019775895.2 Stomatorhinus ivindoensis
ATTAAGTTCTTCCCAAGCGAGCTTGATGGGCCGAATGGCCTCCTCTCGTTTGTATAGTTCTTATGTTCTTATGTTCAGCTTGTACTTGTTTGCAAGTCACATTTTTGTTGGAATTGCAATCTGCACATTACAGATTTAAGTTACACCATTAAAATATGGATCAATCTCACAAACTTTTCCAAAAAAAATTACAGTGAAAAACAGTATTTGTTTTTGTGAAAACCAAATGACATTACGTAAACTATTTATGTATATTAAAACTATGTCACTTGATGCTCTGATTTGATGATTTAAAAAAAAATCATTTTCACCAAATAGGTAGCCAAAAATTAATTTAATTTGATGTCCTTAACTCTTGCTCTGGATTTGATGAAATAGTCCTTTTTATTACAGAAATAAATCATAATGCTGCGATGGGCTGCCGCCCCATCCAAGGTTGTTCCCTGCCTCGTGCCCATTACTTCCAGGATAGGCTCTGGACCCCCCGCGACCCATTAGGATAAGCGGGTTGGACAATGGATGGATGGATAAATCATAATATAACAATATTGATTAACTATCTCAGAGGCAAAACTGACAGTTTAAACAATTAAGTTATATAATTGAATTACTGTCTTCAAACTAATTTTAAAAAGAAGGGAAAATTTAATATTTTAAGGTAATGAGTTTGTGGGAATGTTCCATATGCTACCCCATGTCTTAATTCTACGTTAATTTAGGGATTCAATGTGTATGATTGTAAATTTTTCTGTTACAATTAATCACAGAAAATGGAGCGGTTAAATCATAAATTTTTTTTTAACAATTCACAGCCCTAAGTACAATAATAATCATCAGTCAGTCAATATAACTTTCAAAGAGGTCCAACTTTGTACAGCAATCAAAAACTTAAGAATAATCTTATTGGTAAGTCATAGTAGACCCCACCCTTCTGAATGGATGCTGTGGTCTACATCATGTCCCTGGTGTCCCTGCAGAGGTCCCCACGGCTGAGCGAGGCAAGTGGCTCACTGTTCCCTGAGAGGCTGTCCCCGGACTTACTGGAGGAGCGTTTCTCCAGGAACAGACAGCCCAGCACAGCCAGTTTCCTCTCCGATGCCTTGGAGGGTAAGACCAAAAAAGAGAGACTCTTCTACTGCTTTCCATACCGTCATCCTCATCATCAGCGTTTTATGAATATACTGAATACCTTACAACCATCTGCACTGGGCCAAATACCGTGTTCAGTATGACTTGCACCACCCAAAACCGTTTTCCATGAAAATTAAATTTGAGATATTTGATGCACACCGTGATGTGCATTGAGATATTTCTGAGCTCAACAAAGGTCATGATGCTTAGTCACTATATTGATAAATCATGAATCATAATGACCTTTTATAAAACGCTACCCAGAGACCTATTTTATGGAACAAAGCTTTCTTTCTGTGATGTGCATTGGGCCCTGCACCAAAAAGTTCATGTTGAAATTAAACAAATTTTTACCAAATCTTAAATCCTGTAATGGTGATCCTAGATGCCCTAGTACTTTACACCATCCGAGTAATAAATGAAATCTGAAGTGGACAGAAGAAAATATCCCACCGTGAATGTCAAATCTCAGAAACACAGAATGTTACAGTCTTTCTGGTAGCTAGCCAGCCAATCAGAGCCAAGACAGAATAAACCAATCAGCTGATAGAAACACAAATGAAACGATGTCTGAGTTCAGTCCAATAAAACAGATCTTATGTTTCAGTTTAACAGAAGGAATATTAACATTTCCAAGCAGGATGAGTAGTGTTTGCTTGGCAGTGGAAGGCTGTAATCTCAGTAAAACAGGTGTTTCTCGTCTCTTTTTACAATTTTGTTCAGCTGTATAATTAAAGACGGGGACATTGAGGCTCACCGTGAATTCCCAGTGTTGATAAGATAATTGTTTACTTACTGGCTAACACAATACAGCTTAAATATTTGTGCAGTGTTATTTCCGAAAGCCCTGTTCCGAAAGCCATGCAAATGCGTTATATATTCAGCGCTGGCTAGCACTGGCTAGTTTTAGCTGTGTAGGATTTCAGTAGTTCAGATCTTTAGTCACTCAAACGTGTTTCCAGAATCAGCAAGGTCAGACCTATTCTTTGCATTTGCTGAAGAAAACGCCACCAAAAGTAAGAAAAAAAGCAAAAAACAATGCGAATGTCATTCATGGAATTTGGGCTTTTGAAAATGTGCTCAGTGTGAAACACAAAATCCCACATTCACATTAGCTCATTGTTCATATTAGCTTGCCATATTGATCTCCCAGACCCCCACTGGACATCAACTCACCATGTTCATGCATTAAAAAACTTTGCATTATATGGTTTGACATGCGGTGGCATCCTTCCAGAACTGGAGGAGTCCCGGCAGAAGTGCCCCCCCTGCTGGTACATATTTGCCCATAAGTACCTCATCTGGGACTGCTGCCCCATGTGGCTGAAGGTGAAGGAGTTGGTCAAGTTTGTGGTGATGGATCCATTCATGGACCTGGCCATCACAGTGTGCATCGTCCTGAACACCCTCTTCATGGCATTGGAGCATTACCCCATGACAGATGAGTTCAACAAGATGCTCTCCGTGGGCAATCTGGTAAGAAAATGCAGAAGACAACACTCAGTGCCGTCATCCATCTTCACTGCCCCTGCTGCATCACTGTAATGTTGAAGTTACCCAGAATTCCATGTCCCTGTATAATTATTATCAATAGTCTTGGAACCCATCCTCGTTATATTAATAAAAACAAAAGTGTTTTATATGATTGAGTCTACAGAAGCAAAATCACATAGAACAGTCTTTGTATTACTAATAATTTGTGCAGTGGGCCAGTAATCAAACAAATTTATTTCTAAGCATATTTCTTGGAACATTTCTAAGTCAGAGCTGATGATGTTCCTAACAACAGGCAGTCGTTAACTTAATCGGTCCTCAAGTTACTGTTCAGTCAAAGGTAAGACTGGTCATCATTGTTGATGTTGACAGTGTGGGCACTGATGGTGTCAGCTGCAATAAATGTGCAAAAAGGGATGACACAGCTATGACATAGTGACTTGTCATGACACAGTCACTACACAATGACTTGACGGGAGGCTGATGAACATGCACAGCTCAGCAGAGATTCTGGGATATCAGATCAGGGCACTGCTTCTGCATGACATCCATGCGGCTGGCCACACAAGTTGCTGAACAGTCCCCGCTGGGCTTTGTCATGAATACAGGGAGACTGGTGCCCCCCTGTGAGTCACCCCACTGCTTTTATCTGGACACCTGCATGTTAATCGCGGCTCTCCACTTGACAGGAGACACCATCTGGACACAGATGCAGCATCCTCAGAAAGGGTCCTCTGGGGCACGGATGACGGGTGTGAACATGTGTGCAAATTTCACATCATCGTGCACATTACATATGCATTTCCACGGCAGACCGCAATGGAGTATCTGTGTTTCTTGTGTCTGGTCTCTCTCTCTGACCCTTACCACCTTTAAATTAACATGCAACAAAACCAGAAGCTACTGCTTTTCCCCCAGTGCGTTATGCAAATTACACGATCTGAACACCTGTTTTTTTTTTTGTACAACTTTTAAACAAATCAATTTAAAAATAAATGCAGATTTGGAATATGATTAAGGAAGCGCATGTTCGTCAGCATTTGCAGAAGAAACGAACCCCCGAGAACATATTTCACATTCATGCACCGGCTGGTTATTGTCCACACAGGCTGTTCCATGACGAGGAGACTCGCTGTGGGGTCTGTTCTTATGTCAGTAGGGCCGATCGCTTTCTTTTCTGCTGTTGTCTAGTATTTTTGGGAAAAAAACTAAATATGGAGTCAGTCCAGTAAAAAAAACAGATTATCAATACCTGCATATGAATATAAATTTGAGGGGGGACTTTTCTTCACGAGATTAATTATGCTTCAGAACAAGTGAACCCCCCTTCCCCTGCCACCCCAAGGTATTCACACAAACCCTACCTCTTTCTGTGGGTGGCTGCAGGTATTATGTCTTATGTAAGATTACATAAGAATGCTTTCAGAAAAAACTTTTTTTTATATTTCAGAGACTGAAGGAGTGTGTGGATTTCTAAGAATATGTGAATGCTAAGCAGCAGGAAGCCTATTGCGTTCTGAGGTTTGAACCTGAAGTCCCCTGGTTAGGCTATAGGCTATGATAGGTACGACACACTGCAGTTAATGTGTCCCCTTTGTCATCTGGAGAGCTTGGGGCAGGTGCAGCAACACATGGAATTTTTACACCAAGTAATTGGACACTTAATTATGTACCTGAAAACCAGTCAGACTACATGCTTTTCCCACTGATTGGCCATTAAAAACCAGATGCGCGTTTGATGATGAGCTGTGTGACATCCACTCACGGGGCTAATTAGTCGATGTAACTAATCAGGCCCAGCTGGTTACTGGAAGGTGTGATTCACTTAAAGGACCCAGCATCCAACGGAGAAGACACAGGATGAGGACTCGAAAATCAGACCTCCTGGTTTTGAAGGCGTTAAGTTGTGGTACACCCTGGATGGGGATGCCAGTTTTCAGAGATGAGGCATTTTGGACATTTACCACCATGTCTTGAAGTTTCCTTTCAAATACAGGAGCAGGGACTGAACGGGAAGGTCTGAAATGATAGAGCAGCCTGCAGCCCCAGCCAGTAGCCCCTGTTTGTCCTGCTCCAGCCCCCCACGTCTTTGGCATCATGTGCACAGGAACTGAAAGGGGCACCAACACATCTGCACCACAGGAACACTAATTACATTCTGCCTCCAGATTACCAAGGCAGAGACACAACTCATGCAGGCTTTGGTCCTGCAGATTGTAACACACGCAAACTGGACACTTTCTGGCGGTTCCTGAGACTTCTTAGGTTTGTTGTTCGCTGCTGCACAGAAAAGGTGAATGCAGCCATCCTCAACTTGTCTGGCTGTATTTACAGAACTGTGTGCTCTTAATTACTCCCATCACCTTTCATGGTCGTTTAGGTCTTCACGGGCATTTTCACAGCTGAGATGGGGATGAAGATCATCGTCCAGGATCCTTACCTGTACTTCCAGCAGGGCTGGAACATCTTTGACAGCGTCATCGTCTGCCTCAGTCTGATGGAGCTCGGTCTCTCCAAAGTGGGGGGGCTCTCTATTTTGCGCTCCTTCAGATTGGTAATCTTCTACTCAAATAGCATGCATATAAACTTTTGAACACACAACCGCTCAAAACATGCAACACTCTTTTGAATAATAAATGGCCTTTTATCAAGTCAACAAAACTATGCACATTAAGAAACTGTTTAACAAAAAAACACAAATACTTACCCGACCGTTACATGATCAGCACACACACTGTTAAACTGCTAATGTATTGCATTTAAGTTAATCTTCAGTGCACTCGTCGATGAAATTCAGACACTGATGTGTTTTAATAACGCTGCGCTAAATTCAATTGCAAGGAGCACTCATGAAATATGGATCAAATAGCCTCCACAGTCTCTTTGGCACAGCTTAACTACCCTATGAAAATACACTGCAGAGTCACTAAAACATTCTTTATTCTTTAATCAGCTTTGTGGTTTGATGTGCTGGATTCTATCATGTTCATAAAACTGATGTTGGCTGGAGTTTTTCAGCCTCTAAGGAGTGTTTTACTTAATAGCTAGACATGCATTATGACCTAAACCCCCCCACCCCAAACCAATTGGCACGTATAGTATATTCAAAACTAATGGCATACAGACTTACTATGCAAGTAATCACAGTTGCCTTTAAAACCTATTCTGTCCATACTGTAAGTAAGATGAAATAGACCACAAGAAAAAAAATCTGTGCGCCTCTACATGTCTTGTGCACTTTGCGTAACGTGCAGATGTAGGTATTCGCTACATTTTAAAAAATGATTCTTTATGAATATTTTTTCAGTTGAGGGTCTTCAAGTTGGCAAAGTCCTGGCCCACCCTGAACACACTGATCAAGATCATTGGCAACTCTGTGGGGGCACTGGGGAACCTGACTCTGGTGCTGGCCATCATCGTCTTCATCTTTGCTGTGGTGGGGATGCAGCTTTTTGGGAAGAACTACCAGGACTGTGTCTGCAAGATCTCCAAGGACTGCACCCTGCCCCGATGGCACATGAAGGACTTCTTCCACTCTTTCCTCATCGTCTTCCGGGTGCTGTGCGGCGAGTGGATTGAGACCATGTGGGATTGCATGGAGGTGGCTGGGCAGCCCCTCTGCCTCCTCGTCTTCATGCTCGTCATGGTGATCGGGAACCTTGTGGTGAGTGCTGTGTTTGTCTCCTTGTTAAGCTACCAGTGTTATTAACATATTTTATTTTATGATGGGTTTATTGAGTTATTTTAGCTTAAGGTATTTATCAGAACATCAGGAAACACATTGAGTATATACTGTACACATCACGTTAGGCTAATGTGAATCCACGACAGATGTGCACAATATATCCAAAAGAGATATCCTTTAGTTTTGCATAGACAGCTGTAATATGTGGAGATATCTTCTTGTTGATTGTCTGTTGTGGCAAGATTTAGCAGATTTAATATAGGGTGTGTTAACGTCAATTCCTCTGGGTGTCACATCTCTGAATGCACACTTATACTTGGTTTGCTGACAATCCCTCTCATCTCTGTGATTGCTGGAGGTTTTTGCCATTCGTTTTATAATGGGGCGCCAAACTGGCCGCTCCTGCCACTAATCAGCCAGATCCTACTTTAAAATGAGGTCACAAGATTATGATTACTGTTTGTTGTATGGGTTTGCATAATCTCCTCAAGGCAGGAACTCCACTCAAGACAAATTCTGTTTCAAAGGAGCCCTGACCATATTTCGTGTGTGTGTGTCTATAAATATATATATATAGGCTAAGCATCACATTACCTATAGCAACCCCTTCATTCTATGATTGAGAATATTTGCATGTCACATGATCTGTATGAGCAGGTGATGTGCAGGGTAAGAAGCCAATAGGACCATGTGCAGCTTGCAAGCATATAGTATAATACTATATTATTTGTGTCATGTCAAGTAAAGTGATACTGATGACTGAAACAAAAAGCAAAACCATAAGATTCCTGATATATTAATGTCTATGCAAGAATTGGATGCTGTTTGTGCACATTAACTGGAGTCTAACCAGCTACAATTAAATTTCCAGTACAATGCATATTCTTGAAAACATTTTTTGACTCAAAAAATGACGACTCAACTAATTATCTTATGTTTATAATGATGAAGTATATAATTATTATGGTGATAACAGACCTACATTCTAACCAAGCTGATTGAATATGGATGAAGATTTGATAACCAAAGGGACTGAAAACTCTTTGGCATAAAAGCAGCTGTTGTTTCAGACAGGGTAGTTGTGACTGACCATTCAATAAAAAAGGTATATTTTAGTAAATATATATATTCTTCAGCAAGCTAACCTGGGGTGTTCATGTTCAACCTAAATATCTCTTCAGGTTAAAGTGTAGCATCTGAGCTCAGAGTCCATTATCAATTTATAAGAAGGTTCACCTGAGAGCAAAATAAAAAACTTCTAATCAATTGTGTCACATGGGATCGCTGTCAAGCCTGTGTCACTCGTGGAATTGTCCCCCAGGCCATCCACAAACCCTGTGGGTCAATGACTCACTCCCTCTTTACATCAGCTGTTCTGTTAACAACACAGTTTGGTTGTTAACTATTCAGTTGGAAATTACTCCAAGGGGGAAAATCTGTACACTTCCTATACCGTCATTTTAAAAGATATTGCTTAACGTTTCCGAGCAACTAAATACTCGACTGATAAATGATCAGAAATACCATACACATGCAATGTAATTACACAATTAGCTCTACAGCACCCATTATATTAAATATGAGTGCTAATAAGTAATGCCTTCTAAAGTATCCTGAAGTGCATACTTTCATTAAATACCATTTAACTTAAACCAACAACAGTTTATATGTCACCAATGAGTGAAAGAAGAAATTAAGCAAGTCACATAGAAAATAGTAAGTTAAAGCTCACGGCCATCTTTAGCCAGCAGACACTCTGCTGAATGGCAGCCTGGAGCCCAATACTGGGCTCTAACTCAAAGGTAGCTTGTGAATGACACAGTAATGTTGCTCAGTTCATCACGTCACATAGCCACTCAGGGTTAAAATCATCTGAAGGACATCTGGCACAAATCACTCACAGATATTCATAAGGGCTTCTGGCAGTAACTTTGCTATGGTTCCTTCATTTATTCTCAGGTATCACTAAGCTTTCATGTAACATCATGTTAACACAGACATGTCTCTAACTGCCTAGCCATACCAGGTATTATTAGGTTACGGCTACTGAATTGTCATGGCAGGATGTCACCTTTGGACACGTAATGAATGAAACATAAGCATTGTTTCTAGGACAGCGATAATGGTGATCCTTTATTGCAGTTTGTGCTTGCTGAACATGAGAGATAAACCTCACAGGTCACCTTCACAGAACCACAACAGTGATACAAGCTGAAGGACTCACACATTTTGGTCTCTTCAGCTCTTAATACATACTGACTGATGTTAATTTTTGACTCACGGTACATCTGAGTAACAAACATCACAAACTGAATGCTTTTGGGAAGGGGGAGGGGCATGGGGACCAAGGCCATATATGGGTGTTTTGGGGTTAAATGAGTAATCTCAGATGCAGACAGGTAATTTTCAGGGACAGAGTCGTGCGATGATTCCAGCTGGTCCTCTGAGACTGCAGACGTTAAAGCAGGGCAATATGCTCCAGTAACCCTGTTTGCATCATGACCACTTCTAATCTTAGTCGTTTTTAGGTTGGCTTTCGATTTTTAAGAGCACATATTGTGCATAGGCCTGAAGAGCTGCATTTACATACCTGTTACTAACATCCTCATTGCACTAAATCCATCCACCAACAAACTGAGAGGCACTTGAGAATAACTTATAACTGTTTGCATACATTCTGACTGCTGAATGATTTATGCTGATTGATTATAAGGCTGGAACCCATTGATTTTAATTTCCTGCACTACAGTAACTCAGTATAACTTGCCGATATTCTATTTCTCATAAAACTCACCGACCTTCCTTACGCCGTAACCCCAAATGAATATGTAAGTTTCATCCACTGATGTGTTTCACAGTGACCCACGATGTACGGCTTCCCAGACAGCAAATGTCTTCTCGCTTTTTTGAGCATCAGCAAAGGTCCTCAAAAAAGTCAAAGTTTTGACTCCCGAAGTTATGCCATTGATATAGACAAGAGGACATCCAAATGTTACACTGGCGACTAAAGCTCTATATCAAACAGAAGGACTTTAAACACTGATGATCAAAAATAGGTATATTTCCATATCATTCAGGCTGTGGTGCATAATTCAGGCAGTAACTCATAAAGGTAGCTTAGGTAGTTTAAGTTAAAAAATGTGACCTGATAACATCTAGAAGTCTCTTAGCCTGCACTGTTCAAATAAACAGTTACGACAGCTATCCTGTGGACACCCCGCGTAACCTCTTCGCACCCGAGTCTTCTGAAGCATGACTAGACCACACTGGAGCCCCAGGTGCTGGAGCCACTGGAGGCCTTGCACACGGGCAAGCAGCCATCACCCTCAATTTCACATCCTTTTTCATGTCCTTGCGTCAGGGCAAACTTGCACAGAGAGCCTCGTCCGCATCGCCCATCAGTCACATACGTAGCCTGTCCCCTTCAGCTGTCATTTCATCTCAGATAATTTGTTTACATGAAAAAAGGTCTGAGAAGAGCACACTTACTCGCTAAGCGCTTCCATCTACTTTTGACTCATTGCCTCAGTTGGCAATTTTATTTTAATTTCTCCTCCTTTAGCATCCTCTAAGTCAACAAATCAACGATGAATTCAAGAACACTGTGTGCAAATGTCTTTTCCTCACGGGGCAGGGATCTTTAAAAAACGTGCATGGTTTCGGGTCTGGTCACGGAGCCTGGCAGGACGCCCCAGACCTGGGCTTGGGCAGTACTGCATGCCAGCTGCAGCTTCATCACACTAATTGAAACCCTGCAGTGAGTGTTTGTGGGACGTTAAACGCAATTTTCTTTTTAAGTGTGACTTCCACCAGTGGGTGCCTCTGTCAATCCAATGCCGTCGTCCGCAGTGCCAAAGGTCTGTATGGGGGCTCACGGTCAGAATCATATGGAAAAAATATGATTATATCACATAGAAGCGGCCTACTGCAGAGATCCATTACGGCAGGGATCCCATAAGATCACAGAACGGAATATTTCAAATGACCTTTAATCACATTAGAGTTTGGGGTGTTTTTTAGGGGATTGGGGGAGGAGGGCAAGTTTGACATAGAGAGATGATTCCAAACACTCTGACTGCATGATTTACACGTGGCTCATTTTCACAACCCCGTAACTTTTTTTAGAGCATTAGAATTTCAAATTGGTACGAATGCTGGCTGAAAACGTAAATCATATGCAATGGTTTTAGGAGTTGGGGCTGGGCGATAACTCCCGCCGAATGAGGGTAAAAAAAGGAGAGATTTTGCTGCTCATCGGGCCGCTGGCCTTTTGATGTGCGGCACAATTCACCGGGCCACGTCCTGTGTGATTCATCGGCTCAGAAACAGCAGGGCGCAGATGAAATGAGCATATCGATCGATCGCTGGCTGCCCAGCCACGGCCTGGTGGTGTTCGGGGGAGGGGGATAGTGCCCCCAGGGTGAGCTCTGAACCCTGGAGTAGGAACCTGCGGAGGGATTCAGGTCATCCTACAAGAGGACATCCAAATGTTACACTGGCGACTAAAGCTCTATATCAAAGAGGAAAAAGGCACATTATGTTGAATTCCTTATCCCAAATGAAAAACATGCGTACTTAAGGAGGTAATAAAATATATACATGATGAACGGCTACAGTGAGCATCTTATTCAAAGGATCAGGGACAACCCTGGCAGGAACCCTGGCTTATAGTACCAGCTTGTATACACAACAGGAGGGACGCAATATGGCTGTATAAATAATATATACACGCACAAGGGGACAGCCGTTGGAGAATGCTGAAACACAACTAATAAAACTGCGTCATCTAGACGGGTCATCCTCCTAAGTGGAAGCTTCTTGGTACTGCAGTAATTAAAAAAAAAACAGTAAAACAAAACAAACATACGGACATAACCAAAACCCTTAGCACACGATAGCAGACCCCTGTGCTTATGGGGCATTAATTTTATTAATCAGTGCCACGCTATGGTATTTACATGGTGATAAATAAAAAATAGAGACTTTAGGATTACTTATTCACCCTGTAATAGTATGCAGAAGGTGCCCGGGACACAAACCAGTTCCGTTCCGAGAGCGGGTTCACAAGCCCGAAAGTTAACTCAGGTTCAAACAAAGTCAGCTTAGGCATCCAGTCGATGACGGTCCAAACCCCCAACCCCTATCAAAAACATGAACATGTAGTACAGCTACTTGCACATAAGAAAATGCTTAATTAGTTAATTATTATGTTTTAATTAACTTATTTAAATATAATCAATTTAATTTATTTTTGTTATAGATTTGTGGTGTATTTTAACAAGAAACAACTGAGAATAATTTTTCATTTCCATTGCTTTCCATGAGCTAATTTCGCTGTTTACCATTGTCAAATTAGCCTACCCCTCTCTCCTCAACCAACAACTTAAGAGTTCTTTTTTCCATTGTTTTCAGTCAGTTGATCTTACTTACTGCTAGTGAGCTAGCCTATGTTACTGGAATATGTATACACACCTCCCTCTCTCTCCTCCCCTCAAACCTCAACTCCTATCGAAGACAAGCAACAGAGATAGGAACTAACTGACGCGCTGCTGCGAAATTTTAAATTCCAGCACAATCCTTAATTTTGCAACTATTTAAACAATTTTTAATTTATTGGACATTCATGTTCGCATCTTTGAAAGTTCAAATCTTGATGGGTCATATGTAGAATATTTTCTGTATATAATTTTATCCTGTTTGTTATAATTTTCTGTGACAAAGTGACATCCTGTCCAGGGTGCACCCCTGCTTTATGAGATATGCTCTAGGCCTCATTTGACTCCACTCCACCCCACAATGGATGGACAGATGAAATTAGGTTATCATCAGCATTATAACTTCATTATATTTTTTCCTTGGTATGTAAACACAAAATTTCTGTTTTTAAGTCAGCTATAACCTGTACACTACTTAGACAAACTTATTTTCTTAAAAACTAGCCCCCAAACATTACATTGAAATGGGGTGGCGCAGTGGTGCAGTGTTAGCCTCACACCTCTGGGGTCTGGGTTTGAGTCTCTGCTGAGCTTCAATGTCTGTGGAGTTTGAATGTTCTCCTTGTGTTGTCATGGGTATTTTTCCAAGTACTCTGGTTTCCCCCCACAGTCCAAAACATGCAGAGGCTAACTGGCTAGTTGCCTAGGTGTGTGAGTGTACCCTGTTACGGGTCGGTACACCATCTTGGGTTGTTCCGAGCCTTACGCCCGTAGCCTCTGGGTTAGGCTCCGTTACCCCTTTGACGCTGAATCAGACAAGTGGTTTAAGAAATTAGCTGGATCGATGAAAAGACACTGAAATGGCCTCTTCATCCAGAAACAGCAAGTTCTCCTAGTATCATCACTTGGACTGTGTGAGGTAAACATGAGGTCCCTTTACCCAGAAGTCCCAGTTGTCCTTAATGTCTGTCACCCCCACAGGTGCTGAACCTCTTCCTGGCTCTGCTCCTAAGTTCCTTCAGCTCCGACAACCTGTCAGCTCCGGATGAAGACGGTGAGATGAACAACCTGCAGGTGGCCCTCGCCCGCATCCACCGTGGCCTACACTGGCTGAGACAGGGCCTCTGTGCCGTCATCCACGGTGACCTGAAGGTGCGCCAGAAGAGGAGCAAAGAGGCCCGGGCCTCGATGAGGATGAAGCGCGTGGGAAGCAAACCTGAGGCCAACGGTACCGTGCCCGGCATGGGTCGGCTAGAGGAACGGCACGCCATTCCTGAAGGAGAAGGTCACGTGTCCCGGCCCAACATCGGCATTCCCATTGCCACAGTGGAATCCGATGATGACATTCCGCCAGGTGATGCGGGTGAAGAAAACGTGGAGAAGCCTTCTGAGGACGTGGACGGCAAACAGGTTCGAGACAATCTCATTTATGCACAATTATTAAACGATTCAGGAGAGAAATACTATTAGTTTCATGTAGGAAGAGCTACTGCACAGCTGTTAAAAGGATTACTTAACTTATGCTTATGGTTTAATTCAGATTATTCTTACCAACCTAAACTAAATATTGTCCTCATTTATAATAGGTTCAGATACTCAGGTTCACACACTTGCTGACCTATAGCTGTTAGTAAAGGAACACCAGGGAGTGCAGACAGTGTTCGCTTTCCTTGATCATACCAACAGACTGCTGAAAAAGCCACAGAAGTAAACATTGAAACCTGAGACTCAGAGACACAGTGAGCTGGTTCAGATGGATGGTGGATTATATCAGAGTTAGTGAAAGCATGCAGATGTATAATCTGTTAATCTGTAAAGCAGATGAATGAGTGCCTCATGGCAGAGAGATTTATTTATGTAACAGGAAAGCACAATCAGTTTCCACCGAGACATCAGTGTTTCTCTCCTTACTTGCCCACCATATTAATTTGCAGCTGGACATGAAATCCAGAGACGGATGGATGAGGTTGCATTTATAGGTTGCAACCCATGATGCAGAACAGGATGGTGACATTAGAGCAGACTCAGAGGGGGGAGAAACAGAAAGAGGTTAAAAACAGAAAGCGACTTGCGCTTATTAAGGCAGGTATAAAGACCTTAGTGGTATTTCAAAATGCGTACGACGAAAGTGACATTTTGGTTTGCGCTCTTCACCAAGAAAATGCATTCTGAACACTTCAGTAAGGGCTTTTTATTTCCATCAGTCACTTAAATCATTCACCTGCTCTTCCCAGTATGCCCAGTCTCCCTGGTAGATAACCCGTAAAAGACACACAGTCACCCTCCCCCCAGAACCATCCTCCTCATTCTCCTACCTGTCGCTCACCCCACAATGTCACCCTCCTCCCCGCCTTGTCTTGTTCCAGATTCCTATTCAGTACGTTGTTTTATTCGCTGGCTTTTCTGTGAACTAACCACTTAATAATACAGGTACGATTTTGATCTGTCCGCTGGGGAAACAAAGATAACATTTCCAAAGTGCAAGGTGGGTTGCAGAAATGAAAACTGATGCACTCTACTTTTTAAATGGCAAGTTGCAGATTTCTGCTGGGGGGCACGACATCACCCTTGAAAATGCACAGCTGATGAGTGAACCACAACAAACACTGCTGAACAGGGTTAGCATATTTGTGATTTGAAACGAAAATCATTATTTAACTACAAAACACAACCTAATATTTACACCAGGCCAAAGCACCATTTGCCTGAACAACTGAAAATGCCCCACTTTTGAGGTTCTGTTATAAGGACCCCCTACCCGGTCAGCTAAATTTAGTGAGGTGGCCCCCCAGTTGAGCACCTGCCCCTCAAGAAGTCTCTGCCCAGCACCGATTTGGTTTCATCTTTTCTCAGTTTATGTATTCTCATTCGACAGGGCTAATAATATATTGTTTAATTGTGATCAGGTTTCTTGTGTGGTATTGTCACGCTCGCTTACGGAGCGTGCCTGAATGCGGGCGGCGTCGGGCAAATAAGACGGCAGGAAGGCAGGTAGTCCAGGAACACGGGGTTTATTCACGGACATACGGGGATAGACGCTACCAAACATTACAATGACCGAGCTAGGGAATACGAACACAGACGCTGACTAAATACAAACGGGAAAGGGAAGCACAGATTAACAACAGGTGAGAACAATCTGGATCAGACAGGAGGTAATGAAGGGGGTGTGGCAACCACATGAGGCTTGAACGGGCGGAAACGTGACAGGTATTATTTGGTAAAATATTTTAAATCGCCACTTGAATCATAGAGATATACATATAAATTGGAAATAAGACCTAAAAACACAAAACAAGTGAAAACCAGAAATTTATGTTTCTAAACTGTATAAATCCACTTTTTGTCTCATCTTAGATACTGAAAGATACTTTTGTAAGATGTTGGTTTTAGATGCTGTGATTATGATCCAGCCAGCAGTCTGTCAGAACCTGTGCACTGAGACCACCGTGAATTGACAATTACAGAAGGCTGTGTAGTTGCAGAGTTCAGCAGAACTAGTTGGGGCTGGTTTGAGTGAAGTGGGTCATGACCACCTGTGGCAGTAAATGCAGAACAACTGTGACCGGTAGAGCCTCCCTTTTAACGCAGTGGGGCTCAAGCTAAGCACACTGCAGAAGAATCATGAGGGAGTACAGGCAGCAAGCATGGTGGCTCACTGTGCTGACAATGAGGTCTGAGTGCAGCACTGACTACTGTCCATCTGTACACACCCAGACATGGCCAGGATATCTGGGCTCATCCAGTTCACTGGCCACCTGAAACTGGAGAACTTCCTGGGAAATTCTTGGTAACACTTAAGGCCAAGATTTTAGTAATTTATAAATACATTCATAACAAATAATAATGCCTTCATGGAGCATTATAAACATGGCTATAAATATTTAGCAAAAGGCATAACACATTATAGTCATGTTTATTATGAATTTTGAATGCTTTATGAAGCTTCCAATAATACACTATAGATACCTTCATAATGTATCATAGTGGTCAGTATAAGCATAAAGGCTGCTTTGTAATGCATTATTAAGGTATATATAGTGCATTTTAGATGAGAGTTTCATAAGGAATTCATAATGCATAATACACATGGCTATAATGTGTTACGCCTTTTAATATTTATAGCCATATTTATAATGCTTTATGAATGCAGTGCAATGCATTATGAATGTTTATAAATTACTAAAAATATCACCTTAAGTAAAGTATTACGAAGCTCTTTTATTATTCCATATCTTTTAATATGAAACTTTAATGAGGCTAGTGCCAGCAAAATCCAGGGCATTTCTGTAGTTCCATCCAGGTCAGACAAGATGCAGAGGTTCAGAAAGCTGACCGGAAATGTCATGTGGTCATACCGTGCTCATATACATATACGCACACACACACTCCCCAAGATAATCAGCCAGTGTGACCGGTCCTGATTGGAAATCTCTTCATAATGCCAGTAAAGCAGCATCTCTTCCAGGAGCTGCTGACGGTGGTCCACTCTCTCCTGCTGAGAAGAGCCCTGGGAATACTACATGTCCACCTAGTCAGTTTTTTTTCCTCCACAAGCCCATACAGGCCTTGCCAGAACCTATCCAGATTGGCAACACGTGTGCAGTGTGGATGGATTGAATGGGGGTGGCACACTTAGAAAGGCCATTGCCAAATGCCATTCCAGTCCAGCATGCATCTTTCAGCTCTCTTTGGAAGGTTAACAATTGTGCCCACTGTGTCCTCTCTCCCTGCTTCTTCCCGCACTCCCCCCATCTCCACCCCCAACCTCTCTTCTGCACTCATTCTCCCACCTTTATCTCTCTCTGGCAGACTGTCCCCCCACCCTCGACTAGCTTCCTCAGTCCAGGGTGGCTAGGAGACCCCTCCTAGCTGACCCCCACTTCAGACGTCCTCACACAGCCCCCTCGCTCCACTCTACCTCCCACGCATGCCCCCGCTAGGCAGCAGAATTAGTCATCAGGATAATGGAAAGTGGAAACAAAAAAAAAAAACACATGCGCTTTCTGTAACCCAGTCAGCCCAACTATCAAAACCTCCTCACCGCTCCACTGCTCCCAGGCCAGATGTGTCGTTGGCAAGGAAACACAAGGTTGCTTAATTTTCAGGCCCATTGTGGCAAAAACACCATGCGTGGTTTCATACCGAACACCCAGCCACACCCTTTTTTACAGCAAATCACAGCTGGAAGAGGAGAGCACTCAGCGTGGTTAATTCTGCGTCTCTACGTGAGCGGAGGGGAGCTTATCAGTACCTCCTTTCATCACCTCTAATGTGATTTTAACCTGAAGTGAATTAGGGCAGACATTGTTTTCTCTACAACCCTGCAGCCATTGCACACCTTTAGAGATCAGAATTATGTCCCACGGACGCAGTACTTGCAATGGCCACTAGGAGGAAGTGATTGTGAGCAGCTCATCTTACAAGCAGATCAGACTTCTGGCTCTTTGCTGCACATTTGGCTGACAAGGGGATCAATAAACAGTTTATGTTTGCAAAACTGTTCA
This sequence comes from Stomatorhinus ivindoensis, assembly GCA_019775895.2. Classification (NCBI taxonomy): domain Eukaryota; kingdom Metazoa; phylum Chordata; class Actinopteri; order Osteoglossiformes; family Mormyridae; genus Stomatorhinus; species Stomatorhinus ivindoensis. Next base: position 141,650 of record JABFEB020000102.1, read on the forward strand.
GAAGGCACATGGGAAAAGGCAGATACTACTACATTCTGGCAAAGTCTCAGCTGAAGGTGAATATTACACCAAGCTTGTACATGCTTGGCGTATCCTGTGAGGAGCACTCCCCCCTTTGGCACTCCCCGGTGCCGTCGACCCACTGATCCCTTCCTGTAAATTCATTCAACCCACTGTCCCCCGCAACCAGAACCTGACTGTAATCCCACCTCCCAGCTAGCCCAGGACATTAAACGCAGGATTATAAAGCCGTGTTATTGGATTGTAAGGAACACCTGTAAAGATTATAAGGATTTCCCCTCTGTTTTAATCTCAGTTATGGATGATGACTATGGTTGCACTGCACGGCTTGAAAAGAAAATCAAATGAAAATAGCATTAGGGACGAGTCCAGGGAATACAGCACTGAACCTCTCAAAACTGTTACGTAAAGCCTCTGTAAGCTGCATCTTTGCGGATCACTGAGTGCCACTTTCAGCAAAGGTGAGCTTTGGTATGCAATATCAGATCGTCTGTATCTCAGAGTTTTTTTTTTTTTATTACAATCAGACAATGACAAGACGCTAACATTTAGCCAGTTAATATTCATACTTTTACCATCAGCTGCCTATAGTGTTGTTCAAGTGTCTATACAGCTCTCAGAGCGATTCCTGCAGCATGCGAGTCATCAAGGAGTAGCTGGGTTAAGAGAAAATGGTTCTGCTTTGTTTGGTCATAGGTGCAAGCCACAGACAGTGGCGGATTAATTGCCACCAGATAGCAAAAGCCCAAACTGAAGGTTCATGTAGAATGCTGGGAAACACCAGAACCGCAGTGTGGCAACAAAGAATTCCATTGCAAAACACCATACAGGCAAACTGTACAAGCCCAGGGGTGGACTTGATATGAGAATAATAATAAGTTTGTTCAAGACAAATATAGTTTAAACTTAAATACCTTTAATTACTTTGATTACAGGTTTCGTCCTCAACAGAAAAGTCATATATTAATATCCTGCATGCTGATCACAGGTTTTTCTGCCATTGCTCAAAGTAGTAATCACTCTCAGAAACCAAGCGTAAATGAACAGAGCAGAAAGTGGAATAAGCACAATTTAGCCTTTTTGGCTTTTACATCACTTTGCGAGGGCTTTGTCATTGCTTCAAAAAAGCTCATGACAGGTGACAAGTATCACACCAGGCATGTGGCTGCAATACTGCCCAGACACTGAAATGAAGGTTTGACTTCTGAGTCACCTGCATTATGCAGATTTTATGTAAATCATGAAATTAGCCTTGACATTAGGCATGTCCAAGTTACATTCCACTCCCAGCAGAAAGCATAGAATATAATATAGGCAACACTTATGCTTCGGAAGGAAAGCGTTACGTGGACGTCGCTCGCCATTATGGCTACATCAAGAAGGATGAAAAGAATATATAAGAGCCATATATGTTTTTATTTTTATATATTCCATTACGTATACAAAGATAGGCGTGTGTGTGTATGCATATATATTTATATATATAAACATTATATATTATTATTTTATTACTTTATAACATAACTTTATTACTTTATAAATCATGTTACTCATATTCTTAGCCGAACATCCACATATATGTGGTGTTTTAATAAGTTTACATGTGTTTAAAGCATGTGGGAGGGGTACTCTAAGGCTTAAACTATAAAAAAATATATATTTATATGGTCTTTCTATATCGTGGATTTTCACTTATTGCTGATGGGTCTGGAACGCATCTTCCGCGATAGGCGGGGGATCACTGTATTTCATTATGAAGGTACTTCTAGTGCAGGGGTGTCAAACGGCAGTCCTGGAAAGCCGCAGCCCTGTGTAGCTTAGTTCTTTCCCTGTTCCACCACAAATGATTCAGCTCAACAGCTATGTGGTAATTAGCACAAGAAGAATCACGTGCGTTAAATGAGGGGAAACCCAAAAATGTGCCCCCCAGGACTGGAGTCTGCCACCTGTGCTCTAGTGCATTATAGATGTGAGCTTTATAAGGCAGCTTTATAAAGCACAATAAACATGTATATAATATGTTATGCCTTTTTATCAATATTTATAGCCGTGTTTATAATACATCGTGAATGCATTATAATGTGTTATGTGTTCATAGATTCTTATAGACATGGCATTCATAGAAAACATTACCATAATTTTCTTTTCTAACTTTTACATATATACAAAAACACCCCACGCATGAAGACAGGTTTGAATATTATTAATTATTCTTATTGAAATCCCATCAATTTAAATTACTATATAGTCTTCTGCAAAATTATTAGCATCTTTGATAAAAAAAGAGCAAAACAGTCTGTAAAACAGATCAAGTTATTTTTAAATCTTATTAAACTTACTATATTAAGGATTAAAAGTGACCATCACCAGAAGCAGGATGCAGATGGATGGATATTAGATGAAATTAATCACAATGGCACATTTTTGACACTACAGATAAAAAATACTGATGGGGCAACAGCACAGGGACTGTCAATATGACTTCCTGGCCCTCTCCTTATGGGCATATGAGCATATTGGGTGGGATCTCACCTCTAGACAGAATCTTTCGAGCTCTCTGACCACTTCATGCCAAACCACAGATTTTCAAAGGCCTTTAATTCTCAATTAGGAGAAAGTCATTGTGAAATGCTGATTTCGTGGTTAATTAACCACTTTATTGTGGAATTTGACGTGTGTCCTGGGTCAGCATCTAACCATAAGATTGGACTGCTTGATTTACGAAGGTCAACAACCATTTCCCCCTTTCCAATTGCAAGTTACTTAACGTTCACCATGGTGACAAACAGCATGACACATACCCCAGCAGAGCAAGAAGCGATGGGGCCCACAACAATATCCTTCACACAGATATTAATATACAGAAAAAAGTTAATGCACAATAGGTGATTTACTACTACTTGTGAGAGGGAGAGACAAGTGTTGTAGCTGATTTGAAACACCTGTCCCGCATTCTCACAAATACACAAAGCGGAGATAAGGAGAGCATGCTGATACAGCACATTGCCACACCCACCACACCAACTCAGGAATGAGAACCCATGTGCAGCAGGGGATACCTCCGCACCACGCTAGTTCATATGGAACAGAACAGTGTGAAGGTTTTTCCCCAGTAGTTGAAGTGTCAATCCTGCCATCAACCCCCAAATTTTCCAAGAAGTTGGAGAACCTGCTTTCAGGGTAGATAGAGATTAATGTCATACCCAGCTCGAAGCAACTGCAGGTTAAAGGCCTTTTTCAAGGGCCCAGTGGAGTAGAATCACTCCTGACATTCACAGGATATGAATCAGCAACCTTCCAATTGCCAGCACAGATCCCTAGCTTCAGAACAACCACTCTGACTTGACACAAGACCAAAAATCTGTTTCAAAATTTTAAGAATAAAACACAGCATGCAGCACAGTGGTTTGCATCCGTTGCCTATTTCCCTCACACAGTAACTTCATGTAAAACCCAAAAAGGCTATTTAAAAATAATAATAATAATAAAAGATTTTCAGCACGTTGCTCAGTGAATTTAAAGTTGAAAGCTCTATGTGTCTGAACTTAGCTTAACTCCTCCCACATTACTGTAGGGTTTCCTTCTAATTCTCTGGTTTCAGTGCAAAAATGTGCTATGATGGATTACAGTAGCCGAATGGTGTGTGTATGTCCTAAGATGGACTGGTGCCCTACCCTGGGTTATTCCCTAGCTGTTTATTTCGTAGTCTTTATCAAATGTGGAAATGATGAGTTGGTAAGCAATTGGTAAAAACATCTTATTGGAGCGCATGTTAAAATAACAGATCAATATATGACAGAACTCCAAATCAAACCAGCCAAGCAACCATTCTGACTTTTCTCACATTCTTCAAGATTTTCAACACCCAAAGATGCAGAGCCCATCTATTCCAATTCGAGTACTCAGTGATGGGTACAAAGCACCTACAGTTGATATCAAAAGCCTTCATGTGATAAAGGACATCAGATACAGTTCTGTACTCCAAAGTGTCACACACCACCAAACGAGTGACGACTATCCAACATTTCTCATCTCTCTGAATACTTGTGGTATTATCTTTCCTCTAGCAGAAGGACACGATCAGCTTGTCAGAGGGCAGTACCGTGGACCTAAGGAAACCCGGAGAAGAAGCTGACGAATTGTCTGAGGCAGATGAAGAGGCCATGGATCCTGAGGACTGCTTCCCTGAGGGTAAGTATGCCCACTGGGGGAAGACATCACCAGAGATGCAGAAGATCGAGGCCAAAGGAGTTGACTTCTAGTGGATACTGCAATTATTGATCGTGAAAGTGAGGTCACCAGTAACTATTCCTGTTTCAGACTTAGGACTTGCGTCACTTGGCATTAAGAAGAGCTGTGAATATCTAAACTGGTTTGCTAGTTTTGCACAAACTCTGGTGTTTCAGAAAATTTATATCCCCCTCCAACCCACCCTTGGTAAATTTCTGCATGACATTATTATCTGAGAAAGCTGCTAAGGAACAAAGTAAATTTGTAAATTATACCTTCAACCTTTTCTGCCAGCTTTGCGACGTAAATACACTTGCACTTATGTCTGCACTTACAAGTGCAGAATTTACAGGATTTCTCATTAAATATGGTAAGAAAAATCAGGCAAACAGCCAAATATGGAGCTTCTATGACACACTGGGAATCCTTGTGTTATAGCCTACAAGCACACCATCATGGCATCACAGTCCTGCTTAGCATCCTCAGCCCATTCTCCAGAGGTTTCTCAGGGTTGGAGGCAGAGTATCTGAAGTTGATTGCTGAACGAACTATTGTACCGTACTTAAAGCCGACAGCACACCTATCCTCCTGTGAGGCGGGAGTCAAATTGCAGCTGAGGATTCAGTGCTCACCAGACACTCAATTATTTTGATAAATACCAGCTAACTTTTCCTCATCATTTACGGTTTTATTAGATTAGTAAGAGCACACATCAGCCAAAAAGGGCAGCACTAGAAATTCCTAGAAAGAAAGTAACGCTAAGGGGCTTCTCAGGAAATCAATTTCGGTGGAAGTGGGCACTCGCACTCCAGGCCAAAAATGCACCTCCCTTAATTAGTGTGATTGCTGTCCGTTAGATGTTTTAAGAAACATAAAATCACCACTGAGTTCTGAATCAATGCAGCCCAAAGGGGAAACTTTAATTAAACAATCAAATAGCTGTCAATGGTGAGGTCACTTTCAGCAAAATGGTTATTTAGAGTCTTAAAAAATTTCATAAACAGACAGGCATAGGTATAGACAGATAAGCGGAATTTAAAACCATGTATTACCCAGGACTACTTTGACAAACAGCTAGTCTGGCAACAGGGGGAGGGGAGGTGTGGGAGATGCATTAATCTACTAGCAGGGAATCAGGAAGCTCTCTGCACATACCAGCAAGATCAATATTTATTCTTAAATTATGGTAAGTAGCCAGTTTGGAGGAGGGCTCTCTTTGAGGGGAAAGTGCCTCCATTACTTGTGCTTGAAACAGACTCCCACTGGCTTAGGCAATCTCCCAGGGACTCTCAGTACAGAGCTCAATCTGTCGTGCAGCCTCCTGGCTCTGGTGCTTCGGATGATTAGGACCTGCATACAGTGTACATACACACAGTGGTGGGCAAGGGTTCTGCTAACTGAAGGTAGTGAAGGTAACTTTTTCGTTACCAGAACAGCATTTTAACTAACTCTGAAAACCATTACCAGAACAATTAGCTTCCGCTAAACTTAATTATGTTCCTGTCTTTTGTGAGCGTGTCTGCAATAGTCTATCTGGCACGTTGTTGACTGACTACATGTAAACACAAGACATGACTGGTTGATAACTTTTTGGATTTAAGGTAGTGTGGGCTAAATGAAAGTGAACGAAAATAAAGTCCATTTAAACTGGGGTACCCTGAACTAAGCAGAGAACGGGGGCCTGTATCATGAAGCAGGATTTCTTGCTTAGCTTACAATCCAACAATACCCAATTGGATAAGTCTCTAGTCCAACAGATGGGAGTGTTAAACAGGTTAAATCTAAACCCTCTGGGTATGTTTCTAAAGATTTCAGAGCCAAAAAACAAAGCCCAAGCTAAATTCATATAATAAAACTGAGTTTAGCGGTTATCATTTATAAATTTTTTAATGTTTAATCGATTTAGCGTTAACAAATTAAATTTTGGAGTTAGCAGATTAGCCGTTATTGAAGCTAACTTTTTTGTGCCCACATACAACATAACTATGTAACATGTTACAACTAGTCTTTCCGAAGGTATGAGCAGGGATTTGTAGCCAATTTTGATCAACAGCCCGGTTACAGTATTCCAGTGATTATTTTAATGGAAAAATTACATTATTATCCAAGATGCAATTTACAAGTACAGTTGCCCAACATGCAGACCATATATTAAATTAACTAAAACTGAATGCTTACTGTAATACCATATAATTGTTCACGTTGATCCAATATATTGCACCACTAAAGGTGCAAGTCAACCAGCACTGTGTGCCTGATATTTGTTGTGCTGGTTTACTGATTTACCTGTGAGCCTAGGATCTAGCAAGTGCTTGAGCTTTATTGAACCGTTTACTATATTCATTCATTTACAGTATATTTTGGATTGAAATGGCAATAAAATGTCAATAATTATTTGGTTTTCATGACTGCTGTCATTTCCCTGCATAAAAAAGTATTGCATATGCAAATATACCTCCATGGTTAAATAGTACTGTATAGAAAGTGCAAACATTACAGTGTCATTGACTGTCCTATAATGGTACTTCACAGCACTGCGTGGTCTGGCACCAGGTTGATAAATGTCTGACTACCAAGAAAGTGTCCAAGCCTCTCTACAAATCTTGTTGCACGTCTCAAAGTACCACAATCACGTGTCGCAGACAATAAGCTAATTTAGAAGATCATATGTGCCAGTAATGGAGACAGTGAGATGAACATCAAAGGTTCTAATTTGATTTCAGGGAAGAGCTGCAATGTAGAGGGGAAAGCTTTTAAAAGCATGGTAAGCCGATACCTGCAATGGGGGGGGGGGCTCTACAAGATTACGAAAGACAGGGGTCACTCGATCAGGAAAAGGGGGGTTACATTAAACATGGTGATTTCAGACCACGAGACACTGTCAGGATGCACTCCAGCTGGTCTAAGTGTAGAATAACCTGCATGGGGTTACATGAAAGTCAACAGGATTGACACAGCATGATAAAAAAAAGTTAATTAGGTATTAATGCTTTAAATTCCCTTTTTTCCTGTGACTCTGTGGTTTATGTTACAGCAAAGTATACAATCCATCACACAATAACTGACAGCCTGGTAGAAAAGCACATGAGCGGTATTGATATTTTTGCTCAATCCTTAAAAACCTCCGGCTGAGAGTTTGTGACTTTCTCAGTCATTAAGGTTAAAGATGCCAGCCAAACTGACCATGGCTCATCATATCACCCTCGACAGCATGTGCACAACACTTCCCCTGCTATGACGTCGACACCACACGTGGGGTATGCCAAGTCTGGTGGCGTCTCCGGAAGACCTGCTACCAGATAGTGGAGCACAACTGGTTTGAGACCTTCATCATCTTTATGATCCTGCTCAGCAGCGGAGCCCTGGTAAGCACGGCCTGTGAGCTGCTCGGTTACAGCCCACGCAGTCACCCCTCGACCTTGTCATTGCTCTCTAATCCTTCTCAAAAACAAACCTCATTTTATCGAGTTCTGCGCGTAATTAATATGCTCTGCGTGCAGTCAATCGCATGGAGCCTACTTTGGAATACTATTGTCTTTTAGCAACTGATGCTAATATTAAGATATGAATTAATAATTCATAAAACTGCTTTGTGGAGCATGACAAGAAAATTACGGCAATTAACTTCACTGCCTAGACATTTTCAGGTATAAGCTGTGACAAAGTTTGTAGATGACATAACACCTACTGTGTGCTATAGCTAAAGATGCAACCACACAAACAATTTCCATTCACTGAAACAGGGGAACTGGCCACCACAATACAACTTCAAGGTTACATGCATAGTTCAATGTTTGAATGGTTTCATAAAAAGCACTGGGTTTTACAATACCCTTATAGACCAATTTGCCCACAAGAAATGGTACAGAGGACTGACAGTAATTATTGTTTTAACAGGCATTTGAGGACATTTACATAGACCAAAGGAAAGTGGTGAAGGTGGTTTTGGAGTACGCAGACAAAGTGTTCACCTACGTGTTTGTTCTGGAGATGTTCCTCAAGTGGATAGCTTATGGCTTTAAGAAGTACTTCACCAATTACTGGTGCTGGCTCGATTTTCTGATTGTCGACGTAAGTAAACACTCTCATTGTCTCTGTGTGATAGTACATCGCTTTTATATAGTTGGATCAAATGATTTTAGAGTGGTGTTCTTCGGTGGTGTCAAATAAATTAACTTCTACTTTCAGGGAGTATTCAGAACAAAAAAAACTGTTCTGAGGTGCTAGACAAGCTTTTTTTATTTGTTCTAAATCTGAAAACGAAAAACGAATGTAAATCTATATGGCCTAATTAGCTGTGCATATTACAATGGAGGGTTATTAACTGCTTTCCACAGAGAAACTACAACGACTGACTATTCTGCAGAAAAATGATCCAAACGAAGTTTCTGTTAAAGACAAAAAGCCATTTTTTTATGAAATGCAGAAATAGTATTGTATCAAAGACCATGGCTCTAAAGCTGATTAGATCCAGGGATCCAAACGCTGGGATATTACCATATGCATTATACTGTAATACACGATTTCTAAAATACAAATTATGTCCATTATTAGGCTATACTCATTCGCCAAAATGGTAACTGGTGTATCTGTATATTCTATTATCATTTTTCACATTTCAAAATCACAAACACGCTTTCAATAATGAAAAGAGGCAATTCACAGAATACCTTTTCAATATGGTTATGTACAAATTGTACATCAATAATAAACATGAAATAGCCGTAGACGTAGGCAGTTCATTCTGAAGTTATACAATATTTCACACGAAAATATATTACTCATTGTAATCCTTTAGGGTTCCCAAACGGAGTTCAGCAACTTAGCAAAAAGTACAAAAAAACGGAAGATACGGTATGGAGCAGTCATTAAAGTAGTTTTACGATTATATAAAGCAAGTGTGTTACCTGGTGAAATGCTGACGTTGTTCCACCCTACTTGGTTTAGTTTCTCACGAATTTACTTGCCGCACTAGTGCTTCACCATACCTATCAGGGTAAGGTGTTTATTATTTCGCATTTATGTTTCCCTTTATTTAGTTCTAGTACCAAAATTGAGGTACTGGTACATTTCGGTCGTTTTAAAATCCGTCACTTAAAATGCCCGAAAACGACTTTCCCGCCTTCTGCCACCAACCTGTGCGCGCGCCCGGGGCATTTCACGTATCTATAGAAACTAAAGATAAAACAAAAAACAATTAAATAAGGTCATATGCTTGCTTTCACCGTACTCTGTATACAAGACCGTCCCACAACAATTGAGATTTAAAAAATCAACAAGTTAACAATGCGGAAGACGGATTATACCTATACGCATATGACGACGTTTACCAACTTAACATGTGTTAACCTATATTCTGGTTAATTGCCTACACTTATTAAAATACAAGAACTAAATGCTCTCAACCCTTAAGTAACGCAAAGCCCCCCCGTTTTGATGTTCAGTCACAGTTAGTATGAGTGTAAATCTGTGAGGTACTTTCTAACCAGTTTATTAGGTATACATAGATGTTGCTGGATAATATAGTCATTGGGGGACTCATGGACCTACTGTTGGTGCGGCATCAGCAAAATCTCCGGAGGAAGACCCCAATCCCCCAGCTCCCAGCCATGCCAGACTGCCAGACAGAGAAGCATAATTTGTCACTCCACAGAACAAGATTCTACTGCTCCAGAAACCAGTGGTGGCGTGCTTTACACCACTCCATCCGACACTTGCATTGCTTTTGGTGATGTGAGGCTTACATACAGCTGCTTGGCCATGGAAGCTCATTCCATGACGTTCATGGCGCAGCTTTTGAACTGCAATTAATGCCATAGGAGGTTTGAATCTCTGCAGCTATTGAGGGAACAGAGTGTTGCCAACTTTTACGCACCACGTGCCTCAGGACTTGGCGACCCCGCTCTGTAACTTTCCATGGTCTGCCTCTTCACCTTGCAATAATACCCGGCTGAATATCTAGCACGGCAGAAATTTCACAAACGTATTATTGCAAAGGTGACAGTGAGAATAAGAATGACCCATTCTTTCAAAATTTTTGTAAAATTGCCTGCTTGGCTAGGTGCTTGTATTCATACACCTGTAGCAAAGGGTCTGAATGAAACACCAGAATTCAATGATTAAGAGGTGTACCAATTCTTTTGACCATATAGCAGTGCTACTACTTTTGTCTATGTAGCTATTACTGGGCAGGATATACTTATTAGCTATAGCTACTAGTATCAGGTAGGACCCACCAGTGCATTGAGAGAAACCCTAACAGGCTACTGGTTTATGCTGGCTTCAACAATTACAAAAAAGAATAAGACCTTCGGGAGCAGCACACTGCCATTGCTGAAGCTTGCCTGAAGCTGTTTCTGTGCAAACCCTTACTTGCTTCCTCTCATTCCACCCTGTGATTCATGTACAGATCTCCACAGACACCTCTTATGATAGGGTAAGTCTTAGCTCAGTTCACACAAGTGAGTAGCACACTTGTATCATTGACCAGAGGTCCACAACATCAGCACCAAAACCATGTTCCTCTTATGTGTACGTGCTCAACAGTGATACTAAAAGCCACTGTGTCCTTTTATATATTTCTTCCACTGTTGAGAAAAATGAAAAATTGCTAACTTGAATTTGAATCAGCATAAAACTTTTTTTTTTTTTAAATGCCAGGACGTTGGCTTTTATATCAAATAAAACATTTAATCATTTAATCTGCTAATTATTTATAGAAAATATTTTATTGCACTTAAATGATAACTCAGTGAACTGTAGCAATGTGAAATAACATTGTTGGAAAATTCAAGCAAAAAAGGGGGAAAACTCAACTTAATGCTAACCCTATAGTCCTAACACTAAGAGCTATGTTATGCCTGACAAGCAGTTGGTGTAAAACAAAAAGTTGTATCCCTCAAACTGCAATTTAGCCAGAAAAGTGTGTATTTCATAACAAATGTTGTTTAAAGTCATTGTAGTTAATTATTAATGACATTTGTTGAATTCAGTTGAGGCTTTTTTTTGACATATAATCCTCTGTAGATACACTGGAATTAAAATCCATTTGCATTTTCTAAAGAACTGAACAATAAAAGTTACACCTTTAGGCAGTCTTGCCAAGACTCAGCTTTCTCGCTCTATTAGGATATCAGAGTTACACGGAGAGCTTGTTTGTTCTCAATAAGCAAAATTGTATCCCTGATTATCTGGAACGTAACAAAATATATCTTTAGTGTAACTTTGTAGATTTAAAGAATCATAGGTGGGCGACTCTTCTTTATAACAGAAGAATGTATAAATATGAAGCATACATGTAAAATGCATGCGTGTGTGTACATTGCCACGTACATCTCTGATACAATCATTTTTCATTCATTCCTTCATTCATTCGTTCATTTATTCATCATTAATGATTTCATGACCTTCACTACAACAGTACTGAAAAATAAAATTTTTGATTGTAAATTAATTACATTTAACCAAATACTGATTATTTGAGTTTTTCTGCCTACTAACTATCCCCTTTAAAAGATTCCAGAAATTGACATCTGTTGCCCACGGTCATAATATTTTTGGTATTATGTCTTGGTATAGTTTTCTTTGTGACTTCAAATGCTTGCAAATGTAGAAGTTATTTTTAAAAGTTCTAAGAAGACATAAAAGACATAATAATTCATGACTATGAATGAGCAATATGTACGTCCAGATTTTTCCAGAAATAATGTTTTGAGTTATTGCATGATTATGAATAATTTATCTTGGAGGCTACAAGTGTCTGACTCACGATTTTATCATACTTCTCATGGTCACAGATGATTACAAGTGTTTTGACATTTCAGCAGTACATTCCATGAAGAATACGAACACTTGAAATTGCTTATTTAAAGGTTTCATTAACAGCATAACTGATCAAGCAGTACACCTTCAAGCATATCTTAATATCAGAAACGTTTCTGATTCTGCTTGGGCATGTCCTTTGTTTGCTCTTTTTCAGGTACTGTATGACATCACAATGCCTTAATTGAAATCAGCAGAACATCTTATGATGTCAGTATTCGCGATTTTCATCCATCCATTCATTTTCCATAGCTGCTTATTCAAAGCAAGGACACCAATGCCAGGAAGCACAGGGCACAAGGCAGGAGACACCCTGGACAGGATTCCAGTCCATCACAGGAGGACAAGGCGGGGAGGGGGGGCACCAAGGACAGAATGCCAGTCCATCACAGGGCACCAGGCAGGGGACACTGAGGACAGAATGCCAGTCCATCACAGGGCACCAGGCAGGGGACACTGAGGACAGAATGCCAGTCCATCACAGGGCACCAGGCAGGGGACACCCCAGACAGGATGCCAGTCCATCATGGGCCACACACACACACCTGAAGGTCACCAATCCACTTAAACTGCATGTCTTTGTAAGGTAGGAGAAAAACAGAGTACATGGCGTACATGAAGATGGAGAACTCACAGGGGTCTGGGACCCTGGAGGTATTCAGCCTCACTGCTCACAGTGCAGTTTGCTAATAATAATAATACAAATACAAGTGTAAAGTACATGACCTTTTACAGTAGCAACTCGCTATGCACTTTGACTTCAACACATTATTTTTTCTACTCTATTGTGTTTGTATGAACGGCAAGCATCCTCTGAAGCTCATCAGCAGCGTTTGGGCTTTTCCTCAAAAAGCACCAGCCAACGATATCAAAGGATAGGATTTCCTTGTCTTCATATTTGTATCCTAAAGGATGCCATCTGTTTGAAGATATACTGCCATAACTCATTAACAGTTGGGACATTAAGTCTGGAACACTAGAGTTATGTAGAGAACTTTAAATTTAATTTGCTGTATGTAGTGTGTGTTCATTGAAGGTAATCTTTATGTGGGCCTGGTCATATCTAACAGAAAGTACAAAGAAATTAGCTGAAATTCAGCAATATGTCAGTTAGACTATCCGAAATTAACAGTACTTTTAACCAGATTATTTTTGTACCAAGTGAACTAAACTTACAATAAGCATGTTTTGATGAAGAAGGCTCTATACAGTATGCACAATTGATACAATCTTTCAGCTATCTGCTTTATTGAGACAGTATTATGAGCACTGATTAGGCCACAAGCACCAATATTATACATTTTCCCTTGCTGATGCTAAGCTAACAAGGTCAGATGTTATTATTGGGTCATTAAAAAGCCAACCTACTTGCAAGCGTACACAGTGATAACTGAATGCTTGCTTAAAAAGCACATTTTCAGTCTCTGATAGACACTGTGACCATGTGCCAGCTGCACAGTAATATAGCTCACATTAAGTAGGCTCACTCGCAAGAAGCAATTGATGATAAATATCTGTTATGTTAAGTTACGTTATGCAACAAAACAATTAATTATTCAAAATTGCTTCACTTCAATTTAGCATCTTTTTTCCATTACATCCATTCCTGAGAAGATATTGGGTTACAAAGTGCCTTTTACTGTTCAATTGGTCAGGAGGAAGTCTATTAATGGGTCATAATTTAAGATTCATTCTCATAACTAGAAGCTAACAATGCAAACAAATAACTGAATAATTATGTATGTGAACAATATATTTGTCGTTCATAAGAAAGTATCTTCAGCCAGTGTTTTCCTGTTATGTTTATAAGTTTTTTTGTATGACTTTGTATATGTGTACATGCAAAACAAATGGTTTGCTGTGTTTCTTTACTGTGCCTTAAATTCTTACATTTTAAACAAAATGACACAGTGCACCAGATTTATGGATGGTTTAGCTGTTATCTTTGCAAATGAAAAATGAGAAAAAGAAATTTATATTATAGATACGTGTGTCTGATACAGGCTTAGTTTACATGAGAAAGGAATCATGTTTAAAAACATGGGGAAAAGAGTTATCAGGCATCTAAGTTGTTAATCCTCTACACCAGTGTTTCCAAACCGAGTTGTCGGGGGAACCCCGGACTGTCCAGGTTGTTGCTCCCTCCCAGCTTCCAACCAATCAGGAACACCGAATACTTGGTACAGGTGTGCTGCGAGCTGTGAGGAAGCAAAAACGTGAACTGGGTTGGGAAACACTGCTCTACACCCGCAATAAATATGACAGCTTACCTGCAAGTTAAATTGTGTTACCACCAGCACAATGACAATAAAGACATTCTTTTTTGCTATGAAATGTATGGCAGTTAGAAATTTACATACCAACATGCATCACTCAGACTAAAGGAATCCAGCATAATATTTCCAAATGCATGAAAGGATACAGAGATGCTGACTTTACATTACATAATAATAATACTGGCAGACCATTACTACAAAAAATATAGACTACTGGGTTTTTAAATAAATAAATACAGCACAAGCAAATGATAGTTAGGCGGATCAGGTTTGCAGCATTTCATTTATAGCTCATGAGAGATTTGGGTGATGCATACTCTGTGCAAGAGTACTACTCCAATATGGCTCCACAGTCTCACATATTAGTATTTATTTGGTTCTTTTGTATTTTTCCTCCCTAACCAGCTCTGGTTCCTTCTTCTGCAGGTACGAGTAGGATCTCACTAAGTCTATACACTAGCGCACCGATCCAAGGCTCCCTTAACAGTGATTCTCTAGTCAATAGATGATAATATCATGAAATACTCTCCTGTGCACTTTTATCCTTGTTTGACCTTAAGTATACACTTTACTGTAGAGACTCTCACCTGGCAGGAAGCAGGAAGACAGTGGGATGACATTTTTAAAAATATATTTGTTTTTGGTGTTCCATAATGAGAATGCGTCGTCTGCACCTTGTCTCATCACTGCCTTTGGACGACCTAACCGGCTCTGCATCTCTGTCTCTGTACAGGTATCCTTGGTAAGCCTGATAGCAAATTCACTTGGATACTCTGACTTGGCCGCCATCAAATCCCTCAGGACTCTCCGGGCTCTCAGACCATTAAGAGCGCTATCTAGATTTGAAGGCATGAGGGTATGAGTTTGTTTATCAAGCACTCAGGAAATAAATGGGTCTTAAGTTGATCTAGTGAATATTTCATTAGATTTGCATATATCCATATCATTTGGATACTCATAACACTAATGCTGAGGGAGTTGTCTCTCGATGCTCATTTCTCATTTAACAGGTGGTCGTAAATGCCCTGATTGGCGCCATACCCTCCATCATGAACGTCCTACTGGTGTGTCTGATATTCTGGCTGATCTTCAGCATCATGGGAGTGAACCTCTTTGCGGGCAAGTTCGGGAAGTGTGTGAACCGAACGGGATTTATATACAATGCCTCCATCATCAATAACAAATCCGACTGCCTAGCAATGAACGACACGCAGTTCTACTGGACCAAGGTGAAAGTCAACTTTGACAATGTGGGAGCCGGATATCTCTCGCTTCTGCAAGTCGTGAGTTCCAGTTCATTGTTTTTTTAAAACTACTTCCAGCTTACGCTAATATAAAACACTGGTCACAGGACACTTTCTGACCATTTTTCTTCTTTAGTTCCCTTGGATGTAGCTTTCCATAGTACTCTTTCTTCAGCTTAACTTATTTTGTGTAGTAGCCTAGCAACAAGTCACTTAGCTCTGTTCCGTCACTTTCTTCTGACTTCACTCAATACAAACCTTTCATTTGCATCCAGAAATAGTCTGTCCCCAGTCATTCACAAAAGCCTGTAATTACCGGTAACCAAGGCAAAAGGCCAACCGCGGTGATTTCTGCTCATAGGCGAGCTCTCGACTTGAAGTAAATCACCACTTTTCTTACTTTTTACCTATAAAAATATTCAGCTAGATGGAGAAAGTCCATTTATGTCATTTCCAGAGTAAAGATAAAAGAATGTGTTGATTTCACTTGGTGATGTATTTCAACTGTTGTTACTGTATACTTGCAGGGATTTCCCCCAGTTCTACGAAAAGGAGCATAAATTTTATTTGAGAGGAACACTTCCAAGCTGCTTGGTTTAACATTTTTTTTAATCTATGCCAACATAAACCTATTCATCTTACATTCACTGCAGTACAGGATCATAGGACAACCTATAAAGGTTCTTATACAGAAACATACCTTCCTCAGCAGTAATTGGAGGAAGGTACAGGTTGAACACAAAAGAACTGGAGAATAAAAGACAAGTCCTAATAGTACATACCATGTATTTATTTTATTTTTCAGGCAACTTTTAAAGGCTGGATGGAAATTATGTATGCAGCAGTGGACTCACGTGCTGTAAGTTTGCAGAATTCCATAAGAAATATGATTACTTGGTTAGGCACCTGAATTCTCATTTCAAAATTCCAATGTTTAAGTATTACATGGAACAGAAATATTGCATAATGATCTGAGATATACAGAAATGTATTTGTTTGTTTGTTTGCAGTGCATATATACAAAGATTCTATGCAAATGCTTTGTATTATTAAAGAATTTAACAGTTCTGACACATAAAACATTTTAAATGCGGAATCCAATCTACCTAAGAAGCATGTGGGGGGGAGGGGGGCTGATTGTGCATGGGCATCTGCCCCTTTTGCCCAAACGCCCTAATAAATGAAAGTTCCCCCCATTTTGAAGTTTTGGGTGCCCCTCTTTGGTAATTGACGAAACACAAAAAAATAACTGAAGGGGACCCTCTTGGGCAGCACCCCTATTACC
>JABFEB020000102.1:165994-190189 GCA_019775895.2 Stomatorhinus ivindoensis
GATATACCCCAACATCCTATTGGCTTTTTTATTGCTTCCCCACACTGGCGAGAATGGGACATGGAAGCATCAACATAAAACCCATAAAATACCTGTACTTTATATTTCTGCTCCCTACACGGAGGGGCACCTTGGCCAAGCTTCTCCTGAGGGACCATGGCTTAGCAAGACAATTTCGCCAGAGCTCATCTAGGGCAACCACCTGAGTTTGGACCGATACCAATAAGGCTGCCTTAGAACCAGACAGAGGCCTGCTTGGACTCAGGGAAACTCCGATCTACAAAGGCAGTCCATAATACCCAGTGAACCTTTGGGCAATGGAGCTTTCAGAAGCCAATGGGGCTTTGAGGTCGTCCAAGCTCCCAGGAGCCTCTGAAGCCGCGTCCCCACTGCATTAATATACTATAAGACAGGCCTGACCATCCTCAGAGGATGATTGGATGATTAGATGTCAGGAAATGCTACCATAATATGGAGCTATCTGCTGTCACTCACTCACTAGCCTCAGAACTATAGCCCAGTACACAACAAAATTGCACACTGCACTAATATACACAGATTACTGTACTTAAAAAAATATGCACACTGTATAGTAAGGTATACTATTATTTAATGCACACTGTATTCCTTCTATCTCTTTTATATTAATTTAAATATCTTCAGAGTCACCAGGTGAACATTTTACTACATGTTGTACTTGCATAAACCTTCATGTGACTAACACAGGAATCCTGAAGATCTTGAATCTTGAACATTGGTATTTTCACGTTTTCTGATGACCAGAAGAGGGGGGTGCTTCAAAAATGCCTGCATGAGGTGACGCAATAAATATACATCGATTAACTTTCCACAGTCCTGAGATGGACGACAGTCATACTCAAGCAGCTGCCAATCCCGCTTTCTCCCTCAGCCTCCAGTGTCACTGGTGCGCCGCCCCTGTCGTGCGCATCCTGTGCCAGCAGAGAACTACACTCTGTTTAGTCACAAGAGCTCACAAACACGTCAGGCCACAGACTGATATCCTGTGCATTATCACGGCACCCTCGAAGACCAAACGGCCTCTCAAACTTCTGCACGCTTCTGTTATACAAATAATAATAAAACATATTGTAGCACCGGCATGGTGCATGTCCCAGCATGCCCCGCGTGCAATTGTAAATAACCCTTGTTGCGTTGTTGTTAATGGTTGCATTTCCCAATTGTTGCACGAGTGTTTGCCGTGTCGTGTGTGGACCCGGTCCGATCCTCGTGTGTGTTTAGCTTGTGTAAACCTCCCACTGTGTGTGCATCTTGCAGTCTGGTGTCTGACAACCTTGTGTTGCCAATCTGTGTCTTTGGGCTTGGTGCTCATTGGGTGCCTGTTGTAGTTCTTCTCAGGACTGCTAATAAAGTGTTATTTCCCCAGCAAGTGAGTCTCCATGTATCTCTCTGCGCCCGCGATGCTTCAGTCCCCCCCCCCCCCCAGCGCCACACTGGTGTCGAAAGAGGGATCCCGGAAGCAACCCCGTTGGCGCGGATTAGGCGGGCTCTGATCACCATCGTCCAGTAAACTTCATTCAGCTTGGCGGACCTTGAGGAGGCAGAGAAGCAACGGCACTCCAGATGAGACGCAAAGCTTGTCTGCTGGTACTGTGGCAGAGGAGGACACCGGGCTTGCCACTGCCCGGAAGCTCGCACCAGAGACTCCTGCAGATGAGTAGAGGATGCTGGTTGAAAGAGAGGCACCCTCCACTCTATCCAGGATGCCAAAACCGTGACAGAGACAACGTCTGTGACCGAAGACAGCGGGCATCACAGCGGACTCCAGCCGCTCACCAGCTGTCGAGGACTCCCCACTCGTCAGCGACAAGAAGTCGTGGCATGACTCTGACTGCTAGCACGAGGCAGCAGAGGCAGCAGAGGCAGCGGGCAGAGGCTGCTCTGTTGGAGCGGGAAGAGGCATGCCACAGCTGGGAGGCCCAGCTTGCTAAAGAGCGGCTGCTTAAGTCCGTGATGCAGGAGTGGCAGGAGTTGGAGCAGCCAGCTGGGAGATGGAGCGCAACAGCCAGAAGCACCTAGACAAGGTAGCGGAAGCAGTGCTCTGTGGCCGCAAGATGATGCTGCTCGGCCGGGACAAGGCATGTCACGGATTGGAGGGCCGACTGCAGGAGGCAGAGGTCGCACTGCATGGCCGGGAGGAGGCGTGCCGTGCTCTGGAGTCCCAGCAGGCCCAGGAGCGTGGCGAGCTGGCAGCCCAACCGGAGCAGGGCAAGCAGCTGCGCAAGCCCATGGAGCAGGAGCTGCTGTGCAGGGCTGCCCAACCCTGCGAGCAGGAGGCTCTATAGCTGGACCAGCCTGTGCCACAACACCAGGGCCCTCTTAAGCAGGGTAGGAAGAGGGGCCAGGGGCAGGAGGGGGCCGCTCCACCGGATGTCTCCCAGAAAAGGAAGCCTGGCTGTGGGAGTCACTGGGTGTGGACCCCCTGGAAGCTGTGTTAGGTTCCCTTAAGGTGTGGAAGAAGGGTTGACGCCAGCGGGGATCTGACATGCCAGCACCTGCCAGTAGCTAGCCTAGCCTACAGCAGTGCTGTGCGAGCGACCTCCCCCGTCATTGGAGGCGACGCACTGTTGGCTGCCAGCAGACCCCTGGGACTTGCATCAGAACTGAGGTGGGGACTGGGGGTCGCCAAGACGGTCAGCCTCTGAAGAGGGGGCAGCGTAGCACCGGCAGGGCTCATGTCCCAGCATGCCCCGCGTGCAACTGTAAATAGTTGTTGTTGTTAATATTAATGGTTACATTTCCCTATTGTTGCACATGTGTTTGCCGTGTCTTGTGTGGACCCGGTCCGATCCTCGTGTGTGTTTAGCTTGTGTAAATCTCCCACTGCGTGTGCATCTTGCAGTCTGGTGTCTGACAACCTTGTGTTTCCCATCTGTGCCTTTGGGCTTGGTGCTCATTGGGTGCCTGTTGTAGTTCTTCTCAGGGCTGCTAATAAAGAGCGTGATTTCCCTGGCAAGAAAGTGAGTCTCCACGTCTCACTCTGCTCCCGCGGTGCCTCGGTCTGCCCAGCGCCACCAAATTGAAATTATGGATGATAAAGCCTTGACCATTCTGGCTGGTTATAAAATGAAAACGTCAAGCAGTGATTTCAAATCCCAGGGTGATTCGCTATGTTCAACAGCTTTTAAGAGCATTTTTCTAAGCATCGTTCAGCTCAGAGTGAAGTAATAGTTATGTAGCATTTAATTATCATTTTCATCCGAAGCATCAGGTGAAAATTTAAGTTTCCTATCAATCACTTGGAAGCCGCAGAAACTACATTGACTACATGCACCTTTCCAAGTAAGGCATTATCCAGCTGGTTTAGAGCAGGGTTTCTTAATCCCAGCTCCATCAAAACATCTGATTTTGCTTCTCATTGAGCTCCTACGTAATGACACAGATATCAAACGAATGGCAGGATTCAAATTCAAGTCATAATTGCTGCATAGCTGAGGACTGACTGTAATTGATCATATTTGTTAAATCACATTTGTGTTAATCAAAGAATGTTTGTAGGGGGCGGCATGGTGGTGCAGTGGTTAGCACTGTTGCCTCACACCTCTGGGACCTGCGTTCGAGTCTCTGCATGGGTTCCATGTGTGTGGAGTTTGCATGTTCTCCCTGTGCCGTCGTGGGGTTTCCTCTGGGCACTCTGGTTTCCCTCCAAAGACATGCTGAGGCTGATTGGAGTTACTAAATTGCCCGTAGGTGTGTCTGTGTGTGTGAATGGTGAATGGTGTGTGGGTGTGCCCTGCAATGGGCTGGCCCCCCGTCCAGGGTTGTTCCCTGCCTCATGCCCGTTGCTTCCAGGATAGGCTCTGGACAGTAGGATAAGCAAGTATAGAAAGTGGATGTTCATAATTATGGAACATGAATTAAGTATTGGTAACAATAATTAACAACATTAATAATATAACAAATTATTAATAATAATTCCTAATTAATTATTACATGAATAATCTTTGGTCTCTTTATTGTTAATAGGAGCTGTAAGTGCATTTGTGTGTTACAAGTTTACTTGGTAATTTCGAAAAGCACTGAATTTACATTTAAATGAAGCTTTACTTGATTATCCAAGTACTATTTAGACATGAATGAAAAATCATTCGTCGCCCTGAAATCCGCATTCTGCTTAGCGCAATTTGAATCACGCGATCCGTTCAATTAATCTCACGGAGGCCAGCTGATTAGAATGGCATCAACAACTCATCGCCAGCTCCTGTTTTAAGGAGAACAGAAGCCGGGAAAACGAAGTAACAGTATGTATTTAATATCAGAGGTCGCTGATAATTACCATTAGATAGTGAAGCTGTCCTTTTCTCCATGAAACGTGGGGAGGAAGAGCATAACTGGTCTTGGTGCTTGTCTATTAGTGGTCTGTAAACCACACACTAACAGCGCCATCTACTGAAATAGCTAAGTAAGGGCACACGAATGAACCGGGATCTGTCTGTATCGATATGAACGACAAAGCATTATTCACTGTGTGTTAAGTTGGTTACAATCGCGGCTCTCCAGCAAGTGCTAAATTGAAACAAGCATCTTTTCAAAGCATTATAAGCCACTTTATAAGTTTTCTTCCACAGCATAAATATTTCGAGCACAGATTTGAAATACGTTTTTCTTAATACACAGCTAACACATTTTACAATCCCCAAAGAGGATCTCCTTCAAGATTGTCTTGAGCTTCTGTTTTTTCCCCTATTCATCGACACCTTTTACCCTTACCTTTCAAACAAATAGTGAGATTCTTGTTTATTATTTTAATGTTACTGGCCAATAAGGTCACAAATGTGCCAGTGTCTTGCAAAGGGCTCATTCTGGCGTCTCGCTAATTTTAAAAGCGTTTGCATCTAGTCTACTATTAAAGCTACGCTGTTTAGCAAACAAATTAGGACTGGTTGGGGAATCAGATGTCTACAGGAATACATCACCCTGGGGGTGGCTTGGGGTGGGGGGTATTGAAGTCTTGTCCTTGAAACCAAGGTTTGAGGCTGAACCCCCAAATTTAGTTAAACTGCAGACTGAGTCCCAACAACTAGCAGCTTTCATCTCCCAAAACGCAGATCAGTTTGACCATTATCTCCACTCATCGAGCCAAGTTGGGTGATTTAGAAATAGGGTCATTGTATTTTGAAAGAGCCTTTATCAGATTAGGACACACTGACATACTTAGTGAATAGCCTAAAATAAATTAAACTATTTAGGTCATTGAAGGAGGTATTGCACAGTTTATACGTACATGCTGGGGCTTTTTTAAAGTTAGTATTAAAGGAAAACAAAAGTGAATCAGGGAGGAACCAACCATCACTGACTAAATTCTATATAATGGGATGCCGACATTCGTATTGCAGTTTGCAGTGAAATTCTGATTGTATCCCTCAGACATGCTTCATAACAGGGGTGACTCTAGGACTTTATAAGGTGATGGGGATGCTTAAGAAGGGCCATAATTCATGCAAATAGCCAACTTTATTATTAGCCAATGATATGTTTTGAATCGGTGAGTGCCAGGGAAGGGGCAGTCCAAAGAGCCAATCAGCTTTCAGCTGGGGCCAGTGCCCCTATGGCCCCACCCAGATATATGCTCCTGCTACATAAAAGTGGAGGGGTGATTCACATGGACTCTACAGTAAGACCATAATCACTCAGACAGTAATCAGATACCTTGGAGGACACATTTAAGGAGTGTCATTTGCAGATGAAGTATAGGGTTTATTTGTGGCTATGATAAATAAATCTATTTTAAAAACGAATACACAGGGACAGGCTTGCTGTGGCTTTACACGGCAATGAGCGGCAAATGAAGCAGAAACTGGGAACACCACTAATCATAGACGAGCTGAAATAACAGCACAGCATTAACGTGTTGAGTTTTCATCCATGTCTATTAGACTGAACACATCACACATGTGGCTCAAGTCAACAAAAATATCATAGAAACAGCACAAGTGCATAAATAACCCAGCAACACAAATACCTGCCATTCAAAGGTCGACCAAAGCATCAGCCAGACTAAATGTTCTACTTTTTAAAAGCTTGCGGTGCTCCGGGGGGTGGGCAGCCAGTTGACCTTGGACCCCCAGAAGTTTTATTCTCCCTTCTTGGGAGTTCTTGGTTCCTTTCCTCCGTTGTCATCTGGCTTTCACTCTTTTATTTCTTCGTCTTCCCTTTTCCCTGTTTTTTTATTGTTCTGTCTTAATGATGATGTGCAGTACCACAACACACCAGGGGCGTTTCTAGCTATTCGAAAGATTAGGGGCTAAGTTAAGTTAACCCCGGGCTTTTCTGAAGGAAGATTGGCGTCGGGAGAATGAGTGTCGACAGCTTTCCATTGTATCAAACTATCGTTAGACTTGCACTGTAATCATACCCAGAGTTACTGCAAAATAAAGGCTTATTTACCTTAACACAGACATATTCAGGGTGGTGATGGGATCCACCCCCCATTAGCACCAGGTGGAAATGAGATGTACTAATGCTGGACAAACAGCACCCCGACGGATTGCCAAGGATCATTCTAATTAGGTTTCAAACGGGATCACTTTGGCAGATCCTCAGTCACCTTATACAGCATAGTGACAAGACAGCAGGTCCGTTAGGGGGGCAATTATCAGGTCTGTGCTGAGACGGCGGCTTCATGAAACACTGCAGACCCCCCCCCCCCACCACCACCACCACCGACTGCTCCTGCATGGCACTAATGAGCATCGCAGCTGGAGGCTGCGGCATGAAAAGCCCGGGAAGGTCCTTCACGAGGGGGAAAAAAAAGAGAAGCGAAGGACGGCAGGAGCTCTGAAGATGCAGTTTTGCCCCAGGACACGGAAAGAGGTCAGATGCTCCATGGCCACCTCGGCCTCTTAAGGTCCATGATGGGCAGAGCTTCTAGAGCAAAGACACTGTGTGGGAAGACCTCCACGGGTCAGGCCTGAAGATGTGAACCATGGGCCAAAGATCTGATCCATCTCAAGCAGGATGAAACCATAGCTGCTAAATCAGTAAACTATTTCTAAATTTAATGCAACTTTCATTTTTCATTATTTTTGTTTTTGTTCACCACTGCACATTTTACTATCTACTCTTTATATATTATTAATACACACCATACACACTGAATATATAGGTCCAGACAAATCACAGTGCATTCGTGTGCCCTTACTTAGCTATTTCTACAAATGGGCCCTCATGGATTTATTTTCAAATACATTTTTGGAACAAAAATGTTTTTCTTTACTGACAAGTTCTCATGAAAATGCAGAATTCATAAATATTTGCACCTTAAATTTTCAGTTTCAGCCTTCTTGTAGAAGCAACCGCATTTTGGGCAAAATTGTTGTAGTATTGAATGGAACAACAGCCCCGAGCCACCAAAGAACCCCCACCGTGGGCATGAGGGGCCACTCTCTGCATGCTCCCACAATTTCTGCCAAACATAGCAATGGGATGTGAGGCCACAAAGCTCATTTAGCGTCTCATCTGAATACGACACACAAGTCCAACTGTAACGCCAATGTTGCTTTTGGCAAACAGACACTGGGATTTGTGCCTTGACATCAGAAAGGGCTTCTATGGTGGAACTCATCCAAAAACATCTCTATTGAAAATGGTGAAACACCAGGATTCAACTAAGCTTTGCAGTCATGAAATTGTGATCTTTGGGCTCCTCTTTGCCTTGTAGCATCACCCTCACTGTGTGGGGGGGCAGGATGCAAATGCATCCCCTTCCTGGAAAATCTTCAACACTCCCATGCTTTTCAAACTTTTATTATGGGCCTGATAATAAGAAGGGTTGTGTCGTTGTGGGGTTTCCTCCGGGCACTCTGGTTTCCCCCCACAGTGCAAAGACATGCTGAGGCTAATTGGAGTTACTAAATTGCCCATAGGTGTGTGAGCATTCCCTGTGATGGGCTGGCCCCCTGTCCAGGGTTTTTCCCCTGCCTTGTGCCCAATTCTGCCAGGATAGGCTCTGGACCCCCTGTGACCCAGTAGGAGAAGCGGGTTGGAAAATGGATGGATGTTCAGTGACCAATATATTAGGTACGCAGGTCTTCTTAATAATGCTGACAGCCTGATCTGTCAAACAGAATCATGTGTCTGCAACCAAGCACATACAGAATCACTGACATGGGTCAGTTGCCATTTGATGTGACATTATAATGCATAAATTGCCCGATCTAAGCGATTTTGCTGGTGGCATTGCTGTTGGGTCCTGCATCTCAGAAACAGCTACATCCCTGGGATTTTCACTATGATGCCTAGTGTTCACAGAAAACAATTGCATGATAAACAAGAAAACATCCAGTCAGGGGCATTTCTGAGGCTGAAAACACCTTGTAAATGAGAGGGGACAGACTAACGGGCACAGAAAGGCCACAGGGCTGAAAGTCTTCTCTGAACATACAACTCAGCTACCTCAGAAATGGTGCTGGAAGCAAAGGTGGATCCTACCGGATACCAGCTAAGCATACCTAGTAAATTACCCACCGAGTGTATAAATATATACTTTATTTATGTGCATATATGTTTACATGGACATGCATGCAACATGAGAAACACAGCATTAATCTTCTCAGTTAAACACATTGTTATGAAGGGAAATGTTGGCTAGCTGTTGATCTGCATCCTCTGTAGTTTCTCTGAAAGTGTTTGCCAACGTAGTAACACTTGTGAAGAAACACATTATTTTTTCAAGCGTATGGTTTGGCCGTCTTAATTTGCATTCTCTGTAGTTTGTCCGGCAGTATTTGTCAACACAGTGACACTCGTGAAGGAATGAAAACGACGGCCGCCTGGCCTCTGTGACAAGACCGCGGCAAAGCCGGACCCAGTCTATCATTGAAACTGCCCTCCTGAATGAAACTGAAGAAGGATAGTTTCCAGTCTGGAGCTGTGATTTAATCCCAAGTAAAGTTAACCACTAAGAGGACAAATAGCTTTCCAGGGAAAGCATCCACAAACCTCCTCTGACAGGAGAAATAAATGCACGCTTACTCACATGACTTGCAGTATAACGCACTTTATTCAGATTAACAGCATTGCTCCAGAATCCCCAGACTCAAAGTTGTCACTTTTAAATTAATTTCATCAAGTATGCAGAGTATACCCGAGTAGAGCTGGTCAATCTTACTGGAGATACAGGCGAGCACCAGGACGCTGACTTACCAGTTGGGGTTCTGAGGGGCCAGCGATGCTGGACTGATAATACACCAGGCCAGTTAGGTAGAGTCCATCCTAAGGCATTGGCGTTCTTCACTTACCGGCGCTGTCAATCATTCTTCCGAGTTCACCAATGAAAAGAAACCCAGCGGAAGTCTTACAGCTCCCAACCCAGGGGGGCGGGGGGTGATTCTTGGTAAATTGTCGCCAATGTCCATTATCATAAGGGGCACTCCGTAAAATATGCCAACCAGGGCAACCATCCCCTTAAGTAAATTTTATAGTAAACCCCTTGCCATAATGCGTCAGGGAGCAGAAACTCCTCTGAACCCCCCCCCCCCCTTATTTTTTGCTAATGAACCATAGGTATATTTAATGGACCGTCCTTTTGAAGATGTTTAGGATTTCAGACACGGCACTACCTAAAAATTGACACACAGCTTTGCATGATTTACTTGCCCTGGTAACAGAAATCCAAGTAGCATTTTTAAACTAGCCCAAAACCCCATACTGAATAAGATGAATGCATTTGTAACAACACTAAGATCGTGAACTTTTGTTGTGCAGGTAAACTTTATTAAATAAAAACTATCCAAATATTAAGGATGCTTAGAAGTAGGGGAGTCGCTAGAGAATTTGGACCCCATAAAAACATATGCAATTGGGCCGCCAGCCCAGATCAATCTAATTATATTCAGAATAATTTTGGGACCGTGCTAACTCCGCTATACTTACTCACGCTGTAAATGATCTCAAACTGACAATTATAGCAATGCTCCCATCTAGTGGCGGAATGTTGCACTGAACACGATACAACAGTCCCGCGAAACAATTCTTTTGATAAAACAAACCAGGACTTACACAGGATTTTAAAGGCCGCGAATTGGAAGTCAAATTACAAGAGTTTCGAAGGTTTTATCAGTTTTTCGTTTATTTTAATATACAAAAAAGATGAAATAATCCTTTCTAGCCGTCGTTTTCCGCTAAGTTAGGGTGTGGTTTCATACTGGGTAAATACTACATTCATACTGGTTTATTCTGGCACCAATTTCATAGCAGAAGCAACCACACCCCGACAACTAGGCAAATCTAAATTCAAAATTTCGATATTCAGTTCTAAAATTACCACAGTAAAAATTAACAATAATCCACTGCAAATTAACTATGTTACAATGATCGCTCACAAAAAGACCTCATTTCATAACGGAAATACAATGGGTGTAGGAATCCCGGGGCATTCCATATATTTTTTTTTCAAATTCCAGTCAAAGGGGGATTACAGCAACAACCTCAACTCTGTATACACTGTCTTACAAGATTTTTTTCCTTTTTGTACATTTTAAAAATCAGTAGTACAAGCCATGTCTGTTCTACAATTCAGCTACAGTAGTGAAACTTACGACATTTACATTTCACATATCCTGGTGGAATGAAAACAGCACTTGAATATGACCTCCTGACAAAGAAATGAAAACCCCTTCAGCGCTCACCCTCCCTGGTTGGTTTTTAAGTAATAAGTGGTGAAAGCGGGATTCCCTGCTCGCGGTGTGATTTTGTTGCATGTCCAGTCCAAGCACCTCCGCTCTATAAATTGCAATCGCCTGCACCAGTGAT
Source organism: Stomatorhinus ivindoensis (assembly GCA_019775895.2). Classification (NCBI taxonomy): domain Eukaryota; kingdom Metazoa; phylum Chordata; class Actinopteri; order Osteoglossiformes; family Mormyridae; genus Stomatorhinus; species Stomatorhinus ivindoensis. The sequence continues at coordinate 176,786 of JABFEB020000102.1, forward strand.
AAGCAGCAAAGCGGTACTGTAAATGCACTGCTACTGTAGAGTAAATGCACTGCGTGGTGCATCGGTTCGCAGTGTCCAGTCGCGTGCACACCGGATCCCGGCGAGGGGCTCCCTGATTTCCCACCGCAGAAGGTTCACTCCCCGCCAGTCAGTCATTTCCAGCAGCAGGAAGCCGGGGAAGCCGGATCTCAGGATCGACTTCACGCTTTAACCGGGACATCGAGCGTGTCTAAATTCGGCAGCCCATGAACCATCGCATCTAAAAGAGCCACGTCGCTGATTCCAAAGTGATAATTAAGGCAATGAGACCCTGTTATTAAAGCAATAACAGTAAAAAATCCATGACAGACTCACCCGACGTTACACAGTCTGACAATTTCCAAGATGCATTTGAAATAACATATATTGACTTTCATTTTACATGTTTAGTTGCACGCACAGCGAATTTGCAGTGAAGTTCATTGAACCGGATGAACTTAAATTTAAGACAGAAACGCAGGCAGATTATTAAAAGGCAGCACTTTGCCAACGAACTCATTTTCTCCCCACGTTGAGCAGAGGTGCGTAGTTAGAAAAGCGGCGGCTGGTTTCCACCTGGTCACAAAAGGGTTTGTCCGGTCCCGTTTATTATTGGGAGCGCTGCTATCTTTCTTGGTCTCAAAGACGATGGAGGACCAAAACCGTTCACATGAGGTCTGAGGTAACTGGTTCCTGAAAAACCTGGATCTGAGACTGCATTCAGAATTACAGCTGGTCTGTTATTATTATCGTTTTAAAAACACGTGTGTATTGTATAGGTCGCGCCCATATGGACAAAGAGACTCACAGCAGATGGAAAATATTTTTTAAAACACCTTCCTTCGACAATCTGGCCAAATACATATGCAAATGGGGAGGGAGGGGGTGCATGTTGTGTCTTATGGATACGTTTATATTAAAGCTAATAAACACTTGGATGATGAGGCGTGCCGCCCACCCAGGTCTCCCCAGACTCCAGATGAAATTGTAGGTTTAGTCCTTTATTGCGCGTGACTAATAGCACCTTATAGACTCCGACTGAAAACGACAAAACTAAAACTACCAAACTAACAAACTAAATATGACACGACGGAACTTTTACACTGTAGAAACTTCCACAACCAAAAATATATTTAATATAATACTGATAAAGAAAATCGAATGCAACAGAAATGCAACATTCAACGCTTCCCTGGACAACGCAGTCCAAGATTAAAACCAGAGCATCGAAACTCTGACCAACAGTTTGTTCACTTTCTAAATTCATTACTTGGCAAAAGGCTATGCGGAATAAGATATCAAGCATTTAAAAGGATTAAAGAGAAAAAAAGAGAGAAAAAAGAAAAACAGGACTGCTCAGTACTTAAAACGCTAATTAGTGACTCACTGCAAACGCGAGGCACACTGCATGCGCACTATGCGCGGAGCGTTTCGGCACGCGGACGCTGTGAATTACTGCTTGCTTGACGTTGGGACGACGACTGCATTACGGTCTAAAGCTAAAGAACTGTTGGAGATCGGTGAATTTAAGCTTGGAAAAGGGGGATTTGATGATGGAGCGACTACTACTATTACTACCACCACTACTACTACTACTACTAGTAATAATAATAATGTATCCACTTTGGTTACATTTTTACCCTAAAGCAGGGGTGGGGAACCGGTTCCGTGGAGGGCCGGTGTGGGTGCAGATTTTTGGGATGGTCTCCCAATCAGCCAATCACAGTGGGTCCTCAGGACTGGAGTTGAGAACCACTGGTTTATTATTGGCTGATCGAGCGGTCATCCCAAAAACCTGCACCCACACCGGTATCTCCATGGAATACGTTCACCAATCTACAGGCAACCATTAATGGCCTGATAAGCTGTCGGATAATCACCCAGAAATTCTGGGGGGGGGGAGGGGGAAAGAAAAACCCAAAGAGCAGGACTACGTTCGAAAGTTTGGCACAGAGCATATCTTGGTCTGTAACGCAAAAATTTGGTATTTCATGCTACTGCCCTTTGTACTTATTTAAAATTTGACATGAATCTAAGCTATTGCTATGGATATTGCTTGCTACATTGAAATTCCCAGAAATAGTCACGCCTCCACCCGTCCGGTAACTTAAAAGTAAATCGCTCCCATCATGTTATCCACAGATGTTAGCGATTTCTAAAGCTGGCAAGTCAGGTATTTAAGGACAACCTAGGTGACAAAAGGAAATGTAGACTAAATGAAACATCCATCATTGACAGTCTCACTGGAATAGACCATCTCAGGTCTCCACTATGATCTCTCCATTGTCACATTTGATACGTTACTACCAACACTGTGGCCTTCCACTGTCTTAAATCCTATGACTGCTGCCCTGCCCCCCTCCCATGTGCTGACACTTTGACAACAACCCCTCCTCCTCCCAAACTTCAAGGACTGTACACAACTGTATGGTTTGAGTGGTAAACACCACGACTGCATATACTGGATAATTTAAAAACAACCTTTCCTTCCTCTGTAAACAGGAAGGTTGCTACACAACATGACCAGAAAGAAGATCTACCAGCAGGGCTTGGTTTAGATTATTTGCCATTCTAAAAACTCTGGAGTCCCGAAATTACAGCTACAGGGGATAAATTACAGGATCCCTGGGCAGGCAGACACTAGGGGATCAGGCTACAGGAAATGAGATAAGCACACCTGTGTCAGGATTGCAGTGTCACGTTGAAACCTTAAATTGCGATTAACATCACAAAAGGAAGTTAAAGCTTTCTAGAGGAAGGTTGTTTCTGGACAGGAGGACCAACTGCTGTGAAGTCTCATTTGCCAAAGTTGGGGGGTGGGAAACAGATGAAAAACACCATGGAGAGGAGGGACAGTGAAACTTATCAGGCTGTATGGAGAGCCAATCAATTCACAGCGTCATTAAAGTATAACGTTCACATTAGCCTGGGTGCCCAGAGCTGAGATGCGGGGAACAGCTGCAATCAAAGAGAGCGTGGGATTATAAAAGAGTCAGTTCGCCCCCCCTAACCTGACCAAAGAATTCATCTGTACAGTGACTTCACAGCTTTTACAGAAATTTAAAAATGCGATGACGCAGCATTTAATCGCAGCTGTTCCAATACTGCAGTTGGCGAGTTAACGACAGATGCATTCCGTTTGAAAAACAGCACCTTAAAAGGTCCACTGTCCCTTTACATGACAGGCATGACTAAAAACATAAGGAAATTAAGTGAAATAATGCCCAGGTATTCCACATAGGCTGTATTCTACAAGTGTGTACACTTATTTACATCTTCTTTTGTATACAACATAAAATGGTAGCACTTTCTAAAAAATTTTGGACCTTTTTTTTTAAACCCAAAAAATCCTTAGTCATAAAAGTCAACTTACATTAAAATATATATTTATATTTAATATATATCTACTACAAGACAAGACAACTAACAAAATATATAATAAACCGATATACGTAGAAAAATCTGAGGTATTTCTGGTTTGAGGTGGTATGTGGTCTAAAAGAACCATCTTTTTTTAATGTTATATTACATTTTAAATTTCAATTTGTTTTGTTTTACCTTGGAAGCCTTTTCTATTCAGAAAGTGTTTGCATTTGAAAGCTTCTTGTAAAGAGAGCGGCCCGCCTTGCAAAGAAAACAAAGTATATACTTTATATATATATAGAAATATATATTCATCTTTGAGTTGATACAGCAGCATACATCTGACATTCACTGTTGTTGTATGGCATCCTTCACATTTTAAGCGCCAGATTTAAGACAAAATCGATGCGTGCGGATCATGAACGAGATGCACGTACGAGAAGTTACGTGGCGAGGTCTAGGTCCTGCAGGCCAGCGTCTCTGCACCTTCCCTCATGACACAAGACCTCCCAAGCAATGACTGAGCTTTTGTCCCTAAGTAAGGTAACACATGGGGACTGAACACCAAATGACCGAGGTCCTTTGTCCTGTTAAATGTTTGTCTCACCCTAAACAAGCTCTCCCAAGGACCGACACTAACCCCCCCCCATCACAAAAAATAAAACGACTGGGCCTTTGGCTCATTTGCTTAAGAAGAATGTTAACTTTTTACAGGGTGGAAAAAGATTAACATTAGACAGTTTAATCTGATCATATTATTCTAATTCTATGGGCTTTTAAAAACTCACTCTCCTCTCTGACAACACACGCACACACACACAAAATGTGTGGGTGTCTAGGATTTAGTACTGTTTGGGCACCAACAGCCACCGTACACCCGCCCCGCGGTCCCCCTGCGAACAGCCCAGCTCTCACAATAAACAGACCTGCCACTGACACTAACATCACAGCTCCAAAGCTCTACTCCACGAGACGTTACCTGAGAAGAAGTCGTCCCAAACCCAACAGCACGTTATCTGGAAATGCTGTAAAATTTTCCGTTAAAAAAAATAATAAAAAACAACTAAAATGCTTAACTAACCCCTTGAAAAGTACCAGCCTGCTAGCAACAACAATAAAACAATTATATAAATTAGTCCAGTTGCCCTCTTGTGTTCCAGTGACACCCGTTCGTTCCGTAAAAGACACATTATTCACCGTTACTTTCGTCAAGCACTCACTTTCAGCAAAGGAAAGAAAAAAATGTTTTCACCCCCTGGAGGAATGCAGTGGTAACAGTCTTATCGTTCCCCAAGGGTTCTGCAGCATAGTGTCAATGTCCAGAACCGAAGAGCTGGCTCATGATACATCTAGGTTCTCTTACCACAGGCAGTCCTGTCCAGAAAGACAAAAACGCTAACAGGAACACAAGTGAACAACTCAGAAATTATTAAAAAACTAAAGTTCAAAATGAGGTACCTGCACCTTGTTCATCATTCATGAGTCAACAGCTGAATGCCATCGAGATGCAAGTTCTGCCTGTTTTTTTTTCCTGTCTCAGCCATGTAAAAATACAGCAGATAAGTGTGCTGGTAATATTGAAAAATGTGAAACAAACAAAACGAAACTTCAGGAAAAAAATAGCAGCTGCATTTGTGTTTTTCATAGTTTACTGAGATCCACTGATTCTGGAAAGATGAAGGTTTCTGTTGTTGGTGTTTTGTCTTTGTTGTCGTTTCCCCCCCCCCCCCGTCAGTCTGCCTGGTCCCGCAGACGGGGACTCAGATACTGGACTCTTTGGATGGCAGGTCCACATTGGTGAGCGAGGTCACCATGGAGACCAGGCAGTCTGAGGTAGGCGCGTTGCTCTGCCTGCTGATCTGGTTAATGCGCTCTTCCACGCAGCCGGCCGAAAGCCGCGCCTCCGCGTCATGGTCCCAGCACTCCTCGATGGTCTCGCACATCTGGCTCAGGCCCTAATCAGACACGGAACCACAGAGACCATTACAGGTTAATCGTTGCATCTGGTTTACTGGCACCGTGGGGATCTAGCACCCTCTAGTGGTTCACCTGAGGCCACAAAGGACTACAGACACGGGATAATAATAGCAGATAGCATTGAGCATTTCTGACTTCATGACAGCAGGCCTGGTTCACTGGCAGCATGGGGGACATAGGGCCCTCTGGGGGGTTCAGAGTAAGCGTCTGCAGACGGGCAAGGATAGAAGGGTGTGACACTTACGGCATGTTTCAGCCAACAGTCCTTGAAAGAGGGCCTCATCTTCTTGTGGACGACGACCTCCTGCAAATCCTCCAGCGACGGGTGCTGGCCGATCTCCTCCTCGAAGGGCAGCATGTACTCGTCGACGGGGCCTGAGGGAGAGGGCAAGGGCCCGGTCACGTTGGCCACGGCGAATAAGGGTACGAATACAATCAGACACAAACCTCTGGGGCATTCCAGCACGAACGCATGCAGCTTCTATTATAGATCCTTATCAAGGGTGAAGCATTTCACCCCAAAGAAGCCACCGTAAAGGGAACACGCCCAAAGGAATCCAAATAGGGGGCCCTCTATCCAAGCAGGGAGGGGTGGAAGGCGGCGCTGAAGCCTCCATACTCACCATCTGCAGCTTTGCACCGTGACACCAGCTCCCAGAGCACCAAGCCCATGCCATACATGTCTATCCTCAAGAAGGCGTCCCTCTGGAAGTTGATAGCACCCTCCAGCACCTCGGGGGCCATGTACCTCCTGGTGCCTACCTGTCAGGGACACCGTGGGTCAAGCCATATGAAGGGGCCCCCCTGACCCCACTCTCGCTCCACACCGCTGGGCCGACCCACAGTCGGCACTCTAGCCTACCTGACCGTGCGTGTCTCCCGGAGGTTTGCCGGGCTCAAAGCGGACGGCCAGTCCAAAGTCCCCGATGACTGCAGACAGGTCTACCTTCAGCATCACATTCTTACTCTTGAAGTCCCTGGATGGTAGATTTCAGTTATCACACCATGCTAGTTAAACACCCACCTTATCGTGTGCCCCTCAGCTCTCCACACTGTGCCTGAAACCTACCCATCGATTAAAAAAAAAAAAACAACGCTACCGCAGTGTGCATGTCGCTGGTGAGCAGTCTTACCCAAAGCTCACCACCAGATGGCAGCACCCATCCACACAGATTTCAGTAATGTAATTTTCAGTAATTTCAAGTAGCAATCTGAGGTTTAAAATGTTAAATGTATTCATAGATGGGGTTGTTCAGACAAACCATACAATCCAGCACACAATCATTACCAGATAACCATCTATAACCTTAATTTCATTACCTAAATAAAAAAAAATCAGTTGATTCTGACTTGAGTGTCAGGAACTGATATGTCATGGTAAATAAACGTAGTTGGAGCAATACTGATACCCGCTGAACTTATCAGGAAGAGGTTAATTATTAAAATCACTTAATGAGCTGCATGGTGATTTTGGCATGAAGATGAATACTTGGTGACAGAAGGTTGGAGGCATTTGACAGCACACTGATGGGATTATGGGTAATGTTCCGTAGGGCCAAGCACACGAGCCAGTCTCTGGTGCGACAGCAATGGAGGCATTTAAACAAGGGATCTTATGGGCTCTAGCCAAGTCTGCTTAATGCGCCAACAGCTGACGTGCAATAAGTCAGAACAGAGGCCTTCGAAGGCGAGCGGTAAGCGATGAAGGCCGCCGAGGCCCGCGGGCAGCATTACCTGTGCGCGATGGCGGGTTTGGGGCCTTCCCCCTTGCAGCGCGGCACATCCTCGTGCAGGTAGGCCAGCCCACGCGACATGGTCTCCGCAATGTGGCACAAATCATTCCAGCTCACTGCGTTACCCTTGAGGTAATCTGTCAGGGAGCCCTGTGCAGGGGAAACGCAGAGCGCTCGCCGGTAAATATTTTACTGAGAGGTGTCCGCCTCCCCCACCCCCAACCCCCTCAGTCATATGGGAGACCACAGAAGAGTAAAGGGGGTTTTGAAGGTGGCAGTGAAAGATGGAGACTGCATGATATCATTCGCCAGGTTTCATGCGCTAATCCCGCACGGCTCACATCTCATTTATTCATTTCTGGCAAAGAAATTCACAGGACTTTGTAGGTCCAGATGTTTGCAGCTTCCCTGCACTGCTGGGGTGGGGGGGCAGATATGTGTATTAGCCCAGGCTCATAACACCTCCCCCTGCCAACTCGAGGGTAGAGGATCCACCGGGCTTATGCCCTAGCTATGAGAGAGCGCCGCCCTGTTGGCAAAGCCTGTGCGGACCCCCACCTTCTCATGGAACTCGGTGACCAGCCACAGCTCCATCTCTAAGTTGGTTCCTCTCTTTTCGGCAGCGATGTAGCGCAGGATGCTGTCGTGCTTCATCCCCGGTGTGATGAAGATGTCGCGCTCGTTTTGCCACGACTGCTTGTCCTGCAGTAACGTGTACAGACCCAGGGCTCAGAACAGCGCTACCAACAGACGCCACCAGGTTCTGGGCCAGTTTCCACCCAACTGCGCTACCCAACTACAACCACTCTTCATCCGGCAGAAATTACATCCCAAATAAGAAGAAAAAAAAATCTCTTTGTTTAAGAACCTCTGACGCCCACTAGTGGGCAGGAAAAAAAAAACAATCAAAGTTTGATGCAAGAACACTGGTTATCGACCTTCTATTCTCATCCACACTGACTCAACACAAGTGACCAATTCATTAGATCTATTTCACGGCTGACCAGCTCACACAGAGCCTGGGGTTTCACACAGAGCAGTGGCACTGACCTGAATGGGGAAAATTTTGACTGCTACGTATTCATTAAGCAGCTGGGCCTTCCACACGCAGCCAAAGCGCCCCCTGGCTTTGATCTCCAGTAACTGCAAGGGTTTCAATCCCACCAAGGGGGAAGGTGGGGGGGGGGCAGGATCCTGACCAAAAGAAGAGAAAGTACTGAGAAAAACATAAAATTCTTATTAAATAACTAATACACCTATCAACTGCTTACCCACAATTCTTATAATAGGTGACAAGATTTTTGAGAAGTTTCAGTGAGGCCTACCAAGCTCGAAAGGGTTTCAGCAAGTTCTCAAGTAGAACCATGACCAGTGGTCCTGTTTACTAGCAGTTTGAGATAAGCAGCTAACCCAGGGCAGAGCGGGGGGGGTACCTCGCTGATGTCCACCTGGCCGTATGGCGGCTTGCGGTGGCGGTACATCCAGAAGGCCAGGAGCACAGCCATGCAGAGCACCGTGATGGGGAGCAGAGAGTAGACCAGCACGTTGAGCAGGGAGGGTGTGGGGGGGGGAGGCCTGATCTTCACTGGAACACAGGAGAGGGAGGGTGGGGTCAGTGCCTGGGCTCTCACAGTGCCGAGATCTGCATGGCCACCACATGCCGAGACCAAACATCCAAACACTACCAGTTTAGATCCAAGCCTAAACCGTGTACGGAATTTACCGCATCACACAGACAGACGTGGAGAGGCAGCAACATGCAGACCAAGGTCTTTTATACTCAGGACTTGCTGGCGTTCATTAGACGACAAGCTTGCTACTCCACACACACACAGCTGGTGACTCGCTGATGCGCTGACCGGCGAGTTACGGCGGTGAGGCAAGAACCCCACTTTCCACACCCAAGCTTAGAATTTTGCTCTGAATGAGCTTTGATGAATGGAATACAAATTTCTAGTATGTCTTGCATTTTGCCAAACATTTCAAACCTAAATTCTTTTTCTCTGACACACACACAGGTTTGTGATTATATCTTTGTGGGGACTCTCCATTCATATGGGGGGAAAAAACCCTAATCCCAACATGACGACCTTAACCCCTAGCCAGCTCTAACCTTAACCATAAGTAACCAAACATTCAAGTCTTTAGTTTTTTTGACTGCAGTCACAAATTTCCCCAATAAAATGGTCCCCACAATGTAATATATACATAACACATACACTCACACACAGAAACGCATATAAATTCCACTCATAAAACCAGCAGCACATGAAGATTTGAAGACTGCAGGCAAGATGTTGCATCTGGAGACTGCTAAAAAGCAGCAGCCGCCTCGCTGGAGGTGCGCCGGGACGGCGGTGGCTCTCACCCGGAGTCCCGTTGGCGTCGGGCATGTGGGTGAACCTCTCGTTGCAGTAGTTACCCTCACAGCAACAGAAGAAGACCTGGGGGTTCTCCTCTGTGGCCACACACTCTTGCCTGGGGGTGTCAAAAATGGAGATTAGGTTGGGGGGGGGGTGGGGGACTCCACTCAATGCTCTCGGTGACTGTGGCGCTGATTTGGGGCCAGCGGAGAGCACGCACGGCTGAAATAACAGGTTAGGAATCGCCGGAGGGGAGCATTTCAACACCAGCCAAGGTGCTTATTTAGAAAATGACCAGGTCGAAGAACAGATCCAAGTGAATACCCTGCACGTCCAAAATCCACCCGCCCTGTTTTAGCCATTCGCCCAGCTATGTACACAGGACAGCGTCCTTCACCAGCAGGCGACCTGCAGTCCAAGCGGCTTTTTGCTCATTGTCCAATCAGCAGCACAAGCAGAGCGCGGCCTTGTTTAGCAAATATACAAAATAAAATAAACTCCAGTTATGCAGTCATATCCCCCCTACTGGACACGCAGATTATACACATTAAAAATGCGCCAGCCAGGCTGAAACGTGTGTCTGAGTGACCACATGGCTCACATGGAGTCACAGAGTTGCACTCCATTAGCGAGGCGGCGGCACAGCGCCGGTCACCGAGGCCGCGGCTCGCGGATCAGCATCGCTCCCCAGGCGCATCCTAACTGACCTTTCTCTAGAAAGCCCTTAGCAACGGGCCATAGAAACAGCCCTGTACAAGATGCAAGAAAGGCTGAGGCGGGGAGGCAGCCACCTGTATGGGAAGGTGGGGGGGGATACAGAAGGGGGGAGAGAGGCCGAAGAGAGGAGGAGGCACCTCTACAGAAAGGTGGGGAGCTGCTCAGCAGGAGAGAGAAAGAGCGGTAAAGAAAGGAGAGATGGAGAAGTAGGAAGAGGAGAGAAATGGGGGAGGACAGGGTGAGAGTGAAGGGAAGAGGTACAGAGAGAAAAGGGGGAGAAAAAGAGAGGGGGACACTAATGGAGATGACAGAAGAGGGGGCACCGACCTGTCGTAGCAGTTGAAGTCGTCGAGCCAGCAGCCCTTCCTCACCAGCTCGATGGCGCCTGACGTGTTGCGCCAGGAGGCGTAGCAGTGGGAGCGCTTGTCCCGCTCACTCTCGCAGCGCTCCACGCCGCTCTGGTTGGTCTTCTCCACCTCCCAGCTGCCATTGTAGAAGACACACACCCTGGTCTCTGTGTCACCATGGCTTTGCCCTGGGAACGAACGGGGCGGACGAGGTTAGAACTGGCACAGGAGGCGAGGGGGTGGGAATCGGGAAACCGACGGGCCGTCGGCGAGTCGAGGAAGAACCAGCAAATCGCACCCGACATGCGGGGCACCTGCTGGAAATGCTCGGGATTACCGTGTTTTTACAGTGATGAGGCTTTCTGCTATTAAAAGTTGGGACCATAAATTTCTCTCGGCCCCGAGGTCTCATTTGTCTGAAAAAGGCAAAAGTCCCCCCCCCCCTCCCCCATCGTGACACTTTTATGAAGCACGGCTTCATTCAACCTGGGGGAGGGAGTTCCCGAGTCCCCCAGTCCCCTCACAGCATAGCAGGGACCCCCCCGATGAGCATCTATACAGAACATGCCATTAAGCGTGGCTCTGCGCCGGCCAAGGGCCTGATGGGAGAGTCGGAGCAATGGATTCCTCTCTAGATCGCCGAAGAACCTTCCGGAATATTTTCGCGTTGCCATCTCTGCTCCACCTTTTCTGGCACATTCCATTGCCGAGGGCGTTAATCAGATCCATGGGACTGGGCACTACAGTCTACCACCCCCGCTCTATCAGGGCGACCTTGGGGGCAGTTAGACTCAGCATCCGACTCTGCAGATCGATGCTGCGGCTCTTCCGGAAGCTCCCGGCGTCTTCCTCACGACGACCGTTCCCTAATTACCTGCAGTCTCGCGGCCTTTGGTGCCGCCACTGGACCGTTTATCGTTAGTGGAAAGAGGATCCATCACAGGAGATGTTTACAGGCTTCCAGTTACAGCCCCTGTTCAGACTCTCACTGGTGGCGGATGCCACAAAGGAGTGAGATTTCCAGCCAACATGAACTGCGAAGGTCCTTGCAAAGGATCTCTCATTTTACACGCTTAAGTATGTCAATAATACTAAATTATTCTGGCTCTGTTCCATTGGCATCTCACTTGTCTTTTCTTTTAATCCACCCCAAACAATCCTTCACAAGCACAACCACTTATGCAAATTCATAAATCGATTTAAAGTATTTTCACTGGAATCAGTTATGGAGATTTTACCCTAATGTCAGAAGCATGTTACTGTGGTTTCTGGCTCATTTTAGCCTGTTTAGGACACCGGTTGCATCCCTGAAATTTATATCTAGACTGCATACTTCCTTTATTACTGACGAAACAGTTTTTCTGATAAAAAAAAATAATGTAACTTATGGGTCAGCCTTATATCGGGGGGGGGGGGGGGGGGGTGTAATAAGAGGATTTGGGTGCAGACATCTGAACACATGTTACAGACGTGGCTGCAATGCTAAACAGCTGCAAGGCAGACAGAAGAGAGCCCCCCCGGAGGACAGGACACAAATGGTCAAGACCTGAACGTAAAAATGTCGCAAAAATAAATAAATAAAGACAGCAGCTTAAACAATGAACAATAGAGACAGCACTGTTTGCTACACAGTGCTAACCTGGCATGTCTGCATGGGGCAGATGTTCCTGCAAGCCTGTGCATTACGGTTGCTAGGCGATGTGAGATATAGGCAGTCCTCCCGCCAGCCAGATCACTAGACAAAGCCCACCCCCCCACGTCCCCCCCTTGCCCCACCTGCTTGCACGAATGAAATATACGACACGCAGCACCCGGCCGCACCCACTCTGCCTGGACGCACTCGCTGCACACAGTGTGTGAGGGTGCAGAAATGCCATGTGCATCTGCCTGCCTTTAAAGACAGGACTGGAGTGACTGGAATCTCCACCAAGCAGCGATCTGAGAAGCAGAGAGGTGCACACACACAAATGAATCACTCATTAGGTCAGAATGAGTGTTAAGGCAGCCTGCAAGTGTCAGCGATTCTGATTGGCCAAGCAATTAAAGCCAAGAATACATATATTAAAACACATGCTTTATAAATGACACTGACATATACTCAATGTCTCATAGCACTGCTAAAAACCTGAAGACAGAAATTTGGTAGACGCCCCATTGGTAAGAAAACACAGTCCTAAATAATCATTAACAAATGGGCCCAACTTGCATTCGTTAAGTGTGTACTCACACTAGGCGATCCATACCACAGCCAAGCATGCTTGACCCCAAAGTCTAGTCTGATTAGTGTGATTGCTCCGTTCCAGGTCCAGACCCACTTGAAGAAGAGGACCAGAGCAAAAAGTTAGTTGAACTTGTGCACGAGTGTCTAGTGTGATCGTTTACAGTGCCCAGGCACGGAACACAAACATGACGTCAATGGTGCGACTGATACACATATGTACATGTACTCTACACATGAACTGGCCCCAGAAGGAAGGCAGCGACAAGCCTTTAATAAATATGGTGGCAAAGGATGGCTTTGGTCTCTGACAGAGGTGCAGTATTTGCTGGAAATCTGGGCTGATGAGTGTATCCAGGAACAACTGGATGCAACACCAAAAAACTCTGAAATATTTGGCAAAATACGGGACTGTCGTCTTATACACGCAGCACAAATAAATAATCACTGCGTTGCATGCGAGATAAATCTATGTGCACCATCGTGCACAAACCGACTCCAAATAAACCATGAAATTAATCATGAATGCTGCGCGATAGTGCATTCCATCCTACATTTCCCGTAATACAAAAAGTCACACAATGACAAACAAAAGCGTGCTTGGGCTCGGATTGTTAAACGCAACGTGAGCGCAAACCAGCATGGGGGGGGGGGGGGGTCAAGGCAAC
>JABFEB020000102.1:190254-209550 GCA_019775895.2 Stomatorhinus ivindoensis
CCCCCCCCCCCCCCCCCCCCCCCCCCCCCCCCCCCCCCCCCCCCCCCCCCCCCCCCCCCCCCCCCCCCCCCCGACAATAGTGTTCCCATATAGATGCTCGAAGGTTGGTGATCAGCTGGCAAGAGTTCAGCTTCTGGGAATCATTTGTTTCATGTGCATCTATTCAGTCTGGGGAAGAGGTTACCAAGACGCATGCATCACGGAAAGGCTTCCACAGAGCTCCTTAAAGCCACTTTCTGATGGAGCTTCTCATTAGCACCCTATGGAGGAGGTCACATCAACACAGACATCATAAACACGCACACGGGAAGCATGGCCATCTGATGGAGGAACTGATGCATCTCTACAGATCACTGACCTTGGAGAACCTCGAACGTCAACGAGGAGAAAGAGGATTAGCTTCTCACAGCAAGACAACAGCCCACGCGGTTCTACCTTCTTTAAAAAACAAAGACATGCACCGATCGCTCGGCTCAGACCGGAGACTGGCTGGTCAGTCAGTCTCATATTTCCAATACTGAACTGGTCCATTATACACATGCGCCACGCGTCATATGTACAGCTGCCTGCACATACTCAGCCGCTCATTAGTGGGCTGTGGTGGCTTAATGGTAAGGGAAGTGCACTCGTAATTGAAAGGTTGCCGGTTCAAATCCCCGGCCAGCAAGGCACTGCCCCCTACTATCACATATGGGTTAAATGCAGAAGACATTTTGTTGTTGTGTGCTGTGGTGTGTCAAAAATGACAATTAATTCATTAACGTGGAAGTTCTTTAGTGAGTGAAAATGACACAAAGCTTGCAATTTGTAATACATGTAAACTGTGAAGGAATCACCCCGGAAACACCTGATCGTGGTAAAAAAAAAGCCTGATCTTAATTTAGCTGACTAGCGATGTAAGAATTGTATGCGCATGCAATGTTGGTATTAATAATATTACTCTACACCTATTTATTTGGAAGAGTATAGTACACTTAAATTTTATTTGGAGGTTTGTAACCTATGGAATTTATTTTAAGATAAAGTAAAAAAGCGAAAAAGGTTGGTGTCATGTTTTCTGGTGAATTTTTAAGCATGCTGGAAAATAACACAAGCAATTGACATTTCTCTAATTTAAATCTGTTGCACCAGCTTTTGTTTGGTAAAATAAAATATGTCAGATAAAGTTAGGTGTACAGTAACTCATTTTCAGTTAACTGTTATTTGTACCTCTTTCCAGTCACAGGAGACTGCATTTTGAAACTTGTTAAAGTAAGAGAAGATGCTGTAATTTAGTGCAGTTTGGGGGGGAATTGTAAAGTTCAACAATTTTTATGATGAATACAAATTTGCATTGAAGAAAAGTTGATTTAGGTTTGTATATGCTATCAAAAGAAGAAAAAGAAAAAAAAATCTGGATCGGCAAACATCAGTATCGACTGGTCACAATTGTGAATCAGAATCGGCCAAGAAAATTGCAATTGGTGCATCTCTAAAAACAAACTACAATAAAATAAGCAAGCCTCTCAACCAACCCTTACAATAGATGCTGTTCAGTCACTGAACACCAGACTGAGGACATCAGCGTGTTCATAATCCTCCCAGCATTGCAGGTTTTCATTCTGCCTATAGGAGAAGCCTTTGTCTATCTGACATCAGACCGAGTTACCGAGGGTAATAACTCGACAGACTCCTCAACTAGTAACCGAGGAGGATTAGGCAGGGATGGGGAGTTGAGGACAGGCATTCAGCAGCCAATGGGTGATCAGACCCACCCTTGATACGCAAGGTTTTCAACATGCTGAAGGCATCAGAGAGGTTTGCATCTCCCGGTAAATACGTCACAGGGAGGACAGTTCAGAGACGCCTGGGGACGGGCACTCTCTGACATCATCGTCTGTCATATGTGGAACGATGATGTTACCGTGGTGAAAACTGTCACATGTATGGAGTGTGCAAGTAAAGTGCCATCTCTCACAGCGTCGATGGAAGCCAAAAGCCAGCGATTAGGGCGCACCAAAGCACACACCCCCCCTCCACCCACAGTTCTCCAGAGGAAGCCTGACTACTCCTGGCGGGTACAAACAGGAGAAACCTGCTAAGAACCCCCCACCATGTCCTGATTATCAACAGGCAGCATTTCAGACCAGATTAAGGTAGCTCAGCTGGAAAAAGCCCCGCCCCCTGCAATGATACACACCCGACCCCCACCCCGTGAGGTGGAGAGAGGCGATGGGACATACAGCTTGGTGGCATCTTCAGGATTTTAGGAGTCAAGAGCGTTTAGCATGCCAAAGAGGTCCAGTTCCAGCTAGCGCCCACTTTCTGAAGTTCCAATTTATGCTGAAGCCTCTTTCAGAAACACGCCTCAATTCGGCACGACGTCAAGCCGCGTATGCATCCTAGAGAACACAAGGAGTCTCAAAAACATGCTGGCAACTTTGGCACAATGAAGTAATGCCCGTGTGAGATTAAAAACATAACATTCGCACTGAGCAAACACAGCAACATGTCCCACTACAGCTTAGATTCCAGTAGAGGGCGCCATGGACAGCAGACCCTGTCTGCAACACTAACTGAAGTGTCTCGGGGTTTGAGTGTTCAGAGCATCAGGCAGGCTCTGTTGTATAATACCAGGGTTTAGAGAAAAACTTTCAAAAAGAAAACTAACGGGAGATCATTATTCTGATAACCTTGCACACAGAGTAAACAAATGCACAAATGCTACCTTACTGAAGCAATCTGTTGTGTTAAGTCATAGTCTACCATGTGTGGATTTAAATCACAGATAAAATATTAAAATGCACCATAAAGAGGCTGCATAATATCATCCTGAATAATTAAAGACAGCAGAGGTCTTGTGCAAAGCTGGGTGGGCAAAGATCTCTTTGCCAGCTTCCTTAATAAAAGACTTGAAATCCTGGGTTGGGTGGGGTGGAATAAAGGAGGGAAATTGTAAAATATTTTAATGTTGAGACTGTAAAGCCACATAAAGAGGTGTAGCTTAAATGTAAAATGTTTAAAGTCTTGGATGACTAAGAAAGTGATTCTAAATAAGCATAGTGCCTGAAAGATTCTTTTTTCACTAATTTGTTTAATAGAGGTCTTTTTAAGAGAAATGAAGAAAATGCACCATTTGCAAATGAAATGAAGAGGAAATCTCCGGTACACCTGACATGGGCATTTAAAACTAGCTGAACCCTGTATGCAGGTGATTTATCCTCATGCTGGTACTCAGGACTCAGGAGACCGTCATAAACACGAGGCCGGGGCTCCTGTGCTGGGAAGCACGCAATGCATTACAGCTCGGCTGCTCCGCCAGCCCTAGTGCACACTGACACGCTCGCACTTTGGATTCATGAAGAAACAAATCCCTTCCAGAGGGAAAAGGTCAGAGCCAATTGGGCGAACCAATCACGCTGCCGGAGCCACGCGGCTGTGCTGCCAACTAGCATGAAGAGAGCCACGTTCCAGGGGACGACGGAAAGCCAGTCTCTACGTAATGCATAAACATTCACTCATTTTATTCTCTGCTTTCACCAAGTAACTTATAGTAAAGAGAAGAGCTACATTTTGTGTGCGCTCCCTGGGATCTGAGCTTGCAACCTTTGTGTGGTTAGCGCAACGCTCTACTCTTTAAGCTAAAATCCAGCACTGACTTGCAGGCCATAGTGATACTGGCTCTACATGCTACCCCAGGCAGACATGGCTGATCTTGCCCCCAGTGGAGCTATGAATGAGTGGAAATATCACTACTGCACCCGTGCAAATGCTGTTTAAATCACCGTCCCTTCTGAATGATGGTGGGCAGGGGGGTGATTTCAAAGATATCCCATAATCATACAGCCAGGAAAAGGGCCACAGTTTCATAATGCAGGACGAACAAAAAAAAAAAAATTCCCCCATTTTCAGGTAGTCTGCATTTCACACCCCCCATAAACCACAAGAAAGCCTTGGGTGAGCTCCGAGCCAAGGGCAGGGTGTGCGAATGTGTGTTTGGGGGGGCGGGGGGGGGGTGTCAGGGGGTGAAACAAACATCCACAAAATTCTCCCTTCACAGGACTGTCAAGGGCGGAGACAGGAACACACACACACACACGAGATCACAAACAGCCACATAAAACAAACTGGCGGGGGGTGTCTTGTGATAATTTGTAATGAAGTTCAATTTGTCATGGAAGCTTGGGGTGGGCAGAGAGCCTCATCCAAACTGCGCTGTGATCAGAGGCTTGACCTCCCCAGCGATAACCCCCCCCCCAGCAATCGGCAGCCAGCTCCACACTAACAGGGAATTTCATATGGCGTCCATCTATCCTGCGTTACTCTCGGCAGGTTAATAAGCTTCTTTATCTGAGATGAGCGTCTCGGAAGGGAAACGGCGTGTGGGAGTGAAGGGCAGTGACCAGAGGAACGATCAATTCATACTCAGAGGCAATGAGTTGGACGGAAGACGGGATCAGAGAGGAGCTCTAAAGAATCACGCGATTTTGAGGACCTGATGTTCTCGATCAATAGAGCAGCAAAGCAAAGCACACAGCCTACCTCCTAACTGGAACCCCCCCCCCTAACCGGAACCCCCCCAGGTCAGGAGCAACTGCAAAAGGTCATCCGAGATCCCATGGCACCAGCTACAGGGGCAATAGGTTCATAAGGAAGCAGGCGGGCGAATAAGGACGCGGCTGCACGTTTCCGCCTCCCTCCGACAGACCAGGGCCGGACTCTGAGGAGCCTGCATTAAACCTTCAGGCCCTTACAGCAAGTCGGCTCCCTCGCTTGCCGGCTTCGGTTACCGTTTCCGATTATCGTATGCAGCAAATGCCAAAGCCACTGTGTGGTGGTGGTGCGAGCGCCATTCACAAAACCGCGGCAGAGGAGAAAACGACCTCCGGGCCGGGTCACCGTAGTGCCCCCAAAACAGCCGAACGGTCTGGCAGGGAGGCGCAGGCGTCATTCGCAAATCCGCAGCCGCCCGGTCACTATACCGCCCCGAAACGGCCAAGCGGTGGCTGATGATTGCCCGGTGGCAAGCGGGATGCCAGGCGGGTCCTTCTCCAGTGCTCCGGAGCCCCACCATTCAGGTGCTCGTGTTTCACCGCTCTATTTATAGGGGTTGGTGAATAACCAGCCACAGGCCAGTCGCCCCCCATTTATACACAAGAGAGAGAAACCCCACAATAACACAAACTGACAGACTGGGCCAGGATTTGTGGTGAGACCAAGGATATGAGGCTTGTATACATTCAATCCCATCCCCCGTTTAAATGCTAGCCTTAATTAGCTATTGTTACGAAAACAAGTGTACCCATGCCCCCGTAAGGAGACCGCCCTCAGTCCTCGTCTCCAGGGTTCGTGTCTCTGCCCAGATGAGTCTTAATTAAAACAGCGACAAAGCAGATGCATTTTAAAATCACACCCGTGAGTTACCAAGCAGTAAATAAGGAGGACAGACCTTATTTCTTGCATAAAAACACAGGAAACAAAAAGAGAACAACATTTTAAATAAGAGTTTAAAACATGAACAGCTTCACATCCGAGTCAAACTCTCCAAGATCAACACAGGATGAGCGATCGATCTCTGAAGAGGTGCCAGACCTTTGCTTGGGTAAATAAACCCCTCATAATCATACCAGGCTAATTCTCCCGACTTTCTGGTTCAGGAAAGAGGAGTCGGGGTTTACTGAGGACGACTCTGAACGGACGCGCCCTTGGCAGACATGGCAGTAAAAGGAAAAACTTTCACGAAGGTGGAATTGGCAACCACCCTCCCAGAAAAAGAAAAAAAAACTTCAAAAACAGCTCATTACATAAAGCCAGGTCTTTTACTCTGCTGTAGTAAGTCACATGACTGTCTTACTGGACTGAGGCATATTCTAAATGGGAGCTGATAGCTTTGGGAAACCCAGCGTGCAAGCAGCTCTCAGGCCAGGCCGCACATCTGCGTACGTCTTCCAGGCCGCGTTGATCCTTCGCCGAAAAGGGCCCCGCCCACGTTGCCGGATTTGTATTGAAATTAAAATGACCTCAAAAGGGCAGCGGAATGTGACTGGCTATAAAAGGCGTGACGTTGGGCAGCGTCCTCATTGGCCCACTCTGGCGCTGACTGGGAGCGCCGGTGCTGCGCTCCGGGCGGTTGCCACACTTTACCATGACAATGGCGGTGGGGGCGCCCTGCTGCCCCCCTCCATTGACCAGCCCATCAGCTTGGGTTGAAGGGGGGTAGGATCTTGCCCTCATCCCACAGCCATCAGAGGTGCTATTGTCCTCCAGGCCAAAGCTCATTAAAAACCCATCTACTCCATTCCTGCGTCCCCCAGAAATGACGAGCGACCTTATACTCTGCTTTTATTTTTTTGTTGCATTTTATTTCTTGGATGAAGCAGAAATGAATCTGTCATGTAAACGGATGCGAGAGGAGCAACAAGACCAGATCGTGCCACAGTTTGGAGTTTAGCTGGCAGAGAGAACGTCGGCTGTCGGTGCGCGTCCCCCCCTCTACATATTCATATATCCATCTGTGTGGTCCCCCCCCCAGGAGGAGTTCCCCAGACAGCTGGAGCTACAAGAGGTCACATGGGCAGGCCCCGGGTCACACCTTCATCGAGGAACAAGCCACCATTAACTCATCACTCCATCAGGAGGCAGAGGAGAAAAACATGGCATCTGCCGTCTCCCTCCCCAGCCAGAAGACAAAAGGAGGAGAGCAGGAGAGACGGTGGCCTGAGCAGAGGTGCAGGAGTAGAGGGGTAGGAGGGTTGGGGAGGCAGCGACAGCGGCAGCAGATGGTAATCCCACCCAGACCCCGGGGAGCCCCCTGGCGTGGGAATGCTGCTTCCGGAACCCTCCGTAAGCAGCACGTTTCGGTCAGCGACAAAGCCCGTTACAGACAGTGTACACCGGCGACAGAGACGGCAGCGGCGGCCGCAGCAGCTCAGCCGCACGGCACAGCAACAGGCCCGCCGTCACCGGATCAGCACCGCAAGGAGCATCTGATGATGGTACAGAGAGCTGAAGACTCTGAAAACGTGGCAGGTTCATGCAACAAAAAGCACAAAGCTAAAGATGCTGACCAAAGCCATCCCACAGCAGCGTGGGCTAGTCACCGTGGGGGGCATTACTGACCAGTAACACGAATCTAGATTTAAGTGGCAGAGATGTAAATGGCTTCGGTGTTTTCTTTCTGCTTTTTCAGGTCACTCCACATTTGATGCAAAAGCACTCAAACTGGGCAACTTAGAAGAGCTCATCCATATTCCCAAAGAAAACTGGATTCTCTGTCTCATACATGGAGCCCCCTGCCTAGTGCCAAGTGCATTCTGGGATAGAACCTGCACTGGATAAGCGGGGGTCTGAAGATGGGTTTTTTCGACTTCTTATAAAACACAGAAGTAGCGGTATTTTCATGAAAAAAGGTAAGCGGCTTGTTCTAAAGTGGCATTAAGGGAGGGGGGAAGGCAACCCCACTCCCCTCCGTAACCAAGACGGAGGTCCCACAAACAAACCCCCGTGACCTGACATACCTCAGCGTAGACAGAATGGCACAAAGGCTGAGGGGGCCCCACGGGGACTTGGGGAGGGGGTTATCCTTCGAGGCAGGACCCGAATTCTTCATTATATTCAGCCTCTCAGACAAACGGCTCACAGAGGAGGGGAAAGGGTCCTTTTAACCGGGAGAGTGAGGCACAAACCATCAATCCCACATTGAGATGGGTCCGGCTCAGTCCGGCCCCATCCCCCAAACCTACCCAAATAAACTCTGCTCTAAACAAAAGGGGAAGTCAACAGCCTGCGTGGGGGAAGTGGAGGGGGGGTATAGACTCTGAATGAGAACCCTCCCCCCTCCTGTCGACCACGGACGCAGACCACGACTTCACATGTCGTCTCTGGGGGCTAAATATTCCTCTGCTGTCCACAAGGGCAGCTGCGGGCTCATGCTGAATCAGCTGACCAGCAATGGGCAGGCACGACACAGCCAGACTTTGGACCTGAGGTGATGAAAGAGATACCAGTCTGAACAATGCCCCCAACCGATTAATGTACAGACTGTACAGAGTTCCTCGCACTGGGGACATGATTGTATGAAGATCCCCCGAGTCCTTGCATCCACAAACATGCAAATACACAACAAGAGGCAATTCATTCTCGTTTGTTATTTTAGTTACACAGTACTTTCAAATTTGCTGCCATTAATCACCACCATAGTGCCTGAAGCAAAAAGATTTAAGAGAAATTGCTGGAAATTAAAAATGACCCAAAACCCTCAAACATTCATGGGTTCACTGGGTCAACGTCAACATGCTCAACACATATTGGTTCCATTAAATTGTTTACGAATCATTAGGTTGGTAAACCAGTGACCAGGAAGACCCCATTAGGCTCGTAACAAGCATGGATTCCTCAGACCGAACATAGGACAGAAGGTGTCTCGTTCAGGCATGCTGTTCACATGAGGTTGAGAGTGAGTTAAGGACATACGAAGGTCGGCGGATCTCGAACAGGCTCGTGGCACACCTCCGCCATGCCGGGCTCAGCTGGCAGGGGCACAAGTCAGCCAGGGTTCGTACAAACGGCTGCACCCACACCTCGGCGATTTAGGTCAAACCGTGGCATGATTAAAAGGACCGAAAAGACAAAATCTTTCATTTCTATTCGCAAAGTCTGACACTTCCAGGACAAGCAAAACCGCAGCCAGTAAACTTTCCAAAAAGTAGGTTGTGTTTTCAGGTCAAGTGTTCCCATTTTTTTTTTAGCGACGCTGGAAGACTGTTGGCAATTTGGTGCACAACCACGACCACGCTGCACGGAGAGCGACCGGTGGTTGGCGGTCTACAACATGACCTCCCAGCCGGCTGCTCAACCACAATACTTCTGATGGGAGGATGCCATCAAACCTGTCTGAGCCATGACGTCTTCTGGCATCAGAACTGCCGCAGATTGTAGCCTGCAGATTTTCACAAATGTTGAAAATTACTTGAGAGACGACACTCTTAGTCGCTGAGATACAAACGGCTGTTTGCTATTTGACACTATACAGCTAGATCTACAACCTGTGACTCCAAAACAATGCCACTCATTGGGCGACACAGCCAGCTACCTATGGTGCCATCTTCTGGTGGGGCATTGACATGGCAGTCTAATTTCACTTCATCTTGTATTGTGGACACTAGCAGTAAAACTTGCCTAGGGCATCACATGAGCTTCAACTGGTTCTGTTCTAACAAGAGTTTTACAGTGGATCTCACCAGATTTGGGAGTTGTACAATTCATCTGATTAATGGTCAAAAGATAATGCTATGTAAACAGATTAATGGTTGTACAGAAACTAAAGCAAAAAAAAAAGATAAATTCAGTTTGCCATAATGATTTTTGCCAGACATTAACAATAGGGTAGGCACTCTGGCCTCACACCTCCAGGGCCTGGGGGTCAGGTGCCACCCCCACCCCCCTGGGTGAACAGTCTCCCCACGTTGCTCTGCCGTGGAAAAGAATCCCTCCGCAACCTTGCTGCTTCCTGGGACTACTTCCAGGCCACTGAATACACTGCATGGAAAATGACATTACAATAACGACAGAAATATTATTTGACAAAACCTTTTGACCCCCTTTCACCTAAAGCAGACAGTGGTATCCAGTAGCACAACAAATCCTCTACGGCGGGCTCTCATCTTTTATTCACAAGACTTCAAATACACCCAAGCAGCTCAATCTCCCTCTCGGCAGTGACAACGTGTTACTGGAGTATCTCGGGCGCTGGTGTCTACCTCCAGACTGCACACCATTAATCAAACCTACAGTGGAAACAGATCCTTCTAGAACTGCTGAAACACTGCTGTTCATAACCTCACGAGTAATCAGCCCCAGTTAACCCATTCCTGTTGGGGACAGACTTCAGCAGATTCCTGGTCCTTCACAAAGACAACGGAATCTAAAGTAACATCTAGGAGACAGTGAATGACATCATTTAATAAGGTTTGTGCTGCAACACTAGTGTGTGAGCTTGTGCTCCAAGAAAGTACGAAAGTGAGAAAGAGTTGGTCTTCGTTCTTATTCAACTCAAAGATGTCATCACAGATGATTGGGGCAAGATGGGAGGGAAGAAAGCACCTCTGTACAAAGCTAGTTGTGAGAACCCTGGAGAAAGATTTCAGGAGCCCGTCCTTCCAGTAATCGAAACCAGGAAGACAACACTAAAGGTCACTGCTCAATACCTGCCAAGATCTTTTCGATGACAATTAGCTAAAAGCTCAACTGCCCTTCACTCTGGAAAAAGAATCTGTGTGGACAAGTCAAGGAAACAAGTCTCAGTCAGGTCTACGTGCCTCAGGACAGAGACGCCTTTGTGGGGCAGCGCCGTACCCGCAAGTTAAAAGTGCCTTTAATGTCCCCCAAAATATTCATAATCTTTGACAACTCTCAAAAAAAATCCCATGGTCCCATAGGTAAAAAAAAAAACTATTAGACACATAAACTACGGTTCCCCAGCTGCAGAACCTGTAAAGTAGGCAGTTAACACTGGCATCCTTCTGCGCATCCTGAGGGTATCCTGTTACAAAAAGTGCTTGAGAATTGACATGACTACAATTATGGCATCACCCCTCCCCATAAAGGTATGTTATCTGGCAGTAAGAACACACCAGTTACACACAGCAAGGCATACATATGAAGACCTGAGCACAATTCATACCTAAAACTAATTAGTTAACAATAAGCCCCTTGTGAAAGTGACATTACAAAGCTTCATGGGACCTCATGTCATCACTACTAACCCCCCGGCAGTAACAGCATCCAATAACGGAGACGGCACAAAGAAGATCAGTCTAACACAGCGTCACCGTCAGCGGTGGCTCGCTCGCCCTTCACCCAACGTGACAGAGATGCGGCGAAAGACAGCGAGCGGCTACCTGAGAGGGTCCGTATGTTGCGGTCCAAGCCGTGCATCATTTACCGTAAAGTCTCTCTCAAAAACACCCCAAACTGGGGAATAAAAAAATAAAATAGTGGGGGTGGGGGGGCTGCATCTTGTACTGACACGCACCCATTCGTATCAATTTCCAGACATTGCGCGAGTCCCGTCGGGTTTCCGTGGAGATACGAGCAGGTTGGGTTTATAACGTCACGGGCTTTCGTTGGAGTCTACCCGACCGCTTCGACAATGTTGACGTGGCCGGACAGGTTCCGTCAAGCGGCACAGTATCACGTTTCGTTTAACGTGTTCGATCAACATCTGCACTGGCTGTTATATACCAACGGAGATGAGTAGAAGGCCAAGGCTCCTAAAGCATTTCCAGTTTGAGCAAAAAGATTTAGTGTTCATTATAGTACTATTCATTTCAGAGAATATCTGGTTTGACCAGAAGGCATTAGTACTCAGAACAGATGGGTAGTTATCCAACTCTTTTGCTTCACCTAATAAAAATCTAAGGGACTCAAAATAAAGCAATTTCAAAAAAAAAAAAACATGATTGACTGATGTAACCGTAGTTTCTACAGACTTCAGGCAGACAGGCAGGTTCTCAGATCGCCGCTGTAAACCAATGAAAATATGAAATCTTTATTGATGTTGACACAGCTAAGTGTTTTGGGCTCAACCAAACAGGGGAAGAACAGGCAGGAACCTCACCGAAGGAACAAAAGCGATCAGTCTAGCTTTTATACAGCCTGGTCCCCAAAAATGTGTCTTTTGGAGTCATACGTCTGAAATAAACAACAACGGCACAAAGAAAACCCCCAGCTGCATGAGCAATCAGAAAGGAAAATGGGAGGAAAGGACTGGATAGCAGGTTGGGCTGGGGGGAAACAAAAATGCATTTCTATGATCATTAAATTTAAATCAGAGTAAATCTAGGAGGTACTGGAAATTAAAAACTCATTTACTCTAGACTACTAAGGAGTAAACTGCAGAGGTGGACCCCACGCAACCACATTTCTGTGGTTTATCAATAAAATGATATGGCTTCGCAGGAGGAAAATTTGAATGCAGATGATCACCTCAAGAAGTGAAAGCTCAGGGCAAAGCCCCCCCCACAAGCACCAGCCACCCCCACCTCCATGATTCCCATTTGTCAAAGCGAAACACGGGGAAAACTCACGGCGAAATTGACTATGGCATAAAACGCATTTACTCTCCCTTTTGTGGGCCTGGGATTTGAAGACAGGTTTAATGGTAACAATTTATGCCCACAGCTGTGGTCACTCCCCCCCCCCAAAAAAAAAAATAGAACATGTGACCAAATGTTTGAGAATCTGTCAAGGCTATTGGACGTGCACACGCAGTTACGACACACCGCCGTTACTGATCCAATGGTCATGTGATGAGGGGCAGCTCCTCTTTGGCCTCAACCCCCACATTCCACACATACAGGCCTTCCCCATGGGGGGGGACACAGGCCTCGCTGCTGTGTAGGCACACAGGAAGGAGGACTGCCACCCACCCCCGACCCTGCTACACAAAAGCACACACAGAGACACATCCTTTGCGGGGGATGGGGGGGGAACAAGGACTGGGGAACCTCTGGATTTCTCGCCATCCATAGGTGTGCGACACACTCCTGTACAGGGTGGGTAACATGCTCGCAATGAGGTGGTACCGTCACACAACCAGGGTGCAGGGAGGGCGGCCACAACACGGGGTTTACATACGTGTTACGCCAGTCAGTGCGCGACCGTGCGCTCATGATGCAACACCAATGAATACTGCAGCAAAAGCCAGACACTATCGGGGTCAATAACCAGCCTGCATTCGCCTAATTCTCCCGTGAATCCGCTTCTGGCTGTGATTCTACCAAAGGAACAGACTGATTGACATATACAGGAGCCCCCTCTCTCCAATCATCCAAGCACAGCTCCCATGAGGGTCGCAGAAACCACTGAGATTATTATGTTAAGCATTCAAGCCGAATTAGACTTAGCCGTAGCACTGAGTGGAATTTCTGCATGCAAATATGCAGTCTGCATGCAAAGCGCATAAGAATGCTACAAGAGTACATTAATACAAGGTTCCTTTTAAAACAATAAGACAACTGTGTTGTAGTAAGAGTACACGTCTGATTATAAAAGTTGCCTCTGATTGCTACTTAGAGCTAGGTTAAAAATCCAGGCACATTAACTAGGAGTTGGGTATTTGCCAGGCAGTCAGGAAAGGGTTAAATCATTGCACGTTTACGGGATTTAGCTAATACTAGTTTTCATTGACGACAGATTGGTCTTATAAAATCCCAGGAATGTCACACTAAATAAATGGAAATTCAAATTGAGATGTCAGCCACCAAAAACTTCACAGAATCCACTCTCCTAATCTTATGTGTACGCCCTTATTTAGACCATAAACAAGCCAGAACACAATCATCTAAAGAACTCCCTGACCAAGTGATTTGAAATTAATCGGTTATACAAAAAAGGTTAAACTGAGCATAAATACACAAGGAAAACGGGACGTACTACATATACATAAAGAAGAGATGGTGGCCTAAATAGGTTTCCTTTCCCGATGGTTTAGTTGCAAAGCTACGACAGTTACTGCCTCAGAAAATGTTTGTGCCCTTACAAAAAGCAACAGAGAAATAAATCGCCAGTATTTGGGACGTGAAACACGTACAGGGGTAGCTCGTGCTTTTCAATCTGATCGCGTCAAATAGTGCGGATAGATGTAATGGATAGAATGAAAAATCTGAAAATGAAATTCGCATCCAATTGTTTAGGACCAGCTAACAAATGTTGCACTAACTGCACCCGCGCATCTTTAAATCAAGTGAAAGACAAAGGGGAATGCACATGTTGAAATTAATTTGACGTGGTTGCTATATTAAATACATTTTTAAAATACGTCGTCCGAACGATTTAATGGTGACCATGGACGTCAATTCGTTCTTTAGTGGAAAAGCCCATTTACCGTTACACATATAGTGGTGATCTGGATATGAACAAAGATCGAGGCACGGTTACATACATAAGGCGGTACTGAAACGTGTGGGGGAGACACAAACACACACACGTAACTGCACGGAAAAGCGAAACCAGCCCTACAAAACAAAGTGAGCAGCGATATTACGATATTGCAAGTCATACGGGACCCGATTCGCGAATAAACAATGAGTACTGCGGAAATATGCCGGATGGTTACTTTTTATTTAACCCCAAATGCCTTCAAGTACCCCTCCCATTAGTCCTTAAAACAAGGGGGAGGGACTGCACGACAAAACCTGGCGTAAATAATAAATAGCTCAATAAATAAGATTTCGTTTTGGCACCCAGCGGAACGTGCTGGCAAAGATTCAAGATGCCATTCCCCCCGTGGTAATGGCATAGTTTCCAGCAATATACAACCCCATACGTGCCCCGACGACCCCATCTATGAGCACGAATGCCCCGCCATTCAGGTCCAAGGCGGCCAGAAACACAAAACACACAGGCAAAACCAGCTATAAACCAGACCCCGTATTCTCCCAGCAGATTACCAGCTGAGGCGTGCATAAATGTGCCAATAATATAACAGTTTTTACAGCAATACACTGACCATAAATACATTTAAACAACCATCAGTTTACACGGTGGTCCAACTGCCTAATAAAGCAGGTTTTTTTACTCTCTGGACGGGATCGGTAATACCATCGCCAGGTTATGAATGAAAGCGCCGTTTCTGTTTAATTATCACTGGTGTCTTTAATGCACGTGGTTTTTGGAAAACGTGTCGAGTCGGAGCAGGATCTATCCAGCCGCTGGCGTTTTACAACCGTGCTTTAGCATCGCGGCACATAAACATGCCAAGAGGACGAGCTACACCATAAACATCAAACATACCCTCTCATGATTTCACGGTTTTATCCCAGGACTATTTCTAAATACAAAACGGTGCAGGCAAGATTCATTTCTTGTCGATGAAAAACAAATAAAACTTTCGTGACAAAAAAAAAAACATTCATCCAGCCCCGCTTAAATTCGATAATCGAAATTGGATAATCATTTTAAAACTATTTGTAAAAAATAAATGAATTTACTGAGTGGTATTAACAGCTGGCGGTCCGCGTAATGCGGCCGTACAATGGATTTATCATATCTGATACTGAAACGGGGAAGACTAAATAGCGAATGACAATGGCAATTAAAATCTCACAAATATTAGTATCAGTAAATAAGCAAAAGGGAAGATAAGACTAGTTTTATAACTATCAACGCAACAAAAGTAAATTACAAAAAACCAATTGCCGGGAAAGTAGCATTTTAAAGCCAGATTAGGTCATCAACCAGCAACAGCATCGTACAAAATGTGCTGAATTAACAGGGCTACGCTGGCTATGGCTTTGCACTAGGCTAATGTTACAGTGTGATCAAAATATGCAACGGACTTAGTTCTTGAAAAAACGCACTTACCTGCACAAAAAGTTCCCCAAAGAAGTGCAAAAGTGAGCCAGGGCGCAAACATATTCCTTCAATGTGAGCGAAACGCAGCAGATCTCCGTCCTGATCGCCTTTCCTTCCTGAACATTTAAAAAGATCGAGCTGACTGACCCACGGTCTCCGATGTCCACCGCACGGAGAGTTTGCTTTGCTTTTGTGTGTACAACCCAATGCAACAAAATTGCAATGCTATAAAGAAAGGGGTGGGGGCAAAAAACTTTTAAAAATCTGAAAATCCATCGGGAGAGAATTTATTCCAGTCGATAAGATGGGGACGCTGTTTTTTTAAAGAATCGGGCTTTTCTTTCGCCTGGATTGTTGCCAGTGTCTCCCTATATCCCCTAAAAGACTCAGTAACCACAGAGACAGGGTCTGAAATTGACATGCAAGAAACTGAACTGAGTCCAAAATGGCTTCTGAGAGGAGAGCAGCGCAGGCTGCATGGAAACCCGGATGTTTAAATACAAAGAGAGGAATGCAATCAGGGGTAAGCAGGGCTAAGGGGGGTGGTAATGCACTTATTGGGCCGGGGTAGTGGCCATCCAGCCAGGCAGGTAAGAAAACCAGGGGAACCGAAATCTTAGATACGAAGAGGGCGTCTTGCCTGTTTCCACCATGATCGGTTAATTAATAAATGTATCAAAACAGCTATTTTTGGAATTTCTCACGGGAGCCGAGATCCGTGGGGAAAACACCGCAGAGGAGATAAACGGAAAAGTAAAGCCGAGATATTGCGGTGGAACAATATGGATACCTCGTGTAACAAAGCGAATATGGCAAGGGCACGGTGCGGCGTGTCGTGCTTATCTATACTTAATGCTCTTTTCAATATTTCAGATTGCAGATGCCCATGACCTGGAGAGCAACTGGGTCTCACACCAAACGAATTGTCCTTTTTAAAGAGTTTGATCATTTCACGGGTGACCTGGATAAACTCGATAACGCACTTTCCCCCTCTTTTTAAAATTGTTTTAACTACACTATGAGCTCAGTATGTGAACCTGAAATGCAGAAAGCATCAGGACTCGGGGGAAAAACTTATCCTTTATTCAAAAATAAAACCCAGAAAACTATCTTGCGCCTGGACAATAATGCATTAGCATTTTGCCGCATGCTATTTAGTGACTGACTGAAATAGTTGCTCTTTGGCAGTGTCTACGGCTACAGTCCCATATGACTCAGCTGGCAGGATGGGCGGTTCTGATTTAACGTACAATTAATTATCCCGAATTATCTACAATCCTTAATTATCACTTTATGTGGCCCGTTGTCACACCTGCTATTATCGTTTATACAGCAGATGATTCCACCAGTCAACACCACGGAGTACTTTAGAAATACTCCGTATATTTCGCTAGTCATTGAACACTAGACATATATATGTATGGCTTAACAATACACCTACTTCAAAAAATTGATTATAAATCAGACGGTGTTAAACGATTGTACTGATTTATTTCAGTCCCAAACTCGTGCACCAGTGCAGCCTTCGACTTTAACTCCCCCCCCCCCCAATACTCACATACACGCGGTCCTACACGAGCACACTGTTTAGATAAACCAGTATGTGACTGGCTGAGATTTTTACAAGAGGGGATTCAGTTCGGCTGGCATTGCTGGAAATACCTGGACACACAAAGCATAATTTTGTGCTGACCTCCAGTAATGGTGATCTGTCCTACTACTACCTGTTAATTGCAGCACACATCAACAGTCATATAAATTATATATTTACATTTATATACATGCTGTTTACAGGTATATACTTTGTTTTCAATATCTATAAATAAAGCATTTTAAGTCCGTATCATTTCCACATTGATGTGTCATATAGGAGAAGCAGATGGATAGAATATGGATTGATATGCTTGTATTTTGCTGTAGCACTATGTTGTCAGATTAATGCAGAATAGGTTTTTTGCTGTCTTAGTTTGTACTGATTATTGTTTACGTTGTGGTGAGATCCACTCATAATCTGTGAAATGTAAAACGACCGCTGACTGACAAATCATGCTGATGGTAAAATATAAAATGTACTTTGATTATATGCATAAGGTGCAAGAATAGCTCAAACGTGTTATTACGGTGGCTGTTGTGGTGATTTATGCATAAAAAGTAAATCAGTGGGTTTTTTCTTAGCAGACTGCACAACAGTGATGTGTAACTACAGTTGATGAAAACGGTGCAGGGAGATAAAATCAAACACGAATGGCCTCCTGTGTGTGTGTGTGTGTGTGTATGTATGTATGTATGTATGTATGTATGTGTGTATGTATGTATGTATGTACGTACGTACGTACGTACCTAGTGGTTCTACACTGAGGGTCATCACCTGTCAGAGAGTTTTTACAATTATAGCCTATTTGCTAATGACATTTACACAATAAAGACACTATAACTGACAAATAATGGGGAAAAATTAAACAAATTACCCGAAACCTCGGAAATGTGATGTACGAACCTGAAACAGGCTCGGTATTATAGCTACCTCTGAATTTTCGGTCTGGGCTACTGGGGATCACCCGGCTGTTATCGCAGAATTGTCATTATTATCGATGTTTAAAATATAAAACAGCTGTTAAAAGCGGTTTAACACAGAGAATTACCGTCCCGTACATGCTGCATAGGCAATTTGAATATACTGCTCTGAAATTGGGATGGATACGGACCAGACCTGGTAGATGTAGGTCTGACGCTCATCAGTTTGCCCACTTCAACCCCGGGAGGTATATACTACTGAACAGCCCCTGAGCAACGTATTTAACCCTGGGGAACCCACGGGGTCATATACGACCCTTCCTCTTATTTCTGTCTTACATTCAACCCATTCATCAAAGTTAAGAATTTTTTTTTTGCTTTACAACCCATTGTACCATATACAACCCAGTAACAGTGACATTTAGTAATTACTGACTGAATTAACCAGATTTTTTCCCACAATAAATATGGCCCTCAATGCATTTTGAGGTTGTTGCTGTACATGCTGCAAAGATTCACCTGTTAAGCTGTGAATAGGTAAGTGGCAGAAATGTTGCATCATCAGTTATAATGTTTAGATGTTATAGAACATGTACAACTAGGTTTTGGATGTTTTGAAACCATTCTGGCAAATGTGATGATCATGCTCCATGGGCTCAACATCAGCCTCAGACACAAACAGAGGAAATACAGCTGCTACACCCGACCTTACAACCCACCACAGGTAAACATTCTGTGTGTAGTGCAGCTTTCTGCAGCTCTGTTCACATGACCTGTTTCTTAATGGGTTGGCGAGTTTGAAGCATGTGTTTTATTGTCAGCACATGGTGAATGAAGAAAAGGAAAACTCAATAAATGCATTTTGAAAATGAGAATGTTGCAAAGATTTGGTTTGTCCTTCTTTTCTGTCCTTATTTCATAGGTGAGATTAACAAGTTGGAACGGCATGAACAGTCCAGCGGGTCGTATATGACACATTCATAACATGGACTGGGAAAGGGTTATTTTTACAAAACACCTGTTTTTGAGTTCACTGGGTCTGTATGATAATTTTAGGCAATGCACATATCTGTCCTGTAATGATAATGTGGTCTGGGTTCCCCAGGGTTAAGCTTAATTTCTCTGGTAAAATATAAAACAAATGGGTAAAAATTGTAATGTTTTTCTGGATAAAACCATCAGGTTAGAAAGTAAATGGAGATGACAATAGTGGGATATAAACAGCTATGATCTGCTGAGGCATGGACTTCACAAGATATCTGAATATATATATATATATATATTGCTCATATATTATTGCTTATATTATTGGGGGGGGGGGGGGACGCAAAAGACTGTGCAATGATGGGATTAACCCTTAGGGGTCGGCATGCCCGCCGGCGGGGACACTTGCATTTTTTTCTGGTAACCGTGAAAAGAACTTAAAATGCTTCGTCATGTTTGATCACA
>JABFEB020000102.1:211231-224541 GCA_019775895.2 Stomatorhinus ivindoensis
AAATGAAAAGGCCTTCAGCCTGTACATACTGGGATAACAGTACATCTTTTATTGTGACTGGCTGACACTCCTATGTATGAAGGACCACAGCGCTCACATTGCTTGCCGCTTAACGATTCTTCCAGGATTTTCCAAGATTTCCATGTTTACCGGGAAGCAGGTTCTTGGGAACAACACGGTGAAGCGTAAGATCTTAATGGCTGAGCCCTGATCTGGAAGAACAGCTTGCAGCTATGAATAGGTACATTGACTGAGTGTAACAGGGTGGAAACACACTCACTGTAAACATATAAGGCCTGTTACACAGTGGTAGCAGCAATAGTGGGTACGGTTGTTGAACGTAAACCTACACTGTGATCTTCCATAGGGAATGGGTAACCTAGAATCAAAGTGAAAATTTCATTTCCTATCATTTTTGGATTACTGCTCTTATATTCAGATTACATCATTACGGCATTCTACCCATTATTTTTCATTACTGGGTCAGTCTTCATTTTTAGAGATTGTAACCAAATAATTATAAATATAGCATTGTGATGCTTAAATGCAGTAAAATATAACAGAATGTAGAATAAAAAGAGGAAGCTGGTAACGATTAATGCCTGCAATCTGCATAAGCTGCGTCCACAATAATGTCACTGCATCCAGCAAAGTGGGAAATTTCAAAAATAAAAAATAGAAATGTTCATGGGAGGCCTGAGGAACGGAAAATGAGAAACTAATGGAGACATAATTTGAAATGTAAGCAAGTAAATAAACCACTATGTACTAATCTACACCTATCAGCCATAACATTGAATCCAGCTGCCTCATATTGTGTAGGTCCACCTCATGCCACCAAAACAGCTATGACCTGCTGAGGCATGGACTTCACAAGATATCTGAAAGTGGCCTGTGGTATCTGGCATCCAGATGTTAGGAGCAGATCCTTTCAGTCCTGTAAGTTGCAAGGTGGAACCTCCATGTTGTTTGTCCAGCACATCCCACAGATGCTTGATTGGATTGCAATCTGGGGAATTTGGAAGCCAGGTCGACACCTTGGATTCTCTGTCATGTTCCTCAACCCATTCCGGAATATTTTCTGCAGTGTTGCAGAGCAGATCATCCTGCTGATAGAGGCAACTGCCGTCTGGGAATACCAGTGATATAAAGGGGTGTACTAAGTCTGCTACAATGTTTAGGTAGGTGGTACGTGTCAAAGTAATATCCACGTGAAGGCCAGAAGCCAAGGTTTCCGAGCAGAACATTGCCCAGAGTATCACATGCCTACTGTAGGCCCTTTCGGTGGTAGACAGTGGTCAGCATGGACACTCTGACCCGTCTGCAGCTACGGAGCCGAATACGCAGCAAACTGTGATGCCCTGTGTGATCTGACCCCTTTCTATCAAACCCAGCATTTACCTTTTCAGTAATTTGTGCTACAGTCACTCTCCTGAGGGATCAGGCCATCAATGAACCTTGGGCACCATGATCCTGTCTTCAGTTCACCGGTTGGCCTTCCTTGGACCACTTTTGGGGATTACTGACTACTGGCTGCACCCCACTAGACCTACCGCTGTGGAGATGCTCTGACTCGGTCGTTTAACCATCACAATTTGGTCCTTGTCAAAGTCGCTCAGATCCTTACACTTTGCCATTTTTCTTGCATCCAACACGTCAACTTCAAGAACGGACTATTCACTTGTGTAATATATAATGGCAGCCTTGACAGGTGTCGTTGTAACGAGATAATCAATATTATACACTTCACCTGTCAGTGGTATAAATGTTATCGTTGATCGGCGTGTACCGCTGCTATATGGTTTTAGAGCAAAACGTCCATGTTTACATGCAGAGTAGCATACGGTGAAACCTTAGCAGGCGGTGTCTATAGGAGGACACAGAATGCTTTTCCAACTGGGGAATGTTAGACATACTAGGAATGTAAAGAGTCATTTACTAAATCCTATATTCCTGTCTTGCAGATAGAAGGTGGGCGGGTGTCCAGAGAGAGTGGGTGAGAGAGGTTTACCTTCTGCAATGGTCGTTTTTCACCATGACAGCAGCAAAATTATAGTTAGCACAACGTCAGTCACCTTAAACAGACGTGACCATTCTTCTGAAATAAAGAAGTGAGTTGCATGTTTGTACCTGATCCATTAACCTGCCAGAATGTGCTAAAATGAAGAAATGCTGAGGAAATGCTATGAGTGTAAGGAAAAGACCACGATTCAAGTACATCGTGACCCATTATGTGTGTTTCTTTTAAAATGCTTTTAAACTCCCTGCTCCTATTAAATGCCAGGCAATGATGTTTAAATAGTCTAATTTTCCAGTGGAAAAATTAGCATTTTTGGGTCAAATACACAGAAATTCTCTGTATCTTTTGTGATTTCACTTTGCAAAAAACGCCTTTTATCCACTGTTGCTTTTCTTCTGCCTTTTTATATTTGGGTACTGTGGGCACTCTTTCATTCTCATCCCTCACTTCTTCGTCCAACTTTCCTCCACGCAGTTCACCGTTTGAGTTCCAAGCCGCGATGACAGATGTGAGGAGTCGGAAACCAACGGTGGGCAGGACCACGGCGCACTGTCAGTTACCGTGCGAATTAGCCCAATGGCAGTCCAGCGAGGAACAGCAAGATAGCCAATGGGGAGTAGGTTCAATTGAAACGGCCTGGTGATCCCACCCGCAGTGTATGCCAAAGCCTCACTTCTCCCATCACAAATTGTGAGTACCCAAACATACAGGCTTTCCGGCTGAATTTTGGGTACATGTGAAAACATCCTGGATCGGCCACACTAAGGCAAGGACAGATTAGAACAGAAGGCTCCTTTTGCGATACTGGAGGTTGTCACTGACTCACGTACCTCTATATTATGTCGTAAATACTTCCATAAAACTTCATGCATGGCCATTTAATTTAATTCCATCTCCATAATTTAGGGTAAGTGCAATCTTTTTACTGATGATATACAAATGTTAACCTCAGGATATGCTAGTCAGGCCAAAATAGCCACCCCCTTATTGGCTGTTAATCGTAACACCTATTCATCTGCATGGTTACACCTCTTTCCTAGTTATTAGCATCTGTGAGAAAGTTAAATAGGAAATTATAGACTGTTCTGGAAAAGGTACCTACCTGCCATGTTCCTTGTAGCTTCACCTAGCTCTGATTGGGTTATTAATAGCAATCTGTTAGTTCCAGTGACCCTTGGCAAACTAACCTTTCATTATGTTCTGAAAACAGCAACCCCCCCCCCAGCCCTGCATTACCCTCCACACAGCAGCCTGGTGTAAATTGACAGTGGTGCATGAGGTCACTCACTTTCATTGCATGCAAAACTCCCAATTATTCAGGATTGTGTGGATGGACCAGAAGGGATCGACCAACCCTGATCTATTTGTCTGACATGAGCTCTCACTAAAATAATCCTAATTATTCATGCTAGATTTAATGCTGATCAGCTTAGTGTACATCCAGTCTCATCACATTAAGAATGTGTGAGTTCCCTAATCGTTATCCATTTGCTTATGCTGGAGCCGAAACCAGGGAGTATAGGGTACAAGGCTGGGGAACTCCCAATCCATCACTTGGCGATCACAAAGGATGATGTAGAGACACAGCCCACCTAGCTGCCTGTCTGTGCGTTGTACGAGGAAAGCCACGCAAGACAGAAAACACCCAGAGTAGATGCAGGATTCACACGCGCAATCCTGGAAGTGTGAGGCAACAGTGATACTCAAGTCTAGTCGGGCCAACTTTATCGTGATCCCATCCTTATACAGGCGTGTGGGGGGGTGATATTGCATGCATCCAGGCCCACTGTGCAGCATCCAAGGAAGTGCAACACTAACAAATGTGTTTGTATCAGGGAATTTAGATAAAAACTCATTTACATAAGCAGGAATGACAGCAGACAACAAACAGGCCATAGAGAGGGGCATAATCAGGTAAGGACACTGGGGACCATGTCACAAGCCACTACAACAAAACAGAGAGATGTGGCTGTGCACATGACAGGGCGACGGAAAGATCCGTGTGGACACGTGTGATCATTAGCGGTGCTTTTAAGTAGGCGACTCAGAAGTTTAATGACCTTGATACATTATTCTAAGGTCTGACATTTTTACTTACCTGCTGTGTCGTTCCTTGCAAACATATGTTGTGAAGAATTTCATTGGATTAATCCATGGTACACCACCAAACTGCCATATTCTATAGAGATTGAACATCTATGCAGTTTTTCAAAAGCATCCAGCCTTTCTGTTGGTATGCTGGTAAATGCCTTTGTGCTTGCAGGTGAATATGCATTGGTGGCGATCCACGAACCACGGCGATCTGAAGGGTCTTTTCCTAAACGTGATGCTTCATTAAATGACCTTTGGTTGTAAATACCCTCCAGATTAAAAACTGGCACTCGCGAGACAGGCTACGCTATTTATTTACCAAGGGGGCTGTTTGATCGGTGCGGTTGCACAGCTATTGCTGTCTTGAGTACCATTCTGGTCACAAAATGTGCACTACGTGTCTTAAAACTATTCCAAGGCAGTGAACCAACAGATTTTCACAAATAGCACATGAGTGCTTTATAAGGCCAGAAGATATTGGGGAAAAAAACCCTGGAATGGACAATATGTAGCAGAAAGCATTAAACGCCGTACGTACGCATAGCCTGCTTAGGATTCGGACTGCAAATTAAATTAGTGTCACATAAAATCAATCAATAAACGAATGAATTATTAAACAGCTATTATGTTTTATAAGGCTTTATTGTTGAGTGCTAACAATAACAATGCAGTGGATTGCATCATTTTCCCGCTTACGTTCCATGCGAGCGGTGCCAAAATAGTGACTAATTCCACGCAGAATAAATATCTTCATAGCGGCCATTATATGAATAATGAGTCAAATGTATTAATTCAGCATGGCATCGTTTAAAATAAATCAAATTCATTTTCTGGTTAAGTCAGACGCCGCGATGTCAGAGTGCATGCATAGCTAATATCGCTAATCAGGAGGATGACAGAAAGCTAACCTCGCTGAATTCATGAAGCTAATGTGCGATCTGAAAAATTGGTGAAGGGTTTACATCACTACTGGCTTTTTTTTTATAGAATCCTTTCTTATTAAACTTATTGCAAAGCGTTGCATCAGAAAAACACTATGCAGAACTGCACATTTACATAGCCTATAGGCTTGGCCGTGTTTTAACCGTTTACATACTTCATACAATGCAAATGAAATATCTTGCCGTTTTACATTTTCTCCATATTATGCGGCTGCATATTATGCATATTTTGCCAGAAGAATTTATGTAAAGAGCCCCATTAACGGCTATGACAGCAATATCCCAACCCCCCTTGTTTCGGTCTCTCGGCCACCCGATACCAGCTGTCCATCTTCAAGTTTCCTGATGTGCTTGTGGCCACACAGTCTGAAAGCACTCAAATCCAGCCCAGTACAGAAGAATCCATCTTTTGAACCCTGATACAAGTCTTTTTCAGCACTTTTTTCTGCAGAGGTATGCATTTACTCATTTAACAGACGCTTTTACCCAAAGAAACGTGCACTTGAGACAGCGGGGTCTGATAGTCCCCGGAGCAATTTGGGGTCAAAGGTCTTGCTGAAGGACTCGCAGATGAAATGACTACTGACCGCGGGATGTGAACTATAGCGGCTTTGCAATTACAGACACAGCTGAGGCAGTGCCACATGGCACACTGCTGATGCACTCCTTATGTCTGTATGTCGATATTGTGAATGCCTTCTATATACCATGTGTATATATGTATGACTTAAGTGCAAAGCATTTATTTCGAAAATGGGTCAGGCACACAAAAAGCAATGACTTCATCCACATCCGCAACGGGCGCAAACTCCTTAGGGAGATAACGAAAGGTAGCTCAATCTGCTACAGTATATGTCATTATGCATACTCATTTACACCGTGGTAGACTACTGACCAAACCTCCAGGTGCGTGGTGCAGCCGCGTAACCAAACTGATTTATGGTCGGGGTGAACTGGTTCGCTGTGCTCATGTTGTGAAATCTTCTGGCACAGGGCAAAAGCGCCGATGTGTTTCTAATGTCTAAACCAGATGTTTTCAAAGCAAGTTCTGGCCAACCCTGACGCCCAGGAGTTTTATGAATACGGATCTGAAATTTAAGAAATATTTCTTACATAATTCGAATGGCTTTGTTTTCAATACCTCACCTAATGTTTCTAATATATGAGATGACAGATGTATTTCAAACATTTTTCTCGTCTCGTGACTGACGTTCCAATTACTATTGTTAACAAATATTTAAATGAATGCACGCGAAGTGGTATTCGGAAGACCCCTTTGGTTCATGGGCCACATTTAACACTGAACACCGATGCATTTTGAACATTCATATAAACAGAGACCTGTTACATACCGTGAAAAAACGCAAACATCCTTTCCGATGTGAAGTGGTTAAGAGTAAAATCAGCTACACCAACAAATGGGCGTTTTTAATAATCATAATCAATCATGAATTCCGGGCGTTTGTTTGTTTGTACTTGTTTTTGTTGTTCTTCTTGATTACATTTAGCAGGGCCGGCCCTTGGCATAGGCAATACAGGCAAATACTAATCTATCCAGGGGGCGCCACAAACGAAGGAAGAAAAAAATGTAACATTCAACTATTCTTAAAACTAGTTGGTATTAATGTGTCTTAATATGAAAAGAACAAGCCCACATGAATTTTCCTGCTTAGCAAAGCCTAGTAAGAAGTAGTAGTAACAGGGTCGGTCGATCTTATAGGGGATATAGGCGGCCGCCTAGGGCGCCAACTTCTTAGGGGACACTGACTTGTCAAGCATTTTCCACATGCCTGGGACGGAGGGCGCCGGCGCTGATCCTCGCCTAGAGCGCTTCATCGGCTAGGACGGTTAGTTTCATTATAGCGTTAGTGATCATATTTCCCTGGTTGAAAGTTCTGCGTTCTGTGATCCTTCTGAAGCCTGGCTTTTCGAGGACAGTGAGGATCACTTACAAAAATGCCAGTCCATTATGCATCTGTGCTGGATAAATACGATTCATCGGGGATACGGGATGACGTCATTCAAGGTGGCACTAATGCTCCGACGAAAACCTTAGTTTCAGGTATAATGGAACACTACTTGACACAGTACACTCACTGTTAGTAAACACACCAAACGATAAACGATGTGCTTATCTTTGCCCTTGATGTGTAGCTAATGGACAATACAGGTAGGCTATTTAACTGTACATGAAAGTTTCAAAATTCATTGCTACCACTCACAGTATAGTAAAACACGTCACTCGCGGTTAGGACCTGTCATCACCCAATGAGATAAAACTCTGTAGGACAAGTTTTAAGCCGCCACAGTCATTGTTTTTATCTAGCTCATTAACTATTATGTACTTTAATAAGCTTCCCACGCTGATGTGTGAAGTAAGACATTAATCAAATATCACCCGGATACACCTGTCTGAGGTCTGTGGGATTTATTCTGCAGATAAGCCAGTACCACTGAGGTACGTAATCAGGGATGCATTTATAATATCGCGCATAACAGCTAAACTACAAAAAAGAAAATGGATGCATTTTCCTTCCAGCATGAAATACAAAAGAACTTCATGTGGCTAGTATAACGGTTTATTGGTTTCACATAATTTATGTAAGTCCATTTTCTCTAAGAGAGTTCCTTTCACGTCAGAAGATCAGAAGAAGCAGATGCACGGGTTGCGTTTCGGCTTTTACTATGCAGCTATCGCAAACACAGTAATGCATGCAAATAAGAAGTCAAAGAATCATAATTCCTGTGCTGCTGCGGCCATAATGAAGTCACTTGTTTACGTGACCTCTCAGTAATTTAATTGGAGAACAGATTTCATCTTGCTAATGAGAACTGAGGTTATTAACCTCCTGAGTTCAGTGTGACGGCGAAGCCAGAAAATATTTATTTATTTAATTAGATCGTTTAATTAGGTTTCAATTATACTATAGTAAAGTGTGTGTGTGTGTATATATATATATATATATATATATATATATATATGTGTGTGTGTGTGTGTGTGTGTGTGTGTGTGTGTACTTGTATATTTCTATGACGTGCTCTCAGTTGTTTGGTTATATGCGCCTATCACATGTAGTAACAGCTCAATGCATACCTTTGCTTAATGATGTACCACCATGGTGATTTACCTTCATCTAGATCATTCTATCACAGGTTAGGACCGAATATTGCAAATCAACTTCGGACATCATTAAATGTTGTACGTTTTGATAGGGCACATGGATGCCGAACACCGATAGACAGTAACCAAAGCTACCACTAATTTGGACATTAATGAAGTTGCTGTCTGCTGTGTTTTGCCATTCATTTGGAGAGTTCTCCTATTATACGTCCAAACAATCACATTTGGGAAGAGAGCCATTTGGGAGAGCTTCAATGTTACCTAGTGGATGGTCTCTGTAATCCAATACTGCCAAAAAAAGAATAGTCAGGGACAGATATTGGGGTGAAGATCAAACAAATGAAGTCTCTGAGAAAAATAGAACCTCCATTAGACGGGAGCAGCACAGCGCATTAACGCAAAATAAATACGACGCGGATGCCTTGGTGTTTTATTACTGCACAGACAAGGAATCTATACGAGGCAGTTTTCTTAAATGTCAGACATATGTACCATTACCTGTAACCGACATTCAATGCCTTTCGAAGCAATTTCACGGCTGGATTCTGTTATTAGAAAAGAAGCGTTTGCTTTGATTTACGGTATTATTGAGTTTTTCTTTTTAAAATTCATGCATTATTGCCAGTGAAACACTGTTTCCCTAGTGTACGAACAACCATTACAGGGTTAAGAAAAAAAGTAGCCTAACTTAGCTAACTACCGAATTAGCATAAATGACACGAATTATTCTTTTGTTACTCTGCATGAAAGAGCAATCTTATGAAGGCATGATGAAGATGCACCGCAAATATAACCTGAGATCAAAAGGGAATAAGGTCCAAAGAAAGTCCTGAGATAGATTTGTTCAAACTCTTGCATGTTTTCTCTCTTACATTGCACATGTTTTGTTGTTTCAAAGGAGATGGAAAGGGGGTTTAGCATATGTAGGGTAGGGAATTTTGCCTCCTTTATTTTGACATTTCAGAAGACGATCAAAAGCGATCAAGTTTCAGGAATTTGTTCAGCTTCATCAAAAACAAACTGTCCCGAATCTGATACGGACCACCCGTGAAAAATGGGTAAAACTCACACGGGAATGGTGTCTGCTCCCCCCTTCAAAGCCCGCCTTTTCACATGCCACCGGGGTGTGTTTGCATAGTGTCCCTTAACCATCAAAGATTAAGCACGGCTCCCGCTAACAACAGAAGTCTAGATTACACAGGCAGAGTGAGCGGATCAAATGAAATCGCCGGAAAGCTGCGCCACGAACCTGGAAAAAGAGCTGCTCCAAAGTCCCCGTCACCCCGCATGACTTATTTATATCCGCGCCGTTTCAAAGTCACAACAGTGTCGCGGCCGCCGAAGCCACCTGTCAATAAATGAGGGAAAGCGGAGGATTTAAGAGATCCGCTGGCATGCGTCCATTCCCTCGATGCCAGACATTAAGGGAGTGATGCTGTGTCCTTGCTGTTATACCGCGAAACTTTGCGGGTAGCAGTCGGCATAGGGGTTTCCCCCCTACTGTATTGCAAAACCAAATAGCCTACAGAAATATAGGCCTAACTGAAGTAATAAATATGCAAAGTTGATTTGGAGCGGCACTAAAACTTCGGCAGAACAGAGATTTGATCGGACATTTCCAAGACGTTTAAAGAACTTCAATTGGTGTTATTTTAGTAGTACATTTTATATTAGAGTTATTCCATAAAATATGATTCATGTAACCAAGGCTGAACATTTGAGCTAATTCCCCTTAATATAATAGCCTGCTACATGCTTTAAAAAGTGTTGTAAATGAATGGAGTCACGCAGATGCCATGACGAAGAGACACATCAGACGACATGAAAGATGCCTTAACTGTTGGCGGTTTTCTAGATTTATTTCGGTACGTAATTGTTATCTTTGGGCGGCTGCTGCCTTCCGCTGCGAAACAATACTAACAGGTGTGATTCCCCTGAAATGTTTCTGATAAGACAAACAGACCGCGAAATCTGATTTTTTTGTCAAATAAAACTCCATAGGGTCTGTCACAGCCAGGAGCGTTCATTCGAAACATGAAAAACCACAGAAGTGGAAGGCCATCCTTTAAACAGGGAACCACGCACTGGGGAACCAGGTAGGTGAACCAGGACCCATGCAGGAAGCAGGGAGCCATAAAACCCGAAAGGGATGCCTGAGTCAATCAGGTCACACGGAACTCGGGTAGAGGTGTGACAGTGTCACAGAGCATAGAGGCTCACGCCCATGATTTCATAAAGCTGTATGCATTAATTAAAACGCCATTATTTGCCAATAACTTTCCTAA
The DNA here is from genome assembly GCA_019775895.2 of Stomatorhinus ivindoensis. Classification (NCBI taxonomy): domain Eukaryota; kingdom Metazoa; phylum Chordata; class Actinopteri; order Osteoglossiformes; family Mormyridae; genus Stomatorhinus; species Stomatorhinus ivindoensis. The sequence goes on from JABFEB020000102.1 coordinate 221,690, forward strand.
AATGAACATCAAGCAAGTTTTTTTTAGATTGCCTTCTTTATCTTGCCCATTATTCCGGCATTATTCCGTCCGTGGTGAAAACTACTCACCAGAAAAAAACTTCAGGTTAGGTTTACACGCAAAATTAGTGCAATCTTTAAAATGTGCTTCTTCCTTCTTTATTCTTTTGCTTGAAACCGTCCGAGTTCACCCAAGGACAGGACATCGTAGGTAGGAAAAGTGATAATGTGACTATGTGAGATGACAGATCCGGCGGAGCCCTATTTTGACACAATGTATGCTTTTTGTGACACAGGTAATCAGCGCCCCCTTTAATTGCGAGTCCAAAGTGATTTACTGCTCTTAAAGGTACAGTGGCACCGTGACATGGAAAATTCATGACGCGAGCGGGTCAGCGGGTATTCAGTATTGCCCATGTGTCAAGAGTAATCCACCCATTTATCTCACTAGTTGTCAATACAGGTTCTGGGACATCTTGTGGTGCTTACCATTAATCTTCTGACTGCAATCGATACAGAAATGTCACGTGCGGCCGGCTAACGGGTGTCAGCCGTGGGGAACACCTTCATTAGTAAGAGTCACTCCTGCAGCACCTACAAGGAGACCTGGCACTAAGGAAAAGTACAGCAAATCGGCACAGATGCTGGGAAAACGTATGAAAGAAAGCATCTTTGCCGTTTATCGTGCTCTCGTGCGTCACATTAAAAACATAACAATACCATGACTATATGACTCCCCAGGACAGTGAACAATAGCTTATGTATAATCGTGTCTGTAAAATGACGCCTTTGAAGTGTCAAACCAGACTGTCGTGTAAACAAAGTGATTTTTTTTGCCTCTTAAAGAATAGGTGTTTTCAGCAATAAAACTTATAATTTAATCCATGAAAAATCATCACTCTTCTCAAATGTAGACCTATGAGAATATCTCAGACTGATGTCATACATCAAAACGTGTTTCCAATTGTAAACACATTTACGGTGGATATTGCATTGTTTCAAGGCCAACAAGGGATAATAATTCAGAGAATTCTTGTATAAAGAGGTTAGGAAAATGTACCCAAACGTAATTAGAAATGTAGGTCAGTACAGCACATTTATTTCCGTTTGGAACTGTAAAGTGCGAAACATTTTTTTGCTATTTTTTAGAGCAGGTGCATACCAGGGTGTGGCGTTTCTATGGGAAAGTGTGCGTTTGAACATAGCTGAATTATGTGTCCTGTAGTGAAACAGGGAAACAACAGACGCGGGGATGATTAAACGTTCCGATCATAAGCCAGTAACTGACAGCCATTGACTATGTTCATCATTATCGAGTTACTATAATCAAAGTAATTTTTCTGTGCATTAGGGTTTTACTGTCGTGGAATGTGAGCTGCCACATCCCGCCCCTCCCGAAAACAGAGACTGCTATTTATGTCGTGAGACGGAGGCATTCTCGGCGACATTCTGCGAGCCTTTCGGATCGACAAGGAATTATAATTACAAGGCAATAATGCTGTAGTCTGCCGAAGTCTAATTGCAAAGCCACAGAGCATCCCATCTCCTGAAAGGCGTCACTGCAGACGATCCAGCTTATCACTTACAACCCCCTCGCTAACCGGCGGGTTGTGAACACATGCGACGGGGCGCGTCTCCGCTGCCAAAGCTGTCGCTTCAGTCACAGGAGTAAAAGCCAAGTGACTATTCGTTAAATTCCAGCCAGACGCACTGCAGTACGTTTACACATATTAGAGATGCCAAAAGCTGAACAATATCCTGGAAAAGAACATTAATTTATTTACTTGAGCACTTGGTATTAATACATGTTCATGGTTTATAGCAATCACAAAGATAAGATGAGATAAGATAAGATAAATTAACGAGGTATAACTTCTTGCACAAGGATTTCCTTTGGATGGAGGTGCAAACAGATGTTGTAGACTCCTCTCCCAAAAACAGAGTAAGTCTGCTTTACACTGGAGATTGAGAGAGCTGTGATAGATGCTCCCAAAATCACCAAAATCATGTGGCCTGCCAGTTAGACTCTTTGTCTTTGAGGATGGTGTCCTCCCTTTGTTTTCCACAGGTGCCTTTATATTAGAGACAGCATCTTGTCGTTAATGGTTTCTACAACTTTTATCTGCTAACCTTCAAACACAGAATGGTGCTCATTTGACCTTAAGCAGCAGAGGCACATAGAGAAAGGTCTTCACAAGCTCATAGGTGACAACTCAGCTCACAGTCAGTAGAGAAGTTCATTTTTCCATCCATCCAGTCAGAGAAAATATATTTCCCAGGACCTAGATATATAATTCTACAAATATAGCGGAACATGTCCTGTAAAAAAGTAAAATATAGGTTTATACTACATTCTGTTTGGTATTTGTTTTAAAAAGCCAATTGTACTTGCATGAAATCCCTAGTAATCCATAAATAAGAAATATAAACTTGGAAGCCTTTTGGGTTCAAGAGCATACATTTAGCCAGGAGTTGCTAAATAAAGACTTTTGGAGGCTGGGCTTGATTGAGCTCATTTCATTAATGTGCTTCCAGGTCAGTTACACAAGGCGCAGCCCAACTGTCCATCCAACAGCAGGGATGCCAGCTGTCACAGTGGAATAGACCCAGAAGAAAAATGGATCCACAAAAGCCAGGCAGATGAGAAGTTGGAGGTTACTGCTCCATCTTAACACCTGTTCAGTTAGTTGGCATTTTAAATGGTAAATGGACTGCATTTATATAGCGCTTTCTTCCAAAGCACTTTACAATAATGCCTCTCATTCACCCATTCACTCACACACACACACACACCAACCTGCCTACCAGGAGCAATTGAGGGTTCAGTGTCTTGCTCAAGGACACTTTGATGGG
>JABFEB020000102.1:240991-255096 GCA_019775895.2 Stomatorhinus ivindoensis
TTCATTTTTTATCTCTGCCCCCCCCCCCACCAAGCACACTTTTCCCCAAAGCTCTTCCCACACTCACTTCCTTCCTTCATCACATTTAGGCCTCTGTGATCTGCCCCCCCAGCCCCTACTCCAGGGTCACAAAGCGCCGACTGTTTCACCGCGTTCCCCGATAACGTGCCCTCGTTTCCTCACCCATCCCGGCTGTCGGAGGTCTCCATTTTCCTTGCCGTCCATCACGGATTTTCTCGCCTGTTCTTTATACCTGATTCCATTCATCTTTCTTGACGGAAACTCGCATTCAGTTCGCCGCTGATTATCCTCTCCATTTCCCGATCCTCCGTCTTTTACAGCACTTAAAGCTGCTTTGAAATGTTAATAAACTAGCATTCGCCACAAACAGTTTTTGATTATATTTAAATGTGAGGTGCAAGTACAGATTATCTCTTTGGCATTTAGTTTACTTTATTACGTTTCATACACTGTGTCTGGGAATAAAGGGGCATATCTGGTGATGATTTAAATAATGATAATGAATGTACATAATAAAATACATGTAAGCATACAGTTCTGGAGAGGGAGCAATCAGTTAATTAGTTATGCTGCTTTTGATTAGGCATGTTCTGTAATACTTTGGCCAAAAGACAACCAAATAATCATCATCAACAACAACAAGAACAACAACAACACAGACTATTGCACGTAATATAATGAGCCCGCTTTCTGAGTATGATGAATGTAAATACAATTATCCTGCTTTCCGTGCTTCAGATGTGTCCATTTTGTGAGGCGCCGAGCTCATCTCAGCACCATCTCAGGTGGGTTCAGTTCCCTCGGGATCGTGGCGAGCCCTGCCCAGCCGCTGTTACCGGTCCACCTTTGTGGGGTCCTAGGGCAGCGCCCCCCAGGAGGAGTGTGACGGATTGGTGGAGGGATCCGCTCCAGAGATTGATGAGGGTATCTGGAGCCCCAGCAGGTAGTGGCCATGTGGACGATAAATCAGTCCATGAAAGCATCCAACGACAAGGCGACATCGCGGCCAGCTGGGCGGCAGCAAAGTGGGCGGCAGCAAAGAGGGGGGGCGGGACATGGTCGTCTCCTAATTAATTGGGAAATCCGCGGTGATTTCGGGCGAGTGCTACAGTGAAAGTGGAGACGGGAGATGGCGGTGGAAGTTCACGTGGAGCTCACTGCGGAGCGGACATCCTGCCGCTCCCACCGAAAGAGGCCTTTCCCCAATACGGAATCGTTGACCTGCCTTTAATTAATTTCTGCAGAGCAAATACTCATTTTGAACCTGCTCTTCAGTACTTTTGAAAGCCTCAACATCTCTACCACGAATAATCCGAAAAAAAAAACACAAGCAAAAACGGAGTGATTTTCACTTTCACACCTAACTACACAAATTACACCTAACTACACAAATTAGTCAAATCATGATTCACATAATGGCTAGGTGATGACAATCTTAATTAGTTAAAAAAAAAGGATATTAAAGATATTTAAAAATACAAAGCACTGTTTTAATTAAAAACCAGTCAGCAGTTCAGCTGCTGACCTTCCTGTATTTCACCTGTATGAAGAACTAGGCCATTGACCTTTTCATTAGCCTCAGTGGTGGGAACCTAGGTTTGGGAAGAACCCATCTGTTCTGGGGAGCATATGGGCTAGCAGATGCCCTTGTGCCTCCTGATTTCCTTCCCACATTGAGCAAGCACCACGTGGACACCCTGAAACAGGGCCCCCGGCCCACCCCTAAATCCGCAATGCGCTGGGAACCGCCCCCAGATGTCCCCTGCTAAGATGCTTACCCTTCTCCCACTCCCACCAGTGGCCCTATGCAATCTTCATGATGCGGGGGGGGGGATGGGGGTGCATGTGCACATGTGTGCCAGCTGGTTTCCGAGCGGCCCTTCCTTTCAAGGCTCTGAGCTCCATTGTCAACGGGCATGGGGCTGACGAGGATCTGTTTATTCTCAACATCTGTGGCCATTGGAGGACTCCGCTGGCGGGGGGAGGGGCAAGTCACCAAGGAGACTTATCTTCAGACCTATTGTGAACATGAACCTCAGAGATGTACCTTCTGTTCCTTAGCGTTGACGCTTGGAGTCACAATCGCACGTTTCCTGTTTTCTGCACTTCTGTCGTCTCCTGTGGAATTACCAGCACACGGCGGTTTTCATGCCGACTGGACCTGCTCCTGTTAATGGACATGCGAGATATTGGGGCATCCCCCGTTTTCCCATGCCAGACGTCTGCCCACCATTTGTCACCTGTCATCCAGCGATGATGGGAGCTTCTCCACGCACGCCGGGAGCCAGACGTGGGGCTGAAAGGTCCGCCTTAATTCAGTCTGCCCACCCGCTATTGTTCTTTTCTATTCACGCTAGCCCTCATGGTCTAATAGTTATTATGGTGACACGAGTGACCTGTCACAAGGTCCAGGCTGCCGCTGCGTGGCTGGACTGCTGCTAGATTGGGATCTAATGATTCTTGTTACATTGTGTCTGGCCTCCCGAACAACAAAACAATGCAGGAACTAAAAATGCCTTCATTCCACTGAGCCCAAACCGCCACCATCCTTGAGAATAAATACACCTTTTTAATGTCCTGTTAGCAAAACTATGAATATTTCTCTTTTCTAAACTCCAGGGTGTTTTTTGTAATAATCTGAGATTGGCTTTTAGTCTAATATTCCATTACTTAAACTCTGTTTATTTAGACTAATCCTATGAGACCGGTGTAAGTAATGTGATGAAAATAGATTCATTCATTACCAAAGTAAAGCACATTTGTGTTTATGTGTCACCTATTAACATCCGTCAAGCATACTTTGAACTCCACTCCCTATTAATGCAGCCTAATCAGACTAGTAAAGCAAAACTATCAAGTAGGATTTACTAATTAGTATTTCAATCCCCAGACAATTCTCCATTTGTCATTCTCAAACTACATTCCAAGCTATACTTAAAACAAATTCACAGCAGGTCACTGTAACACTGCCTCGCACACAGTTTGGTGCCTGAAATATGAATGTATGTTTAACCTTACGCAACATCATTAGCTTGGTGTGGGATTATCCATTTGGCAATAGAGAGTAGGCTCATCTTTTATCTACATGACCTTGAAGGATCCCTTCAGCAGACTCACATCTACTGCTGTACATTCAGTGCTCCAAGCAGCCCGTGTATTCATGCGTGAGGTTACCAAGTTACTCAGACCCCAGGCTACAAGTCAACCCAAGCTTGGTCCTCAGGCACCATCAATTCCAAGGGCCCCTAAGTGACAGGGAGCCTAACAGAATCTGGAACATAATTGTATTGATCTGGGTTGCGGGCCTGATATTTTCATGGGACGCAAAATCTCTAGCGGTGCTTGCTGGCTTGGTCACCTCAGATATGTAAGCTGAGCAAGAGGAACTAAGGCAACTCTGGGGGCCGTTCCAAAATCGCCAACAGCACTTAATCCTTTGGAAGATTTATAACAGAGAGGACCTCTGTCAATGCAATGCGGTGTTGGCATTCTGGAGATGTTTCTGTGCAGAGAAACACGCTGCTGAAGTTCACTATCCAGGACAGAGAGCTTGGGGGACACCAGCAGCCTGAACTTCACTGCCAAGTACTGAATGTCTTGCCATCTGACTGACACTAGGAATGCCTTTAGTCATGTGCTCATTTTTCTTGAGAAATGTTACACATTTTGCATATCATAATGGCTGATCTGCATGTACCTCAAAGAAATGGTGAAAGATATGACTTGGTGCCATCACTTTGGTACAGAGTGGGTAACGTAAGCTTCCATTACATAACGAATCGACACACTAAAATGCTAACTCACAGGAAAGGTGTGACTCCTGATCTCCAGGAAAACACCCCCATCCCTCGCTCTCTCTGTTGGTCAGTTATGAGATGTTAAACACATACAAGGTCACTGGGCCTGGAGTATAATGCCTCATGAGAAATTGATGTACCTAATTGGTGCATTGATTCCATCAAGCTCGCTAATAAATGTCAAGCAACCAGAACACCTTAGTGATAAAAACGGGGGTGAAAATGTGTGTCTCTGGGCCAAATCGACACCAGCCTTCCTAAGTCTGCCAGAAGCCATGTTTGGTATCACTGTCGCCTCTTGTTTGTGCTTCGCATAGTTTTAGATAATATCATCAATTAACTAGTTAGTCTTAATCATATGACTTGCATTTATTTAGAATGTATTACATTCCTCACGATGAATCCATTGCCTTTGAATGGTCTCTTATGGAGAAGCACAATTAGTACAATTAACCAGTTTATCTGGGGAGGAAAAATCCTAGTTTTATTCATGGATGCGTTGGAACATGGATGGAGCTTCCCTAGAAAGTATTTTCAATACATCAGCATGACTGTATATCTGCATTTGGTTATGGTTCCTCCGTATGTGCCCAAGAACTATTAGTTTCGAACTTTGCAGAAAACAAAACAACGCTACAAGGTGGTGGGGGGTGGGGTTGTAATCTGAGGTCCAAGGCAAATTAAAGCCTGAGAAAGAAGCATAACCTGGGAGACCTGTGTGGAGGCCAAAGGATGAACCACCCCACCACATGGGGGCGCCGTACCTGAAGCGTTTGTCACAAATCTTTTTAAGTTTTTTCTCCTGCTAAGGAGCCAACGGCATTTATCAAAGGCATCCAGCAGGGCCAAACAAAAGTGGGGGGCAGCTGTTGGTTTTTTTGAGGGGTCATTTTATTTCGTCTGGGAAGATTTACGAGTGCTCGCTGTACGGCTTTGAAATGACGCGTGATAATGAGCTAAAGACGGCTTTCATATTCTGCCACACACCGGGAATGCTCCCCGGCCAGGCTTTTGTTAAAAATGGAAAGCGAAGGGGTTTATTCTTTGAAACATGGCTGAGATGAAACAGCTAGCTTTTGTTTAATGTATTCTCAGCTCTCTCCTTCAGCAGACCGCATGATGAGGGTGTTTAGGGTGAAGCCCTTGGTAGGAGTAGAGGTGAAGTTCAACGGAAGATGAGGCAGATTATGATTATGATTGTGAAGACTGTCGCCACAAATAAAATATCTAAAACAGGTAGTAGCTATCGACAAATAAAGTTGACCCTTTTAGCGAAACAATTTTGCCTTCGGAAATTAGAATATATTTTCCACAGTGCTATGTGAAATCATACTTTCTATTTCTTACTGAGCTGGTAAATTTTGCAGTTTATAACATTACCAGCTAAATATTTCTACAACCACATCAATCTGCCTTTAAACATCCCCAAACACTTTGGGGTAGCTGTGCTGGGAATCACAGCTATAAGACTATCCATGAAATATACATGAAATGTGGTAAATTAAAGATGTTACATCATGTACCATACTGAACATGCACCCTATGCATGCATCTGTGATTTTAATCTATTTCTGTATCTCTCCCACCTCTTTATTTCCAAGACCATCAAATTCAACATAGCTGCCTTTGAATGAAAATCGAAACTGTGGTTTTTAGGTAATAAACCACTGAAATGCACTTCACTTTCTCGAATCACTGAAATATTCAACAAGAAGACAGTACATGGGTAGTACAAATGAAAACTGCCTTTGTAGAATACAATGCACATACATGCTTGCTGGATGTGCCCCCAGAACGGCCTCCCTCAGAGATGCGAGAAGTATCATATACTGGAAACTTCTAGAACATCTGAATGGCAGATTATAACTGATCTAGCAGTGAATCACAGGATGCCATGTTCTGTCTGGAAGCCAAAGAACATGTAAAATGTTTTATGAACGCCAAGGAACTGGAGTGAAATGTGAGAGGACTTAAATCACAGGCCAGAAGCAGCACACTGCTGCTCATACACTTAAGAGAGACTAAGTATTATTGTAGTGTAGATAAATGTCAGTTTTCTATTCAGTCACATCAGTCATTGAAATATATGCAAAAATGTGATTTGACGTCTTCAAAAATGTCTTTTTGGAGAATCCCAGGTGGGAAAAAAAATTATAGTCACAATCTGAACTTTAATATTTCTCTCTGACAACTGCAAAGTGTTATCAAAATCTTTATGGCAATCACAGTAATGAGGCTCCTGCAGGAGTTTGTCGCTTGGATTTTTCACCACTTCATGTCAATCAGTGACGTACGATGATCCAGAAACCACGTGTGATTTTAAGCTGCGATCTGCTTTTATTCCAAATGAATTGTGTCTTAAAGCCCACAACAAACCTGAGTGACATGCAAACGCACTCAGCAGAACTGTCAAAAAAGAACAGCCTATATTCAGAGATAACGTAATCACCTAGGACCTGACATCTGTGAGCGCAGATGATCGCTTCCCGCTCTCTGGTTCTCCGGTTTCCATCTTAACTCCTCCGTGCCTGATTGAAATATTGCCGATCGCAGCTTAAAATCACACGTGGTGTCTGGATCATCATGCTTCACTGATTGACATGATGTGGTGAACAATACAAGCAATAAAGTCCCTCGGGATTCTCGTTACTGTGACTGCCGTAACGCTTTTGATAACTCTTTGCAGTTGTCAGAGAGAAATATAAAAATTAAGATTGTGGTTTAATTATTGCACCTGGGGGGAAAGAATTCTCTAAAATAAAAAAGCTTTTGAAGAGGTCAAACCACATTTTTGAATATATTTCAATGAATGATGCGAGTGGATAGAAAACTGGCATTTAAGAATGTCTGACATACGGACAGCTCATGCTTTTGAACAAACTGTCATAAAGCCTATTTAATTAAAAAAATTGATTTAAATACAAGGGTTCGTAATAACGAACACACATATTACTTTCTGATACTCCTGAAAACATTGCGCGACTTCAGTAGCTGGTAGGCTTTAGGTTCAGTACAGTATAGTAAGCATACACTGCGTACTAAGACAAACATTTGACTAGCTGATGCTAAATACGAACCGTATGTTCCTGTAAGTTACCTACAAATTTGACTTAAAGACAGATTTGTTTGTAACCTGGGACTGCCTGTACGTATTACATTTTATCTACGTAAGCAAATCTTTGTCAGGCATGAATAAATGATTTCGACATATAGAAGCAGACAAGACATTTTTAGATTTCGTAGGCTACACTTAGTCCAACATGTTTCAATGACGCATGTGGGCACTTTGATTATGACAAGTTTTGATATTTTTTATTTAATGTATTATCGCCAGCGTAATGGTGAATTATTTAAGACAACGCAATGTTTATCAAAGACATCGTATTTAAAAATGGGAGCATACATGTTTTTTTTCTCAAAAAAAAAAAAACATTTTGCCAGGACGTACACGTGTGTCTGTGTACGGACAGGTTGGCGAGCGATCATTGTCACAGTGCCGAAATATATGGGGCGAATGCTGTGCCCAATTTTCAAACGTCATCATCATTTTTATAATTGCCAATTACAAGTGTGAGCGGCATAATTATACATGAACACTCAATGCAGATATCAAATACAGTGCAGTGACTGTCCACAGTACTGGATGAAATCTGGCAAACCGTACAGCAAAAAAACAGTCATTCACACGTTGGTTTAATTATCATGTTTCATGTGAACAACTTATACAATAATAATCATTGAACACAGGAACTCCAAGGCTCGTGGATCTGTTTCCATGGTGACCACAGCCACCACGCGACTGGTGTTTCGTTAAGTTCGCATTAAACAGCAAATAGCTCTAATTAATGAATGTTGCTGCCGTTCGGCAGATTTGAAAAGGACAGCAGTATAATAGACCCAGAATCGGCAAATAAACATCTTTCCCCCTCAAAAACAAAATTATCACATGAATAAATACAAACATACGCACATGCTGGACGGCTAATCAGCGGCTAGCAGTGTTGCCTCGCACCTCCAGGGACAAGGGTTCAAATTCAGCTCCCTGCTCTGTGCGAGTTCAGTTTCCTTTGTTCTGGATGCGTTCTGTGGGTTTATGAGCTTATGTTTTTGTCCGAAGGCCTAAAGTTAGGTGAATAATGCGATGATCTGATATCTTCCAAGGGTGTACCCAGCCAATCTGCTCTTCGGCTGACTGGGACAGGCTCTGGACTGCTCAAAACCACATCATGGAAAGGTTTGAAGGTGGATGGAAAAAGGTGCATAAGGCTTTCTCGACATACAACTTTCAAATTATGTTACATTTTATCATTCAAATGATGAAATCAAGATTAAAGCCCATAATTTTCAAGGCACATTTTACTAGGAAAAACAAAGACCTTCAATATTTAGAGGATTTAGGGCACAACATGAGATCTGACAGAATTATAAATGATTCTACATTCATCAACATATGCCATAGAGGCTCGGTGGCACCCTTTGTGAATTTAATGTTGGTCCAGAAAAAATCAGACGCCCTTTCGTAACGGTATCTTCTTCACATCCTGACATTTTCTCGACACTGGTCAAATCCTGTAACTCATTGGGAGGAAAGTATTGCTGATAAGATTAGACGAAGCCTTTATCTATAAGTGATGGGCATTTATGAAGTTTCGTCACCAAAGAGAACACATCTGTCTCTGTCATATCTAATGAGGTTAAGCCTTCCGAAATGTACTTAGGTAGGGTTGCGTAAGACCCCACGGTGAATCCATTATTTACTACATTTTACATCTGCCCTATATTATAGAAAGGGCTATGTTCCGAAAGTCATATTGGCTAGAAAACGAGACTCATTTTGTATTTGTAGGATGTGATAGCTCATTACTGGGATATTATTTTTAATTATGGCAGGCGATGTACTGCAGCACAAATCAATCAATGACTGATGGTTCAGAGAGGAGATATGTGTCTTTGATGACACCGAAAGGCTTGTTGGTGTTTTTGAGGAAGCTTTGGTTATGCTTTGATCCTGACATGACAGCGGCTCTAATGTGGAAGTGCACGCTGGAGGGGCGTGGCTTATCCGCATGCGTTCCTAACGCGTTAGTGTCGCGTACGCACAGTAGATAGTCTTTTGTTTCCATTTCAGTATAAATTTTTAATCTGTCAAATGTCATTAACATAAAAAGGAACCTCTTGTAATAATTGTGAAACGAAACACCCCCTTTAGCAACCAAAGGGGGGGGGGAGATTCTATAAATTAACTTAGCATTCACCGGTGGGGGGAAGCGGTTTTGGGTACAACGGGAATCCTCTTAATTTCCGGTGACTTCGGCAGTATTCTTCAACGCCCCCCCCCTTTTTTTTTTAACACAAACGACATGCGGACGACGACGGAGACGCTGCTGTTTGGGGCAAGATCTGAGTATTTGCTGCTATCTCGGCGCCGTGGACTGGAGCACGGGTACCGCCATTCATCAAAGTGACCAGAGACGGCCAATCAAGGGTAAACCACAGACCACAAGCCTGTTTGATTATTCACTTTAAAAGAACAAGGGAAAGAGAACAAAGTGAGAATGAATTCGACCGTAGGGAAACAAACTAATGCGGTGCATTTATGCTTTTATCCAATGAGCAGGATCAAGCATGGCTCTCAACCCACAGGACCGATCTCCAAGCGCGGCTAAAAGGCTGACAGTTATTTATCTAGAAACGGTTGCACGTTAAGTCTCCCGTACTATTAGTGACGCACACTTTATGAGAGGTTATGCAGGGTTTACACGTTGATTAAACGACCAGCATCATGAAGATGTTCTATAGAAAACCAGTATTTTAACGTAATTTCTTTGTTTCTCTGAAAGTGCTCAATAAACATGGATTTTCAGGCTGATGTTTGTCATACAGAAGAGATGCAGCCTGGACATGCGGTAATCCAAAAAACAAAAATGTCATACTACTTATCCAGGAATGAACTTATCATTCGTTATCTGGCAGACTCAAGACACAAGTAGTAAATATTTATGAGTTTAACAGTCTAGTAGATTAGAATATTAAAAATGTAAAAAAAAATGACAACCATGTTCTAAGCTATGTATTGGAGTAAAATATTTATCCATTTAGTCAGCTGTCCAGCCTCTAGCCGCTTATCCCACACATGGCAGGAGGGAGGGTGAAGGACACTATCCCATGCAACACGGCACACAAGGCAGACGTGCACCCTGGGCGGGATGCTAGTCCATTGCATTTCTTTTCCATTATAAATCCAGCAGATGTATGCGCAAGCTGAAAATAAGGTTTGTGATTTTAATTGCAGTCATCCTCAGTGTTTATTTTGAGATCCTGTTTCAGGGGCAGCTGGCAGCTGAGACGTCCCGCAGTGCAGCCGTTTGGGATGGACCTACAAGACCCACACATCCCCCCCCCCCCCCCCCCCGGACAAACCTGTGATTAAGAAGCCACATTATGATGGTCCCCTGCCTCCGTGTCCCGGTTCCCATCTTTGTGTCACCTTGTGAGAATAATGACACCTTTTTTTTCCCCCAGTGGTGACATTTCTCCCTGATGAAGCCCCCAGGCGAGAGATCAATAGAGGCAGTGTCTCGTTTGCTGTGTGAGCTTCAAATTAACCCTGAAACTCCAACCTGGAACGTCACCTGCCTACCAGCCCTTATTGTCCAGGCATCTGACCCTTAAATACAACCATAATAAATATATAATAATAAATAATAAATAATAAAGAAAAGCAGAACCTCAATCATTCCTATGACATATGGTAAAGGTTTCCTCCCTGAACAAGATCAAACACAAGTTACAACGTTCTGAGTTGTTTTGTATCACCCAGAGCGTAATTAGAAGGTATTTCATCCTGAGAAGCTGAAGTGAGGACATGCAGGTTACCGGGAGAGTTTTCATCGTCTTTTTAAGTCTTACTATGGAAATTCATGGAGTGGATGCAGACCTCCGTCTCTTACATGCATGCAGCGCTGTGATGGCGAGAACTCGTCAAACAACCACAGCTCTCTTCTGTCTGGAACAGCCATTACTGAGTAGTAGCTATTCAGCATGAAAACACAGGACCAGAAAATCATCAAATTAAATTAATCGAGACCCACCAAGTCTACAGGTTCAGAGTGAATGACAGCTTACAATTAAGTCACAAACTTAAAGAAGAATTACAAATAAATTAATCAGAGTACCTGCACACAAATTAGTCAAAAATTACTTAGGGACCCAGGTAATCAAATAGGTAAGTCCTTTTATGATGGCTACACATGTTTTTCAAAGTGCTACCAACGCAAAACCAATTAGCTGGGATGGTCGGGGCCCCCTTGGGTGAATGCGAGCATCCTCAGAGCAAGACCACCGAGGCCACATTCATGTACAACGCTGCAGTGCTGAACACGCTAAAGATTTATTAATGCACCGTCTATAATAACAGAGGACACTGTGAAATGATGGCCTTCGTGGGACAGAAAGCGGGCGGGGTGGGGGGGGACGACAACGTCAAATGTGCATGCTGAGGATGTTGTGAATTACGCCCACAGTGCCCCATACTCATGAATATTAAATACCTCAAATAAATATTATTTCCCCCACGGTCTTAAAGAGAGCACATTACTTAAATAGTGGCTGATTAAGATGATGTCATCTCACGTATATAGAACAATGCCTCACTAGCACTTAGGATGATGTAATTCAGGAACGTCTTGTGAAACTGATGCACGGGTTTGAACTCCCATTATTATTGATCAGAAACAAGTCAGGAATTACCAGTATGCTGCACGTGAGCTAATTTAGTAAAAGCTGCAACAAGATGAAGGTAACAGACTTTGCAACCTTAATGAGTCAGTTCAACATGAGAAGGATTTTTTTGAGTCTTGGGCTATGATGTAATCCCCTAATAAAAGACTGAATGGTGACATAATATGCATTTTATATCATGGATTTGCTAAAATAAAATAAAGCTATAGTAACCCGCAAACCATAAGCCTCCAAAGCTTCTAGGGTGCCCCCCCCCCTTGTGCCTTATGCTGCCTGGGACAGGTTTCAAGCCACCGTGGCCCCACCCCAGGATAAGCGTATGGAAGATGGATGGATGGATAGATGAAAGCTTTTTCCGACACGTGCAGCCTGCTCACGCTTACCTTTTCATAAAAGCTGTAAAAACCACAGCAATTCATTGCAGAGAAAAAAACATCCTTTACCTTTCAGAATAAAATTACAATAGAGATCTATAAGAAAAAATCAAGGTGAATATATTATTATGAGACAATGGTACGGTGTTTAATGTCTTTCGACTCCTTGTGAACTAAATCCTGAAGATTGTAGAGTGATTTTAGCCAAAGGAAGGTCCAGCACACTCTGGGCTAACTCTGAACAAAAGACATGAATGGGATCCATTCGGCACTTCCTGAAAAGGCCATGTGTTCTGGGGCTTTGGGAGGGCCACATGTTCTTGCCGCCTGGTCATTCTGGGGGTTTGGGGGTAAGCCCGCATGTTCTTGCCGCCTGGTCGTTTGGGGGTAAGCCCGCATGTTCATGCCGCCCGCATGTCCTTCCCGCCTTTTCACTCACACTCCGCTTTCTCTCAGTCCTTCAGAGTGACACTGAACCCCCCCCCCACCAGCTTTTGTTTAGGCACTTGTTTTTCAACTGGTAGGTCATGACTCAAATGTGGGTCACGGGACCATATTCAGCGGCCCGTAGTGTGTGTGGGTAAAAAAAAAAAAACACTGAAACTTTTCTCTAATATCAGTGCTTTTTTGCTCAAGAAATTTCATCACTACAACCTTCCCTTCCAGTCAGCATATTTTGCAGCCAGCCTCCTGGGTTGGCAAGTTTTATGGATTTCACATATATAGTATTCTTCTCTCTCATTTTTTGTCTAATGTTCTATTTATTGTTAGCATGCTGTTAATTTGTGAAATAAATGATTAGAAAATTTTTACATTTGGATTGTGGCTTAATGACCAAGGAATAATGAGGCTCCAGAAGCTAACGGGCCTGGGAGCCACTACTCAAGATGGCACCGGGCAGGAGAAAACATCTTAACACCGGGAAAGACTGCACAGAAAGAAGCAGCTGCCTTAAGGATAGCGACGTGCCAAAGTCGCTCACTCCTCCTCATGTGTGCAGATCTGCAGGCCACTGAGGGATTACATTTAAATCATATGACACACCAGTGGAAGAATCGTGCTGTACTGCACCCTCCAGAAACACGAATGACAACATATACTACTTTTAAACTAAGGCATCATTCAGTCCATACATCCATCCATCGCCATGGCTGTATATTAGTAAGGAATCCAATGAAGCAAACCTAAGATACTGTGACAGGGCAGATACATACAGCCCTCCACATGCATAGAAATCACGAATGTTGTTTCACAGAGGTGTGTTCATAGGCGCTTTAGCTTTCTGCACAGATTTGTGGATGTTAGAGCGAGTATAACAACATAGACAGAAAAGACGCCCAATGAAGGATCAGGTCAGAAATTCACAGATAAGAATATTAATATTATAATCCCTGTCAGCTCCCCAATGAAGGAACAGGTCCGAAACTCACAGATAAGAAAAATAGTATTATAATCCCTGTCAAAACCACTAAGCATTTACACTTCATCTCATAAATCTACCACCCTGATAGGACATTTAGGTCATCTGTGTGCACCATCCATTCTGCAGAAAAATAAGGGGACAGCCAAAGCCATACCCAATTAATTTTTGAAACACAAAGTCTACATTAGAAGAGCAGATTAATAATTCTATCCATGCCCTGTTTAGAAACTGTTCACCCATCTGCCCGACTGTTTAAATTTGAAGGGAGATGATGAAATAAACCCAGACACTGCTTGGGCTGCCAACGGTATACCAACAAAAACAGTGATGTCTGGGTTAGGATGATCTTCCTGTGATCAGAAGGTTGTTGGTTCAAATCATATGGTTAGCAGAGTAATTTCACTGCCCTTGGGCAAGACCGTTAAACCTCAACTGCTCCTGGGACTGGCTGACTCTGCTCTCTGAACTACATGTCGCTTTGGCTAAAAGTGTCGGCTAAATAAATAAAAAATGTTAAATACCCGCATTGCGCCAGTGTTATTACAGGTGTTTCACAGTGCAGTGTGCAGAGCATCGATCGCCTGTGTGCTTAAGCGAAAAACAAGCGCATTCAGTCGATAATTATCGGCCGGGCCTCTGGCGTTGGCTCTAATGGAGGCTGGCATTCGGCTCCATGGAGTGAGCATTCCGTTTTGTAAAGTGTCGCATGCAATTTTATCATGCGGCCAAAAAATCAGGAGTGGCATTTCT
>JABFEB020000102.1:268303-280163 GCA_019775895.2 Stomatorhinus ivindoensis
GATGCCCTCAGTTGCAGTTACTTCCATGGTTTTTCCGGCCCAGAACTCCATATCCTCAACCTGCTGAACGCCGATGCGCTCAGTTCCAGTTACTTCCCTGGTTTTGCCGGCCCTGAGCTCCGCATCCTCGCCCTGCTGAACGCTGACGTCCTCAGTTCCAGTTACTTCCCTGGTTTTTCCGGCCCTGAATTCCATATCCTCAACCTGCTGAACACCGATGCCTTCAGTTCTAGTTACTTCCCTGATTTTTCCGGTCCTGAGCTCCATATCCTCGCCCTGCTGAACGCCGATGCCTTCAGTTCCAGTTACTTCCCTGGTTTTGCGTCCATTTCGTTTCGCCTTCACTTCTAAACCCATCCCCAGTTCCTGCCACTTAGTAGCAAGCATGCTACCTCTGTTAAATGTCACCTCTTTGAAAACCCTGTCGTTAAGGGCCTCCTGGCCACAGCATCCCTCCTCACATTTGGTGCAGAGTAACAGATCTCCTGGCCGCCCTCTCCTGCAAACACGTGATTAATAATTCTTGCTGTGTTCACCACAGATACACAGACGAAGGCAGACATAAACACAGACACAGAA
Organism: Stomatorhinus ivindoensis; assembly: GCA_019775895.2. Classification (NCBI taxonomy): domain Eukaryota; kingdom Metazoa; phylum Chordata; class Actinopteri; order Osteoglossiformes; family Mormyridae; genus Stomatorhinus; species Stomatorhinus ivindoensis. The sequence continues at coordinate 268,883 of JABFEB020000102.1, forward strand.
ATGAGAAATCAGTCCCAAAAAGGCCAGTTCAATCAGAGCGGCCAGCAGGCTGACAAGGTTTTTGTTGGGCAGAGCCTCCAAAGTGGAGATGAATTATTAACATTTTAAAAAGTTGATTCCAACAGTAAAACTGTCCAAAACTGCAGAGGTGAGATTCAGTACTCTGTGTCCTGAGGCAGCATTACCCTCAAAGAGATCTTTTAAAATGCATCTTTCTGTAAGCCAAGAGAAAAAAATTCTCAAGAACAGCTTTGTTAACGATCTGCCTACATTATGAAAACCCTAATTAGCAAATTGATCATTAAATCAATAACCTGGATCCAATAATTAAGGGTCTGAATGCTTTTCCATTGATGGTGAGCAGAGGACATTTTAAAGGAGAACTTCGGAAATGATACTAGCGATTAAATAAATTAATAACTCTAACCATGAGCCATGGACACATACCTCAGAACCTGAGCAGAAGGACAGGGAGAAGGGGGAGCGCAGGAGGTACATGAGCTTAACATGGAGGACAGACCTGTGGGGCGCTGCATTTAAACAAGCAGAAACACCTCCAGTTCCCTAACTGAGAAGAGTGACATTATCTTTCGGCTTTCCCTTTGTTCGGCTGCAAAAATGCCGGATCCCAGGGGACAGATAAGAGCTCAAACGTTACTTAAAGATAATAAACACATAAAAAAGGGAGGAAAGAGAGGAGATAAAGGGACGGGCCAACTCCGGGCATCAGGGAGGGATGGCGAGGAACGAGCAGACTCCGGGCATTAGGGAGGAATGGCGAGGAGCGAGCAGACTCCGGGCATCAGGGAGGAATGGCGAGGAGCGAGCAGACTCCGGGCATCAGGGAGGGATGGCGAGGAGCGAGCAGACTCCGAGCATCAAGGAGGGATGGCGAGAAGCGAGCAGACTCCAAGCATCATGGAGGGATGGCGAGGAGCGAGCAGACTCCGAGCATCAAGGAGGGATGGCGAGGAGCGAGCAGACTCCGAGCATCAGGAGGGAATGCGAGGAGCGAGCAGACTCCGAGCATCATGGAGGAATGGCGAGGAGCGAGCCGACTCCGAGCATCATGGAGGAATGGCGAGGAGCGAGCCGACTCCGAGCATCAGGGAGGAATGGCGAGGAGCGAGCCGACTCCGAGCATCAGGGAGGAATGGCGAGGAGCGAGCAGACTCCGAGCATCAGGGAGGAATGGCGAGGAGCGAGCAGACTCCGAGCATCAGGGAGGAATGGCGAGGAGCGAACAGACTCCGAGCATCAAGGAGGATTGGTGAGGAGCGAAACACATCTAATGCTGTTAAGGGCAGAATCCCAAGCACAAAGCAGCCCAGGAAATAGGCAAGCCGGCCCGCCCCCCCAACCCAGCTTGAGGCGCCAAGCGAGCCCCACAGGGCCTCCCCAATTAAGGGTGAGAAAACGTTCTGCATTTAGTTTAAGCTGCTCATTTGTATTCTTATTGAGTATTTGTTGGGTGAAGTGGGGAGGTGCTTCATGAGGCAGAAAGGAGGCTTTGTAACAGGTTATATCCAACCAGCTGCCCGTCAAACCAACATTTACTCTCTGCGAGGCAGCGAGGGGGGGCGATTCCAGGGTACTTTATGATGGGGGGTACAGCAGGGGCCATAACTCATACAGACGGGCCAAGCTTATTAGCCAGCCATATGTTTTGAGTCAGAGTGTAACAGGGACTAAGGCACTCTGGGGTCCAATCAGCTTTAAGCTGGGGCCCAATCCCATGTGGCTCCAGCCCTAAATACACCTCAGACAGTGAGTCAGTTTTACAGCAACAGAGGACAATTGCTAACTAAAGAGGTCGCCATTAGCCAGTGCTAATCTAGCCAATTGGAGGGCAGGGTAGCGACAAGAGGAGGAGCAGATGGGCAGAGGAGGCAGCAGCACGGGGGGGTGGGTGCGGGCTTTGCGTGGCGCTTTAAAATAAACAAAGAGCAGAGTTAACGAGGCATGACTCCTGTGACTCTCTCTGGAAAAATGCCATCAGGCCTCTTTACTGTCTGTACTGACCTCTACCTGAAACCCCGTTTAATGTCAGAAAGCAGGCAGTCGACATGCTACAGGGACGTCTAGCTACGTTTCTCAAGCGCTTTACCAGTCCCCCCAGTTTTTTTTGTGGGATCAACTGTGGGTCTTAAGTAGATAAAAGGACACCCCCCCCCCAATGTGCTACTGTGGTGTATAGTGTTCCATAGTTTCTAATTTTCTCACTATAACTGTGCTGGATTATGCTGTTCTATTTTAATCCATTTTATTTTGTAATTTCATGTTTAATGATTGTATTCATTTGGGTATACAGGCACCTAGGGCAGCTATGGGGTCCTAGAGGAAGAAAAATATTTCTTGTTACAAATGCAGCAGGAAAAGTTGTGGTTCTGTGAGATGTTTGTCATTTGTTTTTAGAATGGAGATAATTACATATATGTTTTGTAATTTCTACATGCCCGGTGGTCTTGTGATTTTAATCCCACGAGAAATATTTTGTTCATCTCCTGCAGGCTGTGGTTTAGCAGGCGGGCTCTCAGAGTCCTTCTGGAGGTCATACGCCGTAAATTGATGGCCTTTTTTCAGTCGCCTGCAGGTGAAATAAAGACGAGCGAGAATAAATTGCCATCATAGCTAAATCAGCTTAGCTGCAGTCAAGCGAGCCTGCCAGTAGGTAGTTAATTCGTCCTGGGAGCAGCAAAATGAAGAGCAAAATTACCAACAAATTAATACTCAAGAAAGCCCTCACAGAAAAAAAAAATAATTTAAGGCCTTATTCAACAAAATTGTTAGGCTAAGCTACAGGCATAACCAAATTTAGCAGATTAAAGAAACGGGCAGCAAATTCTGGCAGCTGTACGCATCCAATAAGTGGTGCTTCATTATTTTGGGTATGAAAAATGTAATTACTGAGCAGCCGTTTTGTGTAATTTTGTTGAGCAAGATTGGCTATTGGAGGGAAGACTTGTCAGGCTTCTCCAGGGAGCTACCAGGGAGGTTGGGGCCAAATGGTCAATTACAGGCTGTTCATGGAAGTTTCTCTGTAGCCTCAGGCTCTGAAATATGAAGAAATGACCCAATAAAAATGTGTGTTTTCACCATATGGGGCCTGAACAATATGCATGTTTCACAGGCACAATCCATAGACGGCTATAGTGTGATGCCGACGTCCTTGACGGAGGGGGTCGAGAGAATCTGTCAGGGAGGTCATGAACAGAACTGCTTACGATGGCGCCGGCGGGCACTTTACGAGCCTCTTAACTCCCGGGGCGTTTGGGGTTTCATTGCGGACAGGTGCGTCTAAGCTGTGCGAAACGTAAAAAGTGCCACAAGATCAGAATATTATTGGAATGCGAGGAAAGCGGGCGTGGGAGTCGCTGGGAGGTGCGAACAGCCCGGCCCGCTTAACCCATGCCCCGCCTGGTTCATCACGGATGTACACCTGGTCACGGAGCCGGGAGTACCCTGCCAAGATAACCCCTCCCGCTCCACTATTCTCGACAGGTGGTTGGGATTCCATCCAGCCTGACGAGAGCTCAAGATAAGCCCATGCCAAGATCTGGTTGAGAAAAATCATGGTACTGGTAGTAGTTGGCATGTGTAGGAAATCAGTCAGGGTTAGGAACTGGGGGCTATATCTGCTCAGTGCTGCCCCCCAGGGGCAAACGCGAGCATTTTCTTAGCTGGCCAATTAGAATTTAATCATTATTTAGCCAGCGATGCACCCACCTTCCTTCCACACACGTGACGAGTTCCCAAACGCTCCTGAGAAGGGTTTACCTTCACGTGCACTGCAAATCAGGGCAAACGTGCTTTCTATTTTAGGAGAACATCATGCGTTTTCGGGAACAACGGCGTACGGACAGGAGTTAATTTCACAGAAAAGCACTCGTTTCAACGTGGGCATTTCTGCCACAAAAAAAGAAAAACTAGACATGCAAGATAGCATAATGTTAGCAGATGGGATTAGGCCTTTGATCTGAAAAGTCAATAACATTATCTGTCAAGAGCAAAACTGCACAGAAAACACTGCTGTTACCCAACCCAAATCATTACTTATAGAAACCATTGATATGTCCCAGAATTTCTGCGTTTTGTGATTCCTGGCTTGGAAGCAGCTTGCCACCATGTCACAGCGGAGAAGGAGCACCTTTGTGTCGGGAGTGCAGAGTCACAGCAAACACTGGCACAGAACGCTGAAATCGCAGTAATGGGGGCCGCACGCATGAGCGAACAGCTAGCCAGCCGGGAACACTGTTTATCTTCAGCTATGGACTCCTTTTGGGCCAAAAATTCTCAGCTGTAACCCATTACAGATTTTAAAAAGGTGGGGGTGGGGGGTGGGTTTTTTTGCTGTGCCCTACCCTAGAAACTGCTTTTACACATAATAGGGGTATTTTGGTTCTTGGATTCTGAAAGCTCTTACACCAGTTATCTTTGGATGATTTAATTCTGTTCACCCAGGAGACACAACTCTGCCCTGTAGGTACAGCAACAAGTCCGTGCTTTTTGAAAATCTCCTTGTGAGAAGAATGCAGCTCCGATGTGGTTTCTCTGCAGCCGTCAATAGGAACATAATTGATCTCTGCGAAGTGGTACGTTCCAACACCTTACACTTGAGGCCGGTGCAATATGCACCTGCTAACCTCTAATTAAAAGGGTCAAGGTCATTTTTGGGCTCTGAAAGTATACCCAAAGAAAAAAAGTGAAATGACCAGAAGCTGTGACCAGCTGCTGCTTAAACTGCACAGCCAAGTAACTTTTCAGGGCGACAACGTCAGGCCTAACTCTAATCCTAACTCTAATCCCCTTGAGTGCGCTCTTCACCTGGGAACCCGGACTTAGCTATTAACTTCAAGTGTAATAGCCACCATCTTTTAAAAAGATAAAATGTTTTTCACCAGAATGTTGACTTTTATCGCTGCCAGTCTTCTAGAATGTAAAGGGTGGCTCCACAAAGGTCACTACCACAAAGGAAAATGGATCTGCTAAAGGCATTCAGAGCCAAACACTTAGCGTAACTGAGCATGCTAATTTCCACTCTCAAGTTGTCTCCCCCGTTAATATGTCACTTGTTACTCCTTCATTGTCCCCGCCCACTAAATCTGAGTGTTCTTGACTATGGTCCAGTTACAAGTCAATAGGACAGTCTTTTCTATTAGTATCAGCTATTTTTGGAACATCTGTCTAGAAAGCTGTATCAAACAATATATACTTCGTTGATCAATGCTAAACACCCAGCTGTAGCAGACATTGAATCTACTCTACACAATATTTTCCCTGCCCAATCTTGCCTTATTATTTTAACTAGTCTAGCAAATGAAAAGGCACATGAAAAGGCTGTGTTTAGAAAGGGAAAGTGATGTACAAACAGACGTGATTCTATGAAGAAAAAAACCCCAGCAGCATTCCAAACTCTCCTCACGACTCCTGTATGTGTGGCACATTGATGTCCTCTGTTCCTACCCCAATGACATTTTGGTAGTCTTTAGTTGCTGTAGGATACTGCATGGATAATAATTACAGGAAAGCTGGTTTATTGCTACAGTTCTTGTACACTTACATACCGTACAGTCAAAAGAACTGGATTTTAGATTTCAATGGTCTGTTCCCAATAGTGTCATAGGCAACTGCTGAATTTCAGTAACTTAAGAGCAACGCTGTTTAGGCAGTCAAGCACGTCACTGGGTAAAACGCAACAGTTCATCACAAGTTCTCTCATCGATCGGGTCCTGGAGCGCCCCGGCGACGTGGATCCTCATGCGCGGTCTGCCTCGACAGAGCTCGACAAGTGTCTGCCTCATGCGCCAGTCCCGACAGGAGACATTTATAAAGCTGACCTCAACATGCAGATCCAATTCCCCAGTGTTTTATCAATCACCCTGGCCAACGCTCCCAGCCCGCCCGGACCCCTGGCGCTTACGCAAAAGACGAGAGCACACAACCTGCAGCGATCCAATCACGCTGGGAAATGTCAATTCAATTTCAACATGCGTAAGCAGCCCCCAATCCTAACCGCTTTAATTATTCAGCCGTCTCCTAGCCGTCTCCCCCCAAAGCTCACTTTAATTTCAGCTCCGTCTCATCCATACATTACCGGTATACTTTCCCCCTTTAACTACCAATTAAATTCCGTCACAGAAAAAAACGACGCACGCAACGCAGCGACAGTGACGGTAATAGTGGATTTACTCACCAGGCGGCAGAAGTCAGACGCTACATGACATCATTCGCAGGGAATTGTGGGCCGACAGCCTGTTAACAAAAAGGCACGTTTCCAGCACAAAATAAAGAGACTGATATCTGTTAAGAGGTCACATGAAGCTCCGTACATCCCTGCAGCGGAATATATACAGCGGAAGTAACCCCTTAGATTATGGTGACCGATTATATAGGTGGTCAAAGAATGCAGCCATGGAGAGGAATATCAGTGTGACTCTTACTGGCTGCTCCGACACATTTATGCAAAGGGAAGTCGGTGATTGGTATTCAGTGGAAAACTCCAGCAAGACTAATTGCTCGTGCTTGCTGAAAAGATTCTGCTGTGTGAACGTCTCATGTAGTCTCCGCAATCTGGTTTGGGACACTGTTAGTTTCGTCTATATGCTATCTCCCAATTAAAAACACGACTATGTAAAACCTCAAGACAGACACCTCACATAAGAGGAGTCATTTGGAAGTGCCAAACTGGCTGCCCCACCAGACACCTTTGCTACCCATGTTGATATGTAGACTTAGTGCCAGAAGCAGCAGCCAGTGGCATTTCTCAGGCCATTACCAGCTAGCGCTTAGCTTGAGCTTTATAAAGCACCCCGAAGCGTTCCTAAAGCAGGCGACCCTTTGGGCGTGAATTTGTCAAAAGCTGTGGATGAACCGCTGGAGGATAATGGCAGTATTTGGCCACCATTATTGAAAAATGTTCCAAATAAAGATTTACAGTTGTTTTGTTATCTTAATATGATAGAAACAAGTATATTAAGACCACAAGAACAACTACTAATAATACCACTGCTGCTAATATTATTATGTGATGCACCGATAAGGGAATTTCTGGCCGATACTGACACCGATACCGATTTTTTAGGTTTTGCTTAAATAGCTTTAAAGGGACACTCCACCCAAATAAACTAAATAATAAATTACATTCCAAAAATATGCATCAACGGTCCCCAGAGCACACATTTTTATAACTATACATCTTATGTGTTTATAACATTAATAGCAGAGAATGGCTGATAGTTTGTGATAAACTCCGTAATTTTCGGAATAATATCTTATTTCGCACTATCTGCACTGACTTGTCTTTTGTCATCAGATGCTTGCATTACTGATGGACTAGCGTTATTCAGCAGTACTGCAGCCTCCTTTATTGCAACTGATTTGTTTTGCAAAAACTCTTCATTGTCTTGCCTTAATGTTAATCAATTTTTTTTTGTTCAAAGGTTTATAGATCCTCCTCGTGAAATTTTAGCAGAGCAATGTTTGCAAAATACATTCTAACGTCGTAACATTAAAATAATTCCACACAGCAGACATTTTTGTATAGTACATGGGTATGCAAAGCATTATGGGTAACTATTTTAATATCAACTCATTTTTAACTATTAGCCAATGGCCAATTCCAATAGTTGGCCGATACAACTGGCACATCTCTTCTACTGCCGGCAATAATTATAACACCACCATCAACTCTAGCATTCACAAGACCCGATGCCAGCCTCCTCCATCTTCTCACTTGTTCACAGAAACTCAAAGGTCAAACTGAAGGTCATGTGAGAGCCACATTAGAAGGCCATCAATATGCCTCAGGTGGCAGGGCAATTATCAGCTTAATTACACTTTACTCTCACTGTGAAATGGAGCCAGGCAGGCAGAAAATATTTGCTGAAATTAGCAAAAGGAAAAATATCATCACGACTGCCATGACTGTACTGTTAATCAGATGAATCTCATTTATCCTGTTCTAAAAGAACCCCGTGTGTGTTATTTAGCTAGACACAGCAGTGCAACACAGCAAGTTATGGAGCCTCTTACGAGATATTCTTGATCTGGGGGTGTTCAGCCTAAGGAGCTCGTTGACCAGATGGCTGAGGTATTGCCTTCGCACCACAACCATGTTCCCTCACGCTGATAATACAGCCATTTTTATTAAGGATACATGACAGTAAAAATGAGCCTATCACCTTTATTGGTCTGTCCATTACATTATCTGAAATACACAAAATTAAAGTATGCCAAAACAAAAACATTTTAAACTATTATGCGTGCAGCATCCGACGGCAACCTAAGGAGCTTATAAAAGCAGCATAGGAGAACTTATAGGAATCGGAATAGGATGCTTGTTGAATCATATGTAAAACGACAATTCTACTGGCTACTTGAGTGATACCTGGTACTTAATAAAAACCTCATATGAAATTCTAATTCCATTCATTCAATCGCTTTTTCATCTTCCGACTGTTTCATGCTAGCCAGGGCCACAGAGGCATTCCTTTCTTCAAAATAAATAAATAAATAAAAATAACTACATCTATATCCAAAAATGAGTGGCCATGTAATCATGGGGTGTATCTACCACACGAGTTAAATATGAAGATACAAGATAAAAAATAATAGAAAATTCACAAAGGCTTTTAAGGAGTGTGCAGGATGTTGGAGCAGGATGTTGAGAAATATTAAATACAGAGTCCATTCTGCCCTTCAGAATTCAGAGCTGCAGTTAATCTTTTAAGGGTCCTGAAAACACATTTCTCAGGTTCCTGAAACCTTTCCTGAAACTAGCTGCTTGGAAGATTTCTTCAGGAAGAGGAAATTGTGCTCTGTGTGTGGCGTCTTCCAAACACACACATCCATGCCATTCCCACCATAACAATGTTTGGCCATGTGTAATTAAGATAAAAAGCCAATTAGATGTCTGTTAAGTGCATTAAAGGGAGTTGTTCCACCTACACAAAGCTGTGCTTAAAAGCAACAAATGGAAAAAGACAGGCAACTTCACCTTTTAAAGTGCCGCTTCCTTTCAATTTAAAGAAATTCTACGGAAAGGGACAAAAGGGCAAATACGCCCAATTAGAGGACAACTGAAGCTAAAATGAGAAAACACAGAAACAGAAGAGTGAGAATAATTGTTTTTTACCCCCATTCTTACATAAAAAAAAACCTCAAACAAAACACTATACAAACAGGGACAGGACAAGGTAAAATAAAAAATATTAGTATCAAGGCCCTAATTAGGATTAGAGCTACACTTTGGCTTCAGATCAGCTTCAGTTCTTCTTGGAAAAATGTCATACAAGTCGTACCCTGCCAGGTTATATATGGGCAGTTGGGTATTGGAGTGCTTAGGTAGAAAACGGTCCCATTCTTTGAAAAATGATGGCAGTGGAACCCCATTTCGCACTCTGCACTCCCATAAAACAGACTTGCCATAAAGGTTTAACGATGCTTACATCTGTGTATTGGGGAGGCATGGAGAGTGTTTGATTGCATGCTGGTGTTCAGTGTGCATGGGGACATCGTGAGAGCTGCATTTGTGCCACAGAGGGCATGTGGTTCTGTACAACAGACTCATTTCCTTTGGTCATCATGTAACCACGCAGAGTGATAATTCAACTGAATAACTCCCACAAGATGGCTGCCATATCAACACACTTTTGGCATTCAAGGCATCCATTGGCTTCCTCTAAACATAAACTTGTCTGGCAAGGGACATATACAGGGGTGGGGTCACAGTGATGCTGGCCCTAGCTAAAAGCTGATTGGCCCCTGTAGTGGCCCTGTCACTCACTGATTCAAAACAAATCATTAGCTAATGATAAGTTTCGCACCCACACCTATAAAAATCCTCGAGGTTGGAAGAGGGCAAAAGAGGACTTTGACAAGATTACTTTCTGCCATCATTTAGTGGTTTTGTGCTCCCAACACCAGATGATGCGTGTCTGAGCGTTAGCCTTGGATATAAGCAGTTGTGGAACGGATGCCCTTTTGTAAATTGCAGCTTTGTGAATTTCACAACATGCAGTTTTTGTCAAGTCCGGTCACCAAGGTGCTCATTCTGCTCTGTGGCCATTTTTCAGACTGTACTTTTGTGGTGTTCAGTGATTATTTCAATATTGAGTGACTTTGAACACACACATTGAAATGCTAAGAGTCGGACCTTTAGGCCTGACAAATACCGAAAGGGTAAACTTTCTCCACTTCCATTATGTTTGAATCTCCACATTTGACTTTGTTGCTCCATTTTCATTTTTCTTCTCAATAGTCTACAGTTCTAAGGCCAAAATAAAGAGCAATGGTTAAGCGGTTTTCTTTCTTTCTGAAAAAATGCCAATTACATCAAACTTCTGATTCTAACGTAAACTGACCTTATAAATTAAAACACATCTTTTCATATTTCAAACCACTGACCTTTGGAGCATGTAACTCAGGGAAGATGGTGGCGCAGGAGGTAGTGCTATCGTTCGGCAACTGTAGGGTTGCAGGTTTGAGCCCTGGTTACTCCTGACCCCATCAAAGTGTCCTTGAGCAAAACACTGAACCTCCAATTGCTCCTGGTATGCAGGTGGGCGCCTTGCATGGCAGCCTCCGCTACTGGTGTGTGAATCTGTAGCATAATTGTAAAGCGCTTTGGAAAAAAGCACTATATAAATGCAGTCCATTTACTCAAAACTGGGCCTGTCCAGGGGGGTGAGGGGGCATGGGAAATGGCTTCTCTCCCATGGAGAACTTATGAGGAACCAAGATGACCTTTAACCACCATCTCTGAATCATTTTTGGTTAACCATGATGCATGAAATAGCATTGGTTATGAAAATTATAATTGTGTAATTCTGAAATCAAAACAAAAAGTAACAATTTCAAAATAATTTCTGCTATTAATGTCTTTCTGCAAGGTATTTATCAGGTTTATAGTAGTAATTGAAGTCTGCAGTTTTTTTAAACAAACATCAGCACTGAAGGACAACCTAGTTTCCAAAAAAGTTGAGATGTTATATAAAATGTAAATAAAACAGAATGCAATGTTCTGCAACTCATACAAACCCATATTAAAAAAATAAAACAAATACAACATATCGAACGTTGAAGCAGACACATTTTATTGTTTTATGACAAATATGCGCCCAATGTGAATTTCATACCACATATTTAAAAAAAAGTTGGGAAAGGCCAATACAAGACTGAAAACTCTGTGTAATCCTAAAACAAAAATTTAGGTTTATTGGCAACAGGTCAGTAAGATGATTGGGTATAAAAAGAGCTTCCCAGAGAGGCAGAGTATTTGTGC
>JABFEB020000102.1:287002-304168 GCA_019775895.2 Stomatorhinus ivindoensis
ACTCTGAGCTATTAAGTTCTCCCCAAGCGAGCTTGATGGGCCGAATGGCCTCCTCTCGTTTGTATAGTTCTTATGAAATTCTTACCCAACCATACAGCAGGACATTTTACCGCAGAGAAAGAAGGTTATGCAATTTGCTCAAGGGCTTTTGATCACAACCAGTCTTGGAATATAACCTGGAAACTATCAGGTCATGGTAACTCCGGAACATTGCAAAATATTTTAAGGGAATGTTGGGATAGTAGACAGACAATTACACATTAATTAATGTCATGGATCCACAGACAAAATCTGACCTCCAAGCGCTGGGTATGAATTCTAGACAACCAGTAATCATCTACTGGTAATACAAAACCACCCATATGCTAAAATCATTATCCCAGCTTTACTTTTCCATGAATTGCTCTACTTAGGCAGGTACTTCCAGAAATTTGAGCTTGGATGGATGGACTCCTGCTCACACACAAGCCTTGTTACCACTGTCCTTATAAAGCTAGCTTTGCTGGACATCTGCCATCTGTGAAGAGTGAGTCACTGTGCCACTCAGTAACAGTCCAATGCAAAAGTATCACCACCTACCCAAAGCCCCCAGGACATCAGAGGGGAAGATTCTGACCATACATACAGAACCTCAGGGTCACCGGCTCACCCATTGGTAAAAGCAGAGAAGCTCTCATTACATGCAGAGTAAGGCTGTTGTGTAAAGGATGATGACATATTTCATCATTCCCGGAATCGTTTCTGGAATGCATATTTGAATATGTTGAGTGAACCAGGAACCCAACATTTGCCTGCAATCTGAACTCAGCAGTAGATTCAATTGAAGAGGTTTATGACTTCCTACTCATCTACAGACCATTATAAAAATCGCTATATTTGGTAATCATGCAAAATGTACAGAGACATGTCTATGTTCCCATGTTAATACCAGGGCTTTTATTTTTTTATTGAAAACAGTCTCTATTGGAATGTATGTTAAGTACTTAATGTAAATTCTCTTTTTCCCCTAAACACTGACTATATTAAAACAAATATTTTGACACCTGTTGTCTTTCAGCTAAAGCCCTGATGAGGCTTCGCCACCAATCCGTGTTCACCAGATGGACTTGCAGTAACTGGAGAGCTGAAAGGGTCATTTTGGAGCACGCGATGACAGAGGACTTTAAGCATCATGTCCTGAGTGAAACTCTGCCAGTGACTAAACAGTGCAAGACAAACAGCATCCTAAACGAAGTCTCAGCTGTTCACAGCAACACAAGCAAAGCATTCTTCATGGGCTAACTGGAAAACTGTTCCGAGGGCACTCAAATTCAATTTAATTAACGATACGCCCAGAGTCATCTGTATGTTAATGACAATTTTACTGCTGTGATATAAATTTCCTTGTTCCACTTTATTTCATAAATTGCTTTGACTGAAGAAAAATCTGAGATATGAATCCAGCATGTGGAATAAAAATGATATAACGTTTAAAGGCACATGGTAGGCTTGCACGAGAAAGTCTTGTCATATATCCCGGCACGTAATTACTGCTCAGGAATACAGAAATCAGTTCCCGCCACATTTCCATAAGCAAAGGCACCGAGTCCTTGATGGGCCTGCATGGCTAGAATTACCTTCGTGATTTAAAATAAAAATACCCCTTTCATCAAAAACACTCCCATTATTACGTAACATAACATCTCCAAATCACGCTAATGAAGAGCCCGTTTGTCCTAGGTGGCATTAACGACCAGGCCATCCCTACGAAACGTGTGCAATAATTAACAGCAGGATTTCACAGACTTATCTTGACCTTCTGAACTTAAAACAGCTTCAGGATCCAAACCTAACCACACATTTTATTATGGAGGAGCAACAAGCAATACGGCATGTAATGATTTTATCTTGCTAAAAGAAAGACCGTAACCACAGGTAGTCGTCTCAGACTCAGTGAATTAGGCTACAACTGAGTACCTAATGCGTATCAGTGAGAATTAAACACATATTCATAAGCAATGTCCCCAAGAACTAAATACTTATCTGAAGTCCAACACCAAATCATTTTAAACAGTTAAAGCTGGTATTCAAACATATAAGTAGTTTCTAGTAAGATAATCAAAAATTGAGCTTGTCTGATAAATATCCCCTAAAGCAGATCAGTGCAAACCCACCAAGACAAACAAAGATAGTGTTTGCTCTGCTTTCGCAGACATAACCTTAAGCCCAATCATTAGACGGGACATTTTGTGAAAACCTAGGGACTTTGTGTGCTTACAGGGAGCGTCGGCGGTTTCACACTGTGTTCTTCTACTGATGTGCAGTAAACTCGAAGGAAATATCTCGTCGCCGCAAAGTCAATGGGAATAATTACAGGTGCAGCCTGGGACGCAGTGCAAATCTGTTTCCTGGGGCGAGTTAATACGGTTCATGTACAAATAAAACGTTGTTATAAGGTCACAAATAAATTATGCGCAAGGTTATCACAAGGATCTGTTTAGTTAAAATAAGATGCAACAGCAGATAAATTCGTTGTTTTTTAACGAACCTCAAGCGAACGAAATATAGCGGTGATTACGCTGATTCGTTCTTTTTCGTTCACAGCGAGTGATCCTTCGTTCAACGACCAAGAGAAACTGTCTATCGCCTCCTACTGGCATAACTGTGTATAGGCGTCTGAAAGAGGTCAGCTCTGCGTACATAGTGTAATTAACAAGTATATAATTAACATGACACACATAGTAATTTGAATTTTATAATTCTGTAATCAAAATAGGCTACATAATTCAATATAATCAGGACGATTGGACGTGTCGATATTGAAGAAACATGAAAATTCTGAAAGGATCGTTTAGTTGCACGAATCGATTCACTGAAAAGAATATTAATTTAAATTTCTAAATACAAAAGAAGAACGAAAACTTTCATTAAGTAATGTGTGCAGTATTACCTACTGAGAATAAGCAGCTGACGCTTAGAATTCAGGGTGATCTCTTGCTGTCTGGAGCGTTTTAACATATTTCTTATCTTCCATTTCCATATGCCGTTAAAAACTAAAGCACATTTAATTCAAAGGCGGCACGTAATTATCCAATTAGCATCATTTTGCCTTTTTTATTTTGGTCTTAAATATACACCATGTTAATTGTGGCTTTAAAACAATGCTGTCTTTATGTAGGCGGACATTTTATTTCACCTCCGGACAGGTATTAAACACACCATGGGACCGAGTAATTGAACAAACAAATCAGCAAAATGTAGCAAAAAAGAAGAAATGCTGCTTTTAGGTTGCTCTGTGTTTATTGTAGACACTTTAATCTAGCCATAGGCCTTGAATATTTACACACTGCATTTGTACAGGATGCATTTTAAGCATCTTAAATTGCATTATATGAGCATTTGCATAATTTCGATGGAAACAATTAACAATTACTTCAGGAAGGTTTAAATTACGGCCACACGACGTCTACAGGCTGTACAAAGAGGAATATTTTAAACTATAAGTATTGGACCCAGACACATCACTCGGCCAGACCAGTGCTCTCTACTGGTTTTACACTTAATTCTATCCCGAACTGACACTCAGTCAGTGTGGTTACCATGGGGACAAGGGACATGCATGGTCGGTCCAGTGCCAAGGCTCTCCTCCGTTGGTTTTCTTGCGTAGCAAGATGTTGGTTCATCGCCAAAAAGGACACACACATACATATGTATGTGTGTGTATGCATGCACAAACACATACCCCTCACAGATTGTATGCATATGCGCAATTAATGAAAAACATCTTGCCTTGCAGTCGTGGAATTGAGATGATAACAGCGTACAGCGTACTATTAGTAAAAACACACCCACGCTTACCACAAGCGATCCACTGCCGTTGGAAAGGACCCCTTTCCCCTCATTTGTTACTTAAAAGAACCTCGTGGAAAGTTTGTCTGTGTTCTCTGTTATCACTTTTTCCTCCCAAGGAATGGAATGTCTCAGGTTAGCATAACATCACTGCCATCTAGAGGAGGGTCATGACTCATGAGTCATTTTCCTACCGTGTTAGCTAACCATAATATTTCGGAGAGAACCTCGCAGCTCACATCTTCCTAAATATAGGCCTAGATCAGAATTTTATTTTTTGACATTTGTTTTGTTTCTTCAAATACAATACAGACATATATATATATAAGTACGCCTAGTCAATAATCCTCGCTCCCAATACATTTAATTTGCGCACCACAGTAGCCTACCTTATACAAAAAGGGAAAGAAACAATTTCCTTCAGAGAGAGAAAAACACAGCAGCTAGTCCGTTGACTTATCGCAGTACCATGACGAAAAGCACTCACTAATAGACCTTTATCCCTTCTAAAAATATAAGGTAAAACTCAATATCAGTTATGCTCTACACAGCAGACCGCCTTTTCCATAGTTCACCCGGGATATACGTAGCATTTTTGAGTGGTAGAATTAAGTCCAATAATGTCGATTCTTCAATATTTTAAGAATCAGTTATGGAAGGATTTCCGAGAAAGCCAGTTGCACCATGGCTGAGGGTCATCAAAGACCGGAGTGGGCAAAGAAGACAAAAAAGGAGGATTTTTTTTAAATCACACGCCTCGATTAGAACATGAAAGCGTTTCTCTTAATAAATGACATTTCTATTTCACTGGCTGACACAGAAGAGCAGATCACGGGTAATTCAGCAAACCCCGAGGCACCGAATCTGTCAGTTTGTCAGCCTCACAGTCAATCATCCGCGCTTCACTGACTGGGTAGGTCATCGATAACTCATCAGCCACAAATCTTACAGTCCGAGCCTGCCGTGGCAGTAGCAGGCTAGCCGAATCAGAACAGGGTACCTTATGTAATCGTTTACTTAGCAAACGCGTTTGTCCAAAACAATGTTCAAGTGGGGCAGATATTACTATGCTTGTAATGTACTGACAACATCAACATAGTAGACAGAAGTTCAAAAATGGGATTTCTCAGCTGTAGGATCGCAGACAAAGACAGAGCAGGACTGTAGCAGACGGGCTGCCTACAGTCGAGGCGTTCCCGGAAGACTTAACCTGGGCTTTATACCTCGTTATATACAGCAAGATACGGTTAAGGACACTTCATTAGCAAACAGGAATATGCAAAAGGATCAAAATTGTGAAATGGGAAAAATATTGTCACTACCTGGAGTTTAGGAAAATTAAAAGGAAAAGCAGGTTATTCCAGCAGACAATCAGTCCCCCTGACTGACCGCAGATAAATCAACCCTGTTTATTCTACTGATGACCAGAAGATGGCGCGAGTGGGTAATATTGTCATACAGTCATTTAATGATATTGATGTTTAGGGAGAAGAAAAAAATCACAAAGCTTACCTCAGTTATTTGTGCACATATAAACCGAGAAGTTCCAGGTGAAAATCTATCTATCCATCCATCCATCTTCTGTACCCACTTGTCCCATTCACAGTCGCGGGGACACACTTCATTCAGAAACGCCCATTCACTTCAGCGCTGGGGGGGGGGGGGAAGCCAAATAACCTAAAGGAAACCCTTGGTTGAAATATATTTTCAAAATACTACTTCATTCAGCTGACAATACTTTGCAATCAAATTGCTAAGGGAGAAAATAATTTGAATACATGACCCCAGTTCGATTAGTGGGCAGCAGAACTTGCTCGTATCGGATTAAACTGTGATCCCATATCGCCTTTCACATCTATAGCTACCTGCACAGCGTTCATGGATTTGGAGCCACCTCGCTGTAGATACTATGGTTTATCTCAGGAACACTATTGGAAACACACCAGTGGGAGATTAGAGTACTGCCTGATCCATTATCACTACAGGCTTAACATGGCTGTGATAATTTCTCTGTGTGCTCAATATCTGCAGAAAGTGAGACTCTGCGGCAGGCACTTTTCAGCTGAGCTTTAAGAATTACCCGCATTATTTATTGATCTACACCGGAGAGCGAGGCCCTTTGTGTCAGCAGCCTGGATACGTGCAGGGGAAATGAAAGCTGCTCATTCAGACATACTGTTCTTGTCTTCTGGATCATTTTATGCATCCATTCGGTCTTTCAAAAAGCAAACATGATCCTGCAAGCCAAAATAAAATGAAATATCTACAAGATGAAATAGAGAAGACGGCGACTTTAAGGAAGATGTAGCTCTAGTTGGCTGTCAGCCACCTCCTGAGGCTGCAGTCCTTCGCAAGTAGTGATTACGTAGTTTTCAGTAAATTGTTCAGGATTCTGCACTTGGTAAAATTCACTGGCCCGGGTGTATGGTGGGGGGGATAGTCTGTTGGAGTAAATTTTGCAGGTTCCCTCTGTGGTGGACCAGCTTCTCCCTTCCTCCACCATTGCAGTTTCCCAATCTGGTCCTCAGGGACCCGCAAGACAGTCTACGTTTTTTGCTCCCTCCCAGCAAAAATGTGGACCATCTGGCATGGAGCTCAGAGGGAGCAAAAATGTGGACCGGATGTGGGTCCCCGAGGACCGGATTGAGAAACACTGCATTACCGTGTTCATCAATCCCCAGCCTGCATTTCCATGCTATCGCCACTACCTACCGGTCACTTAATAATATTCAAACCCTGAAGTTTAAATACCTTCCCAGTCAAGAAGGTGTGCGTGTGAGGGGGGGGGGGGGGTATATCAGCCAGCTTTGCAGTCGAGTTAATCACGCCGGCACTGCTGATCTGGCAAGCCTTTCATAGCTGAATCAGTGGCTCTTTTAAGATTTATAATCTTTCGGTTTTGAATGTCACAGCAAGGGATGCAATCTCACTTTACTGGAGACCAAAACTGGGAGGTCTGCAACCAATACCGTCCAAGTCCAGGACCAATACAAACAATGTGCATTACTATCCTTCTAATGCACAACAGCAAAGCACCATGCTAACTGCGCTTAAATTGTATTAAGCTAATGCGTCCTGGCAGGAGGCACAGCAGAGAGACAGGGTGGAGCTTGGGTGATCTTTTTGTGTTTCTATTACGATTGATCACCAGTGCATGCCTACAGGTGACCTAGCTAATGAAGCCCATATGGCTACAGTTAAGTCATTGCTTGGGATTTTCATGAGGTCAAATGGATGTCTTTAGGGGAGGAGTGGGTTTTAGAGGGGGTCTGTGGTAAAAGGAATGATGCTCTGCATATGGTTCCTTCATGTCTTTAAGATTTTTTGAGTTTGTTTTATATATAAATCCCTGCTGTTCTTCATTATGATAGACCACGACCCAACCAATAAAATAGTGCTAAACTGTAAGCACAGATTTAAAGGCATGTATTTGGTTTGTCTGACAAGAGGCATCAATCTTCAGCTCTTCAAAACAGACAGTCCCATAAGGCTTAACTTCAGAGTGCTCTATAATCAGACTGACAAGGAGACCAAACTGGAAGTGTCATTTTGTTTATTTAAAAATGAGGACCATCAGGAATTCTGTATGTGAGACAAGATGAAAGGTCGAGTCACTGGAATCAATGACATGGTGAAACGAGAGTTAGGGTAGTAACCACAGGACCTCGAAGGCATTCCTTGTGTACAAGAGTCCAGAGCCATAATTTAATCTAAGACCCAGACTAGGATCTTAGCTTACTTGTTCCATTATATCAGTAAAAAAGTAACCTGAAAAAAGTCCTGGAACAAAAAGTGCCAGGATGAACAGAGGTTCCGCAGTGTGACTGATGAAGTAGCACCAGAGGAGAAACAGCCAGACAGTATGAGGAGCATTGATCTTCATGAGACTATGACACCATGCATGGCAAGTCTGATGAGAAAGACAGGATGGATGGGCACTCTTTGGCTTGGGTGGGAAAGATCCCGAATTTAGCAAGAATTTTTCAGGTCATCTCACAAAACTGTCCCTCCTTGCACGAATCCAAATATCAAAACCTCTGGCCTTTGTGCAAATGTGTAAACAGTCAAGAAAAAAAAGGATGGAGACACTGAGCTCAGTCCAGCTCCAACGTGTCTTCTCTACCTTCCTGATTGCTCCGAGTGCTGGTCGCCGTGGTGGGCCGGTGTGAGAGCCCCAAGCATCCAACGCGGTTCCTTCCCACCCGCGAGAGGCTGATTCCAAAGGAGCCCTTCCAGCGCCTCTCACTGTCCTCACCCTGGTCACGTTTGTACAGACCTTGCACGTCCCAAACCCTCATGGTACAGTCATGGGACACTGTGTACAGCATTTGGTTGTGAACCTGGTGGAGTAATTGATTTTAGTACAAATGTAACAACAGCAAACAAGCTCACGTTGTATAATCCTTTATATGACAGCCTCACAGTTGTGTTCAGTCAATGTTGTAACTAAATAAGCATCTCAAATGCAAAATAATGTTAAAACCCAATGCACAAACCATACAATGGATCACCTGTAAACAATTGATGATAAATTTATGTCCCTTGAAGACTCTTCTCAAGATGCCAGATGTGGTGTCGAAGGCTCTTGCACACGAGTCTCCACTTCCTGTAAACACTGATGCGAGATATTTTCAATGTCGATGTTTTTCAATCCTATAAAGCGTGTCCTATCACCATGTTCCAGTGGAACACAGATGAAGTAAATTTTCTGAGGACATTTGTCAACACACTACTACTGTATCAAGTTAAACTCCTGAAGAGTTGTCCACATGTCCTAAATTCAATCTGATGTGTAACTAATGCCAAAAATGACAAATTTAGCATTGTGATTCAACTGAGTGTCATGTGAAACTCTACGAAGAAGTTAGCATTCAATTGAGACTATTATAATCCTAAAATCTCAGACACCAGTGTATTGGAATTCTAAAGACAACTTCTGACATAACGATGCAGAAATACCTTCATAAATATACAGATGTTGACAAACTTCTCAATAACTTCCTAACCTTCCTAAACCAACAGGTAAATAAAAGCTACGGTGTTCTACAAACCTCCTGCGTTTTTTTAATCTTCATGCATAATTCAACTTTGATTGTGCAACAATCGCGTTAAAATAGCAAGATCAACCCTCTTTGAAATGCAAAGCAAGCTGCCATGATATGAGAAAATAAAGACAGTTTAAAACCAATATCCCCCAAAGTCTGCTCAGGTGTTTTATAACTGGAGTCCTGGAAAGATCTTCAACCATGTGACAAGACTCCATGTTACAGAAAGCAACACATCCCTACCACTGCTGTGAAACTGCTTTTCAAGTTGAACTCAGCATATGGATGGTTTAAATATAATATTCTCCCTCCCCAGTGTTGGCATGGGACAGGAAGAATGTCTCTTGACCACAAAGTTTCTTGCTTAGCAAATGCGGCTTTGGTCATTTCTTTGTGCTTTTGGATGAGGTTGTGCAATGCTTCTGTCATCGTCCCTCAAACGTCCCCCGAATAAACCTCTGCTGCCGTCTTGTCACGGAGCTGTTTGTAATTTCAGAAATGTAGAGTTTTGGAAGCAAATGTGGTTTCCTTTACCACTGCTCTACCACATCGACCATTGGAGCGATAACATGGAGAACTCTCCTCAGAATATGGGCCAGAAGAAAGTCCTCCGAGAGGACTTCACAGAAAGCACGGAACCAGTGAGAAACCCCGTCGTGTCTCCTACGGATAGTTGGAGTGTCATGGTCATGCAGAGAAGGGTGTTTCTTACTTGACCGTAGTTGTGTTTTTGTACCTATTTTTACATCGTGTTCCATTACCAAAGACCACTTCCAATACTAAAAACAGAAGTACAGAGGATGGTAAAAATCCCCGGATGTCGTTCTTGCCCCACCCCAAATATCAAGGATTCCCATGATTCATTGAGCCCCAAGTTCATTCTTGGAAGGCAATTAACCAAGACCCTTCTTGCCAAGACCACAAGTATGATCTTTGTTCTTGGTATTGAGAAACACCCAGGAACTCACGGATGCCCTCGTGGAACTGCAGCGTGCTGACGGTGTGCCTGTGGGACTTGTAGGTGCGGATGCACTCGCCGGACGCAACCATCCAACACTTGACTGTGCGGTCGGTGCTTCCAGAATACAAGTGTCTGTTGACAAACTGGGGAAGAAAGCAAAAATCATCACTGATTAGGAGGCCATCAACTTCTGAGATGTTACTCCAATAATCTAACCCTCTTCTATCCTAAAGACTAATTTTCTTTCTTTTCATCCACCAGGAGCACGATACCCATCATATGTTCTTCTTTGTCGGAATAAATTTAATCATTGTAAACTGGGTGAAGGGATTTCGGTCAAGATAATTCTTGAAATACTGGATTAAAATAAGCATAATTGACTATTGTTCTCTTAAAGCTTTACTTTGACCACCAAAGTAATCCCAGGGAGGGGACCAAATGGACTAATTCAATAATACAGTAACAGGACACATAAAATGGATCCAGGGTACAAAAAAGACTTTCTTCTGAGGTTTAACATCTTTAACATGAAAAGTTATCCTGTTATTATTGATCAGAATGAGAGTACCAGTCTGTTCCATAATTGCTAGAGATCCCCGCACCAGAAGCAAAGAAGCAATGGCTGAATTGCACTTTAGATTATCATTTGGAAACAATGGATTTCTTAATTTATTTATCTGCCAGCCCCCGAAAGATTGAATATACTGGACCCAATCTCTCAGAAGCCAAAAAGCCAACCTGATCTACCCGTACATCAGCTTAGTGCTTTAGGGCCTCTTCCAGTTGTTGTATTTGTCAAAAGTCAAGTTAGCATGAAAACATGTGGTTGGATTTTTCTGTGAACCACGTGTATCTTATTAAATACTGATGACAACAGCTGAAAAGCCAAATACTGGAATTATCAGCCATGAGCCAAGAGCGTATAAACAGAGAAGTGCCCTTAAAAAGTGGTCTCCTATTTGGGAAGAAGAGGGATGTATCATATTACCGTTTTTATCCTCATTTAATTAAAGGAGGAAGAGATTAACATCTGCAGCTTGCAAATTTGATCTAGAAAACTGTTCAATGTACAGCTTTGCCAAACTTCCTGTCATGTGCCCTCTCCTTAAAAAGGATATATCAGTTACTTTCAAGCAAAATGCTTTAATGTGTTTTAATGAAAATACAAGCAGTTTTTTATTTCTATATATTCATTATTGTAAAAACCAACAGAACATTACTATTCACATTATCTAGGACGCTAGATCCTTTGTCGTTTTAAACCAACCAGCAGATTGTCGTCTTCACAAAGCACTCATGGTGCAAACAACACCTCCTTGTTTTGGATAACTTGTGCTTCTCCAGCGGCCTACTGGAACGAAAAACATGAGGTCCTTCCTGCTTGAACCATCAGAATGTCCTAAGAGTTCAAGGCCCACCACGGGGATCATAACAGCACTTCCCATGAACCAGAAGAATTTGATGTTATTCTGTAAATCGGTACAAATCAGAGTTTGGCCTTGGAAATGTCATAGGGCCTGGATGGTATAGTAGGATTGCCCTGGCATTTACCTCCAGGCAGATGATGGAGCCCTGATGATCCTGCAGCACTCGTGTCTGCTCACCGGTGGCAAGGTCCCAGCACCGCACCGTATGGTCCCTGCTGCCTGTGAACAGGGCCCTGCCAGGCACATCCAGCAGCATGCAGAGGATTGCCCCCTGATGGCCACGGAGGGTATGACAGCAGCGGCCATCAAGAGCCAGCCACAACTTGACAGTGCAGTCAGTGCTTCCCGTGACCAGGAAGTCGCCACCCTGCTCACCACTCGGCGCGTAATCAGGCACCAGGTCCTGAGCGGAGAAGTGAGCCAGTGCCAAGACGCCATTGCGGTGACCCCGGAACTCCTGCAGCTGCCGGCCGCTGTCAGGATTCCAGCAGCGAGCCGTACGGTCATACGAGCCACTGAACAGGCATCCGCTGGCGACCAGGACCCTGGGAGGATAAGCTAGTTTCAGTTTTATTCTTATTTTTCACATGCACAGACATACACTGTACACTTGCATGGTGGGGTTACAAAGGGGCCGAAAATTTCCGGAAACTTTCCAGAAACTTTCCATTCCGTGTGACTTTCCAAGTTTGGAAATATTCCAAGTTGGAAACTTTCTATGGCAATTAATGGGAATATATGAGAATTAATAGGGAAATTCCCACAATTCTGCAACCGTAGCACTAAAATGCTTTTCCCACCTGATTTCTGGGTTGCACACAAAAGTTAATATGCAACATAAATAAAAATAATATGAAAGAACACATAAAATAAAAGCAATAAAAATAACATTAGGAATAAAATAAATGAGAACAATAAAGACAATAAAAATTCAAATCTATTACATCAGGAATTACTGTATAGTACTGTACAGGTATACATCACTGTATATTCTGTATTGACATAAGACACCTTAGGTCAGGAGGCTGTAAAATGAGCAGTAATTTAATGCAGAAAAGTTGAGGTCCCTTTTTAGCTGAGGTCCCTGGTTGTCAGTCTGGGTAAGCCTGTGCATTAAAGCATCTCTGCTGAAGAAGGAAAATTGTTCTGAGTCACCGCATTCAGCGAGAGCTCCACCAGCTCATAGAAAGGGAATCTTCAGCTATACGTGCGCGAAGGTACAGAAACATCGCGACCTTATCACCACGGTGAAGCCTGGAAAGCGCATTCTGCGGTCTCATGGCAAGAACACAGTGAGGCTCACACAAGGAGCTTCTACCCTCAGGCTTGCAGACTACTGAATATGCCTATGAGAGTCATCATGTAACACTCACTTCTTACATATGTACTATGGAATTATTAAATATTTATTAGGTTAGTCTGACTGTAAACCTTGCATTTGATAAATATGAATCCTTGAACTTTGACTCATCTTTCCAGCACTGATCACATCTCCTGGTTGTACAGATTACTATTCTCAGATTTTATTTATTTAGGACCACAAAACGTGAAGCAAACATACAAGAAAAGGTAAATTTGGTCTCCAAGACCTTGTCCTATAACCACTCACCATAATACCAATCCTAATGAGCCACTTCACCTACACGCTTCATAATGTCTCACAATTTTTATTTTATACCTTCATTTTACAGCTACTGATAATTTTTTTTATTTTCCTTTGTTTTACTTTGCTGTTTTATTTTATTGTTATTTTTGTTTTAATCTTTTTTTTCAGTTCTATCTGCAGTGCAAAAGTCTTATGTATTTTATTGATTATGGTAGCAATTGTACTGTATATTCTCTCTGATAAACAAAACCACAATTTAACATCATAACATATGCAAAATAACAGTAACATAAGAAATAAACAAGAGTTTCATCTGTTCGCCAAAAAGTTACTGATATCTTGTCCAACGGCTAGATAAACTCTGCTTCAGTTCACAAAACTCTCCTCAAGGGCACCAAAGCCATTCTGTATATGTGTTACATTTTTTAATCAGATCTATTAATTAATTAACTTGATTTGCTAAATAACTAAATGGGGAATTGATTAACCAAACAAGGTAGGGTAGCGGTGGGGTCAAAAAATACATAGATGTAGCAGGCGGTTGCCACAAATACTGTGGTGATTTTAGCAGAGGTTTCAAAATGGCAAAGCTGACACACTTTGACAGCAATGATATTATAGCTTTATACCGACATAAAGATCATTCAAACCTCATTTCCTGTGACTGCCTGAAACCTTTGCACAACACTGTATATTTTCATATTATTTTTCTTTGTATTATGTATTTCCTTTTAAGAACCATCCAGCAGGCAGGTGGCAAACGCACTTCATGAGACTTGAAACTAGTCGCATTGACAGCATTTTTTTAAATAAAGACGACATATGGCACCAACCGCGGCTGTTAGACGGTCACCTGTTGACAATTGAGGTGTGTCCCCTGAAGACGTGCATGCAACCCCCCGTGGCCATGTCCCACTTCCTGACGGTGTGGTCCGCGCTGCAGGTGTACGCCGCATCGTTCTCCAGGTGACCGTGGGTGACGTAGCTGTCATGCCCTGCAGATGGTCGAGGACGGAGAGTCCTAAGGCGAGCACAAACAATCTGGTGCGGACATTTTATATTCATGTTTATTATTCGTATTGCTTGGCTTCAGATAGGCCTACGTGATACGTATTTAGATAATGAAGTGTGTAAACAGGGATAACGTTTCTTTCATCTCGCCAAACTTTTCGTATTACGAGGGCTTTAAAAGATTTACAGTGTATAGTTCAAGATCTGAATGTAAGTAAACGGCTTTGACAGCAACAGGTAGATTTAGATTTTACGGATTAAAGTGCTCCGTGTGTAAAATCTATACAGGGGTCCCTATCAAAGTGACCTGTGTGACAGTTTCCGGTAAAAGCACAGGCAAAAATGTCAAGTTACGACCGCACTATGTAATACGCAATAACAGCAAATCTGTCAGTAGGGAAAACGTTTCTTTCATCCCACCAAACTATCCGTATACGCAATGACAGCAAATGGTGCACGACTGATGAAATCATAAGGAGTACCCATCATAACAATGACAGTACCTTAAGGCAAACACAAAACATTATACCGCACCAAAAAAGTAAACATCGTTTATACGTGTTTAAATGTATCATTTATATTTGCAAATACTCTTACGATTTCATTTGGCCGACTAACATTTACAAAGAAACAGAAAATCAGTAATCTGGTAAAGATGTACGCGATTACTGTCCCGTGTTTTATCGATACCATATGTACTGGGGCAGACCAACGTCGGAAACTGGAGTATTTGTATTAATTGATGCAATTATTCACAGATGAATAATCACAGAAGTGTGAGACACGAATTCCTCCGTCCTTTGTCTCCTTTACTCACTACTATCCTTTCCAGATCGCACGTCATGCAGATTTCGGGCTTGAGACCGCTGCAGACAAGCCGCTGGGAGATAAAGCCTCCTTTGGTACCCCTTTATGCCGGATGCTTTACCTTGCAGAAGTGCGCAACACTGTAGCCCCTTGGTCTCCCACAGACGCGCCGTCCCGTCTTCGCTGCAGGTCAGCAAGTGATCGCCGTCGGGGCTCAAGGTGAGCCAGTTGATGCCTCCGCGGTGCTCCGAGTAGACGCTTCTCAAGCACCGTGTCCTCCTGGAGGTGCCGCTTCCCATCCCCTCCGCACCGGGACTCATCGATGCCCTCGATGGAGCGCAGCATGGATCGTGGCAGGGTGCGCAACGCCGGCCTCACTTCGCAGTGGTGGGACTAGAAAATCTCGTCCTTCGGTCCGGCAGTGACGATGATTTCATTGTAATTTTATCACCAAAATGCACGCATGAGGAAAGCGACCGACATTTCAGCCGTTGTTGCTCTACCCAGGCGCAATCGCAGGCACCCGGCTTACAATGCGGCGCGTTGGGCGTTTATTGTATTTAAATCAACCCCCTTCCCGGGGCCATTTGGGCACAGCTTTCTCTGAACAAGGAAGTGGCGTTGCGTCATTCATTAGGGTCCAGGGAGAAAATCGGCATGGTACAGGCTTCAACGGGAAGGAATTATCCAGCCTTAACTCAGAGACATTATGATGGACCGATATGATCGATGTGAACCATAATTACACGGCACGCCATCGAAATATTTAATTTCCTGCAGGCTTATTTCACATCACGTCTAGTACTTAAATAAATATGCAGTTTATACTGGAAGTCATTTAATGTTTAATATACATTT
This sequence comes from Stomatorhinus ivindoensis, assembly GCA_019775895.2. NCBI lineage: Eukaryota > Metazoa > Chordata > Actinopteri > Osteoglossiformes > Mormyridae > Stomatorhinus > Stomatorhinus ivindoensis. The sequence continues at coordinate 302,546 of JABFEB020000102.1, forward strand.
AAGTATATCGCCACATGCGTTTTATTGGCGAACTAGAATCTACGTTATTATGTTAGGACTAATTAAGACTTTGTATGAACTCAATAAACAATCGAAACATATCTCTTTACTTTCTTTTAACTCTGTTAAAGCAAATATCACCCTACTTAAAATCGTACTTAATAAAGGACCCTAACATTTATCTATCAATCTTCCAGGATATCAAACCACCATAATTCAGAATTACAACAAAGTCTTGTCCAAATTCCACAATGAACAGCGCCCAGTTTTAATAAAGACATCTACTTCGGGGGGAAATTGTCCATTATAGAACGTATTATTTTAATTGGTATGGATTGTTGTCCCATCCACTTAGTTTTAATGCAGGTATTTCAACACAAATGAACAGTCGCGCGTTTTTAATCAAGTTTATTATTTGTCTACGCATTTTACTGTCGTTCCACACTTTGGGGAGGCAAAACGCGGCATTAGTTTCCAGAGATGCGCTTTAAAAGCAGTTCACCACCTTCCGGATGGATTGGATGTTAGGGCTCTGTCACTTGCTGTGGGTAGGGTAGTGGCCCCTCTCCACGATGTACGTCCGGCCGCGGTAGTTGGGCTCCTCGTAAATCACCAAGTTGTAGGCGCAGAAGTGGTGGGGGGGAGGAAAACCACCAACAACAACATCATCGTCATCCTGCCTCTTTAAGTGGCTGCTTGGTGGTGTTCCTATTCAGATTGACTCAACTTCATTAACTTTGTTAGAGCTGAATCAGTCCGGTGTGTCTGTGTGTGTGGGGCGGGGGTATTTATGAATACTTCTGCGTGCATTCTTACTGTGGTATCACGTAAGCAAAAAAATCCATGTTTATGAAATCAACGAACCAAAACAGACAATGTTTATGAGTTCAAATAGACACTGGCATTTACATTTCCCCTTGTTAACATGATTTGTAGCGTATTATATATGTATTAACTTGCAAATAAACAAAAAACCTACACCAAGATTTGTGGTTCTTGTCTGCGAATGACTTATCCTCGCTCACGTCTAGGGAATGTCAAAGATATGCTTAGAATCGACGGGCAACTGTATATGAAACATGTTGCAAAAATGTAATCTAGTGCAAAGAATGTTATAACAAACATTAAATTACATCGCACTTCACCTAAGTACGTTAGGGCTCTCTTCTACGAAATGGGTCATTAGAATGATGGTGAGTTTCTGCTGAACTGTACTGGATAACTGGATAACAGTTAAGTAAACTGCATTTTTATGAGTCTGGGCACGATTGCTGCTGTCTGACAGACGCCGGGTGCCAGAACAGCAAACTTGCAGGGGGTGTAATGATAGTATTTCAACTGAAAGCCATTAACGACTAACGGCATCCGCGACAGAAACTCACGCTCCGTCTCTGAAGGCCCAGACGGAGTTGACACAGTGGCTGCTGAATCTGTGTCCCCGCATGAAGGGACAGTCCTCGCAGAGTTCCGCACACCGCCCGGAGAAGCCAGCGCCCTCGAACAGCTCGATCCTGTGGCCCTTGTCTCCAACTAACCACGGCCCAGGGGCGAGGTCACTTGGCCCTGCCGGCACGCTGGTCAGAGCCTACTTTAAAACTGCATTATTGTAGAATAAACCCCTCA
>JABFEB020000102.1:321091-332967 GCA_019775895.2 Stomatorhinus ivindoensis
TTTACCCCACTCCAGATGACGCTTTTCACTGCACTGGTGAGCTTTACCCCACTCCAGATGACGCTTTTCACTGCACTGGTGAGCTTTACCCCACTCCAGCTGATGCTTTTCACTGCACTTGGTGAGCTTTACCCCACTCTAGCTGATACTTTTCACTGCACTTGGTGAGCTTTACCCCACTCTAGCTGATACTTTTCACTGCACTTGGTGAGCTTTACCCCACTTCAGCTCATACTTTTCACTGCACTTGGTGAGCTTTACCCCACTTCAGCTCATACTTTTCACTGCACTTGGTGAGCTTTACCGCACTCCAGCTGACGCTTCTCACTGTACTTGCTGATCTGCGGCCTGTGTGCTGCAGCTTGCCCATGTTGTTCAGCTCTTGACGAATCGTCCTCGTGCTGACACTGATTTCTGAGACAGTGTGGAGATTTTAACACACCACTCGCCGGTTCCTTTCTGTTATTTTGTGTGGCCTGCAGCTTCGCAGCTGAACCGTTGTTACCCCTAGCCTTTCTGGCTTCACGGTCTTTCCACTTACATTTGCCCCGGGGACAGCTCTAACAGGGAAGAAATTTGACGGATCGTCTTGTCTGAATGGTGGGATTCCTGTGATGGTGGCTTGTTGAAAGTCAATGAGCTTTTCAGTGATGATCCTTTTCCGCTGCAACCAAGAAACGAGCCGTACCGTGAAGTACAGTGCAGTACCAGCTTGCTTCGATTTTCCACTGCAGAGGGGTTGGTAAAGGCGTTGCAGGGTTTGGAGAGTGACACTGGAGAGAGAAAACCATCTCATTGTGGTACGGGTCGGTTCTCGGTGCCATAAGCGTCATAAGTAACGCTGGATATCGCATGGCTGTGTTTATTATGCATGTGCCTGCGATGGGGGCGTGGCCCAATTAATCAATTAGAAGGGGGAGGGGTCTAGATATTTATAGCCATATGATGTTGCCTAGGATAAACAAACCAAGCTGATCCGTCTAAAAATTGACACTATGGCTGTTTTATTGTCTTAAGTGGGAATAGGACTAGAATAAAGAAGCTAGATTGGATGGGGGAGGGGCAGCCTCAGAATATATCTGAACTATCCTGCTATTAATTAGAGAGCACCAGTATACCTCCCAACATGCAAACATCACTGCATGGTCCCACACCCCAAAATCTTTCCCATCATGCCCAGTATCTCCTTTCGCCATTTTCTTGCTCAGCACATTGGACACAAGGGGTGAGGAATTTCAAGAGATTAGGCTGAAATACTGTGTATATTTTTGACAGGCTCTGGTTTTTTTCTTTCTTTCTTTCTTTTTTTAAAAAAAACAAATACTTATTTATCTTTGGTGGCTGCCGACAAAATGAAAAAAAATAACAACCATGTTTAGAGGTTGATTTCACGAGGATCCTCGTCGTGAGCAGCGCCCGGGGCAACGGGACAGGATCAAGCCACGGCAGATGAGCACGGCGATAACAGGCGGCGTGCAATCACTCTTCATCTGCAGAGTACCGGCCTGTGGTCAGCTGACTGTAATAATATTCAGGCATGGGATATTATCCGACCTCTCGTTCCACTAAACCTGGTCGGATTGCTTCCTTCCAGCAGCATGGCCCCACCATGAGCGAGATACTGTGCCATTCTCGGGCTCCAGGTGCTACAGGGTATAGCAGGCAAGCTGGCCCATGGTCGGGCAACACGTTCGGGCGTCACGCCACACACATTACATCCAGATCTTCACGAGCACCCCCACAAACCCTCCACGCTGTCCTGGACCCCCAATGCCTGCGCTGTAACCCCTTCTCGCTTGCACACCAGAAGCCCGAGAGCCTGTGACAGATAATAGCCTGGCGGGGGCAGGTGGAGTGCCTTTGCTGCCACAGATCCAGGGAGATGGCCGTCCGATACGCATCTCCAGCGTGCCGGAGATGGCCCGCTCCCTGACGAGCGCCTTTGCATTGATCCTAAATGACTCTGGAATCCAGAGAATGCGTATTGAATTCCACCTACAGTGAGGAAGTAAACGCATTGGTCTGTATGCAGCTCCGGGAGGGAAATGCTGCTGTGTGTGTGTCGGTTTTTTGTTCATTCTCCCTTTGAGAAGGGTTGACCCAGTGTGAACCTAATTGCTTTGGCATTATCTAGGCTTTACCTATCGACGGATGGCGCCGCAGATCGAACCCGGCTGCAAATGAAAGACAGGGGCAGCACTGCGTTTCCGCCCCGCCGCCTCCCTCACCTCCGCCTCACCCCGTCATCATTTGTTAAATCGACGTAAATGAATTGCCCTTTGCGGTAGGGCTTTTCTAGTAATTTCAAGACGCAATATTTAACATCAACGTTGAATAGGAATATCCAGTAATCCACCCATGCATCCATATTCCAACCGGTTATCCTGAGTAGATTCACGGGAGGGGCCTGATTCCTATATATCGAATAATGAATCCGGTTAATAATGAATCTCCTTTTTTTAGCATCAACTCTGCAATGAATCAAAGTCCCATCGGTGTCGGCTGAGTGCAACGCTGCCCTCTAGAGATATTTCATAGCAATTGCGGTCTCTGTGTCAACCCAGTGGTGGGCTAATACCATTGTGTACTGAAGATCTTTCACTGAAGTCAGAAGCATGCAAATGTGTCAGAAAATGCACAGCAGTAAATGGAGAAGGCATGCTCGTTTTGTTGTGATAAACATACAATACTGACAAAAAGATGCTTCCTTCAAAGGCAGTTTTCCAGGTTCTGGTCAGCCCCCAGCATTGGGATCATTCTCGTGAGGCCAGAATAATGAGGATCAGTTACAATTGTAACTTTTTTCACTTAGCGTCTGTTTGTTAGAGGTCTACACCAAGGTCTTTCAACGGCTGATCTTTTTGCTCATCTGTTACCGTGGCAATAACTTGTACAACCCCCCCCCCCCTCCTCTGGCATCCTGGTGGGAAGATGTTAAATCGGGAGACTTCAGATGGTCTGTGCTACCACATCAGCCGCAAGAGGGATTCATGGGAAATGAAGCCTGACAGGGAGGTTATATCAGTGCACTTTTCACTCATGCTCACATCGCCATCAATCAGGTGGGGGTCCTTTGCCCACCCCGTGCCCCACTAAAATGGTCTTTCTGCCCAGCAGACTCCAGAGAACCTGGCTTCTCACGTATTCCGAGGCTTGATTACTACCAGACTGGAATGGCAGCATCTGCCCCCACCCCCCCCCCGATAAACACCCTAACACGCTCTGTACGGACCAGCCCTCGGACGGAAATCATTACGATTCACGCTCAGCTGTTTCATGCCACCGCCAAACCGCCAGATTATTTGCCAGCCATGGGGAAAAAAAAAACATAACAAGCAGTCTGTTATCCAATCGCATTTGCCCCCTTAATTGTTACTTTATAGCTCAGAATGCCAGATTGCATTGTGGGTGTGGGCGCTCCCCCGGGACCCTGCCGGTGGCGCTATCTGTTCTATGAGCTGTCCCGCCTCCACCCCTGTTCTTCGTCGGTTTCCGCGGAGACGGACCACTCGTCACCGGACGTGTTCCCACTCGTTTAACGCACGGAGTAAGAGCGTGAATGGAAAAAAAAAAAGAATGAGAAAGGCTGCTTACCTTTTATTAGATGTGACAGAATACACCAGAATGTAGCCGTTGATGTCTATGGAGTACGTCTGCGGGAAAATCGAGTACTCATCCTAAAAAAGAACAACGGACAGATGGCTCAACGGAAGACAAGGCTGCAAACAAAAAAGCCAGTCATGAAAAACTGTTGGCAAACCAGAACTGACTACAGATTCATAGCAGTTACACTGGTATCACACGGTCATTTTAGGGGGTTTAAATTTAAAAGGTGTGGAAAAAAAATCTTAAAATTATCTTAATTATTTACATGGAGCATGTGCACACACAAAGGAATGTAGGTCTTACATCACCCATGAGGAGGGAGAAATATCACTGGACAAGCCACATCTTTCTCAAAGTGGGAGGGCAGATCGCCATGACGACAGCAGCCCTGTTCTGCCTTTTAATTAGACGCTTTCAGAGAATGACCCCAGTGCCCTTCCCAACCGGGCAGCAGTTTGCAACACTACATCTCCCAGAATGCACTGTAGGTCATTACAGGGCACCCCCAGCTCTTACCTGTCCAGCTGTGTCTACCAACTGTAGGTGGTATTCCTGTCCATTGACTGTGATCATTTTCGTAAACGCTGCAGAGAGAGGGAAAGGGAGTTGTTGGGATGGCACAACTGCTATCTAGGTCGGCCTTTCCAGACCAGTCTTTGGCGAAGGAAAAGAGTAACTTTCTTGGAGTGTCACTAATTCACATTGAATGTCACATGTAACGTGCATGACTTCATACGGTCATATATGGATGAGCCAAGATTTTATAAAATGTTTGTAGTGAGCCTAGAAACCATCACATCTTTAATAAAGTTAATGTTATCTCTACTGAATTTTGCAGTATTAAACATAAAGCACAGGAACAAAATGAAAACTTTTCAGTCAATCCCTGGTGTGGGTTAGCATGACTCACAGTGACACAGGGACACAGCAGCAATCAGACATTACCAATCACCCCCAAGCAGGAATGAAAATCAACACCTCCGCAATCAGACATTACTGATCCTCTCAGAGCAAGAATGAGCATCACCACCTTCAGAATCAGGCATTATCAAACATCCTAGAGCATAAATGGACATCATGACCTCCACAATCAGACATTACTGATCATCCCTGAGCAGGAATGGGGATCCCCCCTTCACAATCAGACATTACCAATCACTCCAAGATGTGAAAGGTCGTGGCCATTTCTGCAATGAAACATCACCACTCACCTTTCCATAAGCGAAAAGTGGCAATGCCGCCTTCTTAAACAAGCATTACTAATCAACTCTCCTGGAATCCTTAACGAGCGCTAACATCCTGCCTCACAGTAATCCAGTGCATGAGCGCACATACACACACACACACACATATACGATAGACTCTCTTGGACTAAACCTTCATTCTGACTTATTTGTGTCTTTTTCCCAGCAATGGCACTCTGCATGTTATTCAGAGAAGCACGTGGCTACTATTCCCCCACCTTCTGAGGAGGCGGTACGCCGGCACCCCCTGCCTTACTATTCCCCCACCTTGTGAGGAGGCGGCACGCCGGCACCCCCTGCCTTACTATTCCCCCAGCTTGTGAGGAGGCGGCACGCCGGCACCCCTTCCTTACTATTCCCCCACCTTGTGAGGAGGCGGCACGCTGGCACCCCCTGCCTTACTATTCCCCCACCTTGTGAGGAGGCGGCACGCCGGCACCCCTTCCTTACTATTCCCCCACCTTGTGAGGAGGCGGCACGCCGGCACCCCCTGGCCTCAGCGGATGTGTCCCGGACCGCCTCGACTCACCTGTGATCCCACTGGAAGCCTAAGGTTTCTGTTTTAGGCTGCAAAAGAACCGGCTGTGAATCCAGCATCAAGCCACATGATATTGACCAGACACAAGGTTGGGAGTAGAAGGAAATGTGCATGTGCTGCACGCGGCCAGCCAGCCCGAGGAGCGCAGGAAGGGCAGCTGCCAACATGGAGCCTTTAATTGGACATGGGGGATTAATTGGCTTCAGAGGCACCTCGTTAAATCAGGTCAGTCAAAGAGAAAGTGAACTATAAGACAGGCTGGTGTTTACAGTCGCAGAGGCAAAAGAACAGTAAATAATCAGGGCTACATACACAAATACACACACACACACACACACACACACATATGAAACACACTGATAATAGCGCCCCCTGCCTGTGCTTCCCGGAATAGGCTCCGGGGAACAAGCAGAGAGATGGATAAGCACACAGAGGAGAAGGGGCCCCTACGATTTGGGGGGCACCCCTCTGTCAGTCAGCTTTCAGCACCTGGACCCCAACGGAGTGCCGGAGCCTGCAGAATGACCACCTGGCTGGCAGGGGCGCATCCTGCTGGGCGTTTTGCAACTTGATACGCCTGCTTCCCATGCCTACGGAAGCTGGATTAATGAGACCCCAGCTTGGGGCTCAGATCTTGCAGCTCAGAACAGAGACGCTGTCTGGGGTGACGCTTACTGGCTCCCATGTCTTGCTGCCAGTCCCGGGGAAGGCGGGGCCGGGGCTTGGTGACAGGCTGCCAGCTGCGCACCCTCCTCCCACTGTGCCCCCCCCACAGAGCCGGGGCATGCTGGAACAGCTCACCTCATGCGACCTTGCTGCCGTGGGGTGAAATAGCACAGCAGTGACGTGGCGGGCAGGGATTGGCTGGCGCGGTATGGTTGCGAGCAGGCCATGGGGAGTGTGTGTGTGTGTGTGTGTGTGTGTGTGTGGGGGGGGGGGGGGGTTGCCGGATCAGGTTAGTAATGCTGACGCCTCTGTGGGCTCCAGTGCCCTGCCGCCGCCACTGCTATTTATAGGAACGAGCAAGCTGCAGTGAGCAGCGGGGGGGGGCTGGTTTGTGCCTTTGTGTGGCAGAGGCTGTTCTTCCTGCAACTGAATCCTGACACATGCCCACCCTGCACCCCCCCAACTGCATGCCACACGTTCTGTGCGCGGGGCCACCACACCCAGGCTCCTTGGGGCGAGCGCTCCCTCGCCAGCTCTCATGCTCACCACGCCGTACAAACGGATCAATGCACGGGGCTCCCCGATGGGCCATGTGACACCACGGGGTACATGTCTCCCCCTCTGTAGTTCTTACAGCATTACATAGACCCCCCCCAGGCTGATTCTACCCAGCAGTACCATCACCGCGTCGTCCGTCATCCACACTCTGCATATTAAACGTTAATCGTTCGCCGGCAGCCGACTGGAGCTTAAAATAACCAGGGAACAGAAGGGCTGACGAGCGGCAGCAAGCCCCACCCACTACCGGGCCCCACCCACTGTGCTTCCACGCAGAATCCCACCTCAAAGCGCAGGGACAGCAGGCCAGACTGTGTATCCATGAAGACACTTCCACTCTACCTTTTTGGAATTTCTAGAGTGTAAGGTGGCAGATCCAGAATATTTTGCTCCAGTAGGAATCTGGATGACAAATGACCAGCGCGCACTAGACAGCCGTGGTGGTCTCTCAGCAAGCCCCACGCAAGCTCAGATCGACGACAGCCTCTTTTTTATATTCTTAATTAAGTCGGCTTCCCCTGAAATGCCTGGGGAACCTGAGAGCAGCTGAAGCTCTGTCACTCTGCTTTAAATGGGCTCCGGGGGCAGACGCCCGGCGATCTGCCAGCCAATCGTGCAGAGTGTCCTGGCGGCCATCGCGTTTTGATTTGGCTAGGTGGGGGGCGGCACGCTGACAATTAAAACAGGGTTCATTCGTATCAGGGCAGCTCTGCTTCAGTCCTGGGGAGTCGGGTTTCCCTGTCGATGGAGTAATGCGGTGTGCAGGGGACAGGATTACACTGGGTGGTCACAACTCGCTCCAGCAACTCCCCTCCGCCCCAAATGCCACTACACTCGGATCACCGCGAGTCCGCCCCCCATCTCCCTCCCCCGCAAGATTTTAGTTCCCATCCAATGCGGCAGCACACCCGGCTGGGGAATCACACCCAGGTAGTGCACTTCCCAGCTAAATGCCACCGTTTCGTTAATCCCTGTATCACGGGAGTTACGAGACACTCTTCAGGAGTCTCCACAGCAACGCAAATAGGTGCAAAATGTCACTTAACGACCCGGGCTGTGCTGGGGGGGGGGGGCAGCAGAACACGGGCACTTCATCAGGCCTTGATGATAAAGCCAGTGAGCGCAGCCTCACAGTAAATCTGAACGCTGGGCGTTTTTTATGCTAATCTTTCTGGGATAATTTGTAGGCCAGACCATGCTACCGCCTTCCTGCAATGAGGATTTGAGGGAGTTGCTGGTTTTATTTTTAAACACAGTCCTGTTTCAACGCTGTAGGTTTGTGTCAGCTGGGAGCTGAACCCTGTGTCTGGGAAGCGCCTGAGAGCCCATGAGGGTCCGCGTCCAGCGAAGGGGCCGCCCTGCTCATTTCTCCCACGGCTGTTAATCAGGCAGACCACCGCCGTTTTTATTACCGACCATCTTCATCACCGTTGTTCTGGATCTCATATAACCCCACATTAGCACTTTTGAGTAACTACCTAGCCATTAATAATCACTGCATATTACCATAATAAATGCCTTAATGTTTATGATGATTTACGGTGGCATTTAGCTGGTCGGTAAATTCGCATTCGCTTCAAAATTAGGTTCATTCCTGATTCTTCTGTAATGGCACCTCCCCCCCCCCCCAGCAGGAAGTGTCCATTCCATGGCCCCTATTCATCCTGGGTGGCCTTTTTGATCCGACTGCTGCTTCCATTGCCCCCTGATGGTCGGAGGCTGACATGACAGCCCTGCCATGTCATGGCGGTTCTTAATACATCGGTGGGCCCCCAGCTTTCCACGGGCCCCGCCTTCCTGCGGACGCTTCCCCAGCCAGATGACGCTGGCCATGCTGATTGGTTGCCGTGTGACATGTGACCATGCACACATAGCACAGAGCGTGCCCGCTACTAGTACTTGCAGAATTATTTTCAGAATGACCAAGTTTGGTCGCTAATTTTTTTACCACATGCTTTTATTGAAATGTACATACGGGAATGTGTCAAAGCCCACCAGTGGTTGGTATTGTGGTAGGCCACTGAAAAACACTCCGAACGTGAATCGGGGGCTGCCCCCACCCCCAGCTAGGCTAGGGGAGGCAGGACTGACATGGTAACAGTTTAGCACAATCAGGAGGACTTTTCACAGAAGGACCTATCATCCCGACTTAAGCTGCTCTGTTCTGCAGTGCCACGCTATTGCCACCATCTACCCTGCACCTCACCTAACTGCAGAGCACGAAGGCAGCAGCATGCTAATGAAAGCTGCCCCGCAGCTGCATCCCACAGCAGCTGGCCTGCGTCACTGCATCCCACAGCAGCTGGCCTGCGTCACTGCATCCCACAGCAGCTGGCCTGCGTCACTGCATCCCACAGCAGCTGGCCTGCGTCACTGCATCCCACACCACTGGCCTGCGTCACTGCATCCCACAGCAGCTGGCCTACGTCACTGCATCCCACACCGGCACCACTGCTGTACCCTACACCAGCAAACTTCCATCACAGCTGCACACGAAAGCATTCGCTGCGCCTCTGTGACTCACACACTTCCCGCATCGCCAAACTCTGCACCAGCGCATTCCTCGCACTGCTGCATCCCACACAAATGCATTTCCAGCACCACTATCACACTCTTTACACATTCCAGCCCATATACCTGTATAGGAACAAAACACAGATTCTTCAAACCTTCAGTGTTTCTACAGAAGTATTTCCCAACCCAGTCCTCAGGGACCCAGAGACAGTCCATGGTTTTGCTCCCTCCCAGATCCCTGTCCAACAGTCCACATCCATACCGAAAGCTGGGAGGTAGCTAAAACGTGGACCGGAATGGGAAACACTATTCTATAGCATCAGTAATGTTATCACAATATAAATGGACTCTCGGGCATGTCAGGAAACTTACTGTTTTCTATGGTTGGGTCATATGAGTCCACAAACTGGCCCTCCACAAACTGAATTGTCAACGAGGACTTCCCTGTAAAAAAAGAGAGTGAAAAATGTGACATCACTGGTGTCACATGGGACGAACAGATACACAAATACTGGCAAACTGATAATGAGACCTGACTCTGGGGAGCCAGAAGATTGGGCATAAGGGCAGGATGTCAATGCCTACAGAAAAAGTTTGCGAACCCACTGGAATTATCAGGAACTCTGCATGAATGGCTCCTGATCAAACTAAAATAACAGATATCATAACAGTCTTATTTTAGAAACACACATCACATTTTACATTGCTATAACTTTATTAAATGAATGGTTAAAACAATGAAGGTCACCGATCGTAGAAGCAGGTTGTTGGTGTCAAGTTTTCCAGGGTGTGAGTGTAACCTGCCCTTGCAGTGTAACCTGCCGTTCACTACAGAGTTCTGCCATGTGATCGGATCAAGAGAGATTTCACAGGACCTCATACGATGAGGTGTTGAAGGTCGAGTGGAAAGAGATGTAACAGGATTCCTAAAGTCTTGGACCTGCATCAGTCCACAGTTGTGGAAGAAATTCAGCGCTGCTTCTTCTTTCCCTTGGAGTGGGCGTCCCACAAAGATCAAATCGCAGAATCTATAACCGCGTGACAAACACCCCGGGGGTGACAACTGAGGATCTGGAGGCATGATAACATCTATATACCAGTCTACCTTAAGGAAAAACAGTGAACAAGCATGGTATTCATGGGAGATTTCCACACAGGGAAAAATCTGTGCTATGTTTGAAGAGAACAAGACTTTGCATACCAGCACCAAAACCTCATCCCAACTGTGAAGTGGGAGAGAGTATAATGCTATGGACTGCTTTGCTGTCTCAGGATTTGGTCGCGTTTCAATCACCAAAGGACCGACAAATTCCAAGTTGCATCAGAAAGTCCTACAGCAGAATTTCAGGACAAATATCAGTTATCTGAAACTCAAAAGAAGTTGGGTCGTGAGAATGATCCAAATCACAGAAGTAAAATCGACAAGTGAGCGACACAAACAGAAGAGATTCCATATTTTACATTTGCCAGGTTGTAATCCTAACTTTAGTGCCATTCAAATGTGACGGCGCGATCTGAAGTAGGCTGCTCCCGCAAGATATCCCAAAAATACACATGAACTGAAACCGTGATGAAATTTAACAAAAACATGGAATGGCTGAGGTGCCCCTGAGGAGAGCTTTGGGAACTGAAGCGGTGTTCATCCAACAAGATATCAGTAACTTTTTGGAGAACAGAAGAAATTCATGTAAATTTTTATTCAGCTACTCTTAATGTGCATATATTCTAAAGTTAAATTGTGTTTCTTGTTCTGAGCAAATGTACACTTACTGCCAAGATAAATAGCTTTAAACATTTCCCTTGACCGCCTAAGACTTTTGCACAGTACTCTAGTCGAAAAGTGCTTGGCAATGGTCCCCTCCCCGTTTCTGAGATGCTATTCAACTGTGGAAGATTTTGAGAAGAGCAACACTCCAGGGCATCGCATCTGAAGAGCATCGGGGGTCTTTGAAAATAGGTTAGTATGGACCCAGGTTAGTACATTTCAGCCCAATCAGGGGTCTTTGAGAAGTGGTTAGTACAGGGTAGGTATACTGCAGCCCCACTGGGGGTTTTGGAGAAGAGGTTAGTGTGGGGCAAAGTTGGGGCCATTCTGGAATGCATTCATCAATTCCAGTCCAAATCAGGATATGGAACTGGAGTTGGACTTTAAATCTCTCTGAAATTCACATTAAATTCCAATTCTGTTCCCCATAATTTTATTTTTCAGTCCGAACTCCAGATCCATTTCCTGATTTGGTGATGCGTGAATGAATGAATGCATTCCGGAATGGCCTCAACCCTGGTATGGGGTGGGTGTATTTCAGCCCCATTGGGGGTCTTTGAGAAGAGGTTAGTACAGGGTGGGTGTATTTCAGCTCCATCAGGGGTCTTTGAGAAGAGGTCAATATGTTGCAGGTTTATTACATCCCCATCGGGGGTCTTTGACAAAAAGTTAGTAGGGGGCAGGTGTATTTGAGCAGCATCAAGGGTCTTTGGGAAGAGGTTAGTACAGGGTGGGTGCATTTGAGCAGCATCAATGGTCTTTGAGAAGAGGTTAGTACAGGGTGGGTGCATTTGAGCAGCATCAGGGGTCTTTGATAAGAGGTTAGTACAGGGTGGGTGCATTTGAGCAGCATCAGGGGTCTTTGAGAAGAGGTTAGTACAGGGTGGGTGTATTTGAGCAGCATCAGGGGTCTTTGAGAAGAGGTTAGTACAGGGTGGGTGCATTTGAGCAGCATCAGGGGTCTTTGATAAGAGGTTAGTACAGG
>JABFEB020000102.1:333067-346013 GCA_019775895.2 Stomatorhinus ivindoensis
GTGGGTGCATTTGAGCAGCTTTGGGGGTCTTTGGGAAGCAAATCAGTCCAAGGGGAGCATTTCCCAATCATAAATCCACTTCACATTTAGGCTGAAGCAGCTCTAGATGGCTCAGGCTTCTCACGGCCCCCATGCGCTCCCATGACACCCACCATGCCCAAAAACATCCCACAGGCCCGTCTCTCCATCCTATTAACTCCTTGAGAATGTTCCAGGTCCAATCTTCCCACTGGGATGAGGGAAAGTCTCCTACGAGCTCTCCTGAATAACCAAAACACCATCACTCTTAAAAAAAAATAAAATAAATAAAAATAAAAGAAATGTTCTCCCAAGGATCAGATTCCATTACATCTTCCACATGCTGGGAGAACAATAAAGAAATTCTGAATTCCTCTAACAGAGAAATGAACGTCCTCACATATCTACGGCTCAAGCCATTCAGTGTTTGTTTCCTTGTAATAAATATGTTTATTTCCACATGGCAGCTTCTGAATGATAATAAACACACACACACACACACACACGTTTATGTTCATATCTTTGTGGGGACTGCCTATTCATGTCTATGAATTAACTTTAATTCCAACAATATTAACCTTAACCCCTACCCAGCCCTAACCATAATCATAAGTAATCAAACAAAATAAGACTATTGATATTTTTACTTTTTTGATTGCAGTCACAGATTTTTACCAAATTGAGTTTCCTTTCCCCATGTGGGGACTGAAAAAATGGTTCCCACAAAGTCAAAATAACAGGTTTTTATCACGTTGTGGGGAGATTTGGTCCCTACACTGTACTATATACATTAACCACACCCACACACACACACACACACATACTAAGCAGTGAAAGGGAGGTAAAGCCTTGCTCTGTAGTGGTGATGAAATCTTTAAATCAGCATTTCTCTACCTGGTCCTCAGGGACCCCCAGACGGTCCGTGTTTTCCCTCCCTCCCAGGGTGCTTTCAGCCTCAACAGTTTGAATGGAAGGCTGGGATGTAGCTTCAGGTGGCATGCGAACACCTGACAGCCAAACCGGGAGTCTGTTACCATGACAACCGGCTGCCAGCTGCCACATCCTTCGTGCAGAGAGAGAAAGCTCATCCTCGAACCATGAGCGACGGCTGGCCAGCAAAGCCACCACCATCACACGGAAAACCAGCTGGATGAACTTGTAAATATTCCAGGATTATATGACCGCCTTCTCTATCTCGCTAGGAAATTATTTTTAAACTTTACAGACCGTTTATGCACAGGCACAAAAACCACAGGAGAAAATTGCACCTACAAATTGACATTATTCCGCTGAAACTAAAACATGCACCACTTTAAAATATATGTATTTAACCCTGTAACACTGAGCAGGATAAGCGCTTAGGATATGGATGGATTTATATTCCGTATATAACTGAAACGGCGAAGAAAACCTGCGATAACCCTAAACCCTAATCCTTACTCTAACCCCAAACCCCTAAACGCTAACATTTTCTCTAACCCCCAGACATACTAACACTCAGCATACATCTCCAGCAGGACACGTGTATCCTCTGTTTAGTCACATAAGCGCCTACATTTAGCATGAATCACCAGCAGACCACAAAAAATGACCATTTATAGCATGATTCCCCACCAGGACTCACATGCCTATTTTTAATCACGCAGACGGCAATATTTTCTTTAAAACGTCCTTGAGACCACAGAACACTGGTGCTCAGCGACCCGCACGCCCCTGTTTGTCACGGATGGCCTGCAGACCCGACGGACACGTGCTTTCCGTGAACATCACCAGTACCCCAAGTAAATAACGCGTCCCGTCAGACTCAACTCGCACCAATGAGAATCCTGCAGCTCCACAGCATCGCTGGATACGGGAATGAGGAGCGCCAAACCCCTCCCCCACCACCCACCCCCTTCCGATGGAGAGGAAGGAACACAAAGCGAAGCGCGGAGCTCGGCCGAAATGTCAGTCTCAATGCTGCCGTGGGGGGGGGGGGGGGGGGGGGGGGGGGGGATGAAGGATCTGGCTTCGGTTACTCTGCCGCGACTCACTGTCGACTCAGGAATAAAAAATGCACCAGCGGGAGATTGATATCAAAGGAAAAGGGGAGGGGTGGGCAAGTAAAGCAGGAGGTAAACCCTTAGTGGTGGGGGGGGGGGAGCGATGGGCTCATTTGTGTTTCCAAGGGCAACTGGGAAGCCCCTGGATGGTGAGGTGCCGAACTCAGTGAGACATGGCTCCCCTGGCTATGAATGCCGGACGGGCATCTTTCCCAGCGGGCGATAAGGTCGTCGGCATACCTCGGAGCTTTCGAAGGAACGCCGTGGCCCGGAAGGCGCATGCCAGCGCAAACAATGCGCCCCAGAGTGGACTGGCAGGCTCGCCGCGGCCACTGCGCATTCCAGGCGTCTCCGGCAGAATACAGGGAACAATCGCGTAGTGTTTCCGAGGGCCTGGATTACATTCAGTTCGGGACACAAATCGGTCTAGGACATCGGGGACTGGGTTAAGTTCCAGCAGAATTGCTAAAGAATACCACGCAATCTAACCTACAGGAATGGCTACATTATCGCCATTGACTGCGGGACTTTGTGGTTAAAATGACATTCGGAGGATCTTATTTAAAAAAGCCCTTCAAAGAACTTGCTATGTCACATGGCGACAGTGGAAAGATGTGACCTTCAGGGGGGCTGCCCGCTCCGGGCTGGAGCTCGCTGGATGTCCGGCAGGGACCACATTGAGTGTAGGAGCCCTTCCTCCTAGAAAGGTCATCCCTCACCCAACCATGAGGGGGCGCTCATGTACATGTCAAGCATAAATTAAGTCTATTCCTTTATGACCCAACTCCTCCCCTCTGATGCAGCGTCGGGTTGCCAAACATTCAACGGCTTTCCCCCCCTTCACACAGGTTCACTTTAATACATTGCTACGAATTGCATAGCTATTAATACCCGGACATACATCTCTTCATTTGCACTGAATTTATGCAGGACGCAGTTGCATAAATCAAACAGCGCATCATACTTGAAAATAGAAATTTCATGCGTGACAATGTCGGTGTGAATTATTCAAGACGCTTATTGGTCCTCTGCAGCGCACTCCAGGCACATCAGTATTAGAAAAACCATGTTAATGAGGAGGCCGATCCCTCCATAGATACACAGAGTTCCCTAGCAGTGCTTTTCCACTGGCATACAGGAACCAAGTGGTACCCGAGCCGTACCACAAAGATGAGCTAGTCAGTTTTCCACTGCAGAATGTTCTATAGTATTTTAAGTATGTGGTGCTACTAATAATGAACAATATGTAGCGTATTACCTTTTCCGCTTCAGATAATCCATGCTTATCGATGCAGACCACTGCATCTGATCACTAATATCTCCCTGCATTTCGACCAATCAGATGGTGGTGATGCAACCAGCTCAGTCACACTTTCGGGCCTGCTAGTATCCAAGAACACATCAGTGTGGGTATGGTTCTGGTATGACTTGGATACTTTATAATGGAAAACCTCCAGTTCATGGTACGGCTCAGTTCCCAGTGGGAGTAGAAAAGTGCCACAAATCTTCTGTCCAGGATAAGCCGGGCACTGAGGCGTCCTGTTGTCCCATAAGGGGAAGAGAACCATGTTCAGCCTGACTATTTAAAAAGCTCAGAGATCACAGCAGGCTCCCGTGGAAACGCTCAGCTGTAACGACTTGTGACTAAAGTTGTTCAGCCTGTAGTGAGCAGAATATGCCCACAATTTTTTTTCCAGATGAGAAATGCCACATTACCGTCGATAAAAGTGGCGTGTTTTTTTTTAAAGGTCAGTTCATTCTGCGCAGTGCTGCCTCATTATCAGGTGAAGTTTCGAATTTAACCTCTGAGCAGAGACGGAGCTGCGTGATGCTGCTTTTAACACAGATGGTATTAAGGCCTGTTTTTTCAGACTGTTAACCATTAAAATCCACATGGATAATATCACCATTCACCGTTTTCACCGCCGAAGTTCCAGTTCCTCATAGTTCCGCCCTCTGCATTTCTTTAAAAAGGATAAATGCTGATAATCTCACCCCCCCCCCCCCCAGTCTATGCTGGCAGTGTCTCCCCATGTCGTCATGGCTTCAGATCCCAGCACCAAACTGTGGGGCTCTGCCGTTGTCCCACAGTGCCGCAAGGCAATCACGGCTCACAGAGACAGACCACCCCACGATTTTCCACGAAGACGACCCTCGAAGTCTCTGCTTCCCTCCCTCGGGGCTCTCGCTCCTCTGGTGTCCCTGCTCATTCACGGCGGTCCCGGTCTGGCACACGCCGCCCGCCCCCACCTCACCACGCTCAGGAAAGCTGGCTGCCCACGCTCCCGCACCGCAGTCTCTCAGTGCTTCCCATTCACTCCTCAAGACGCAGCCCAGACAGAGTTTACATAACCTCCAACTACCTGAACCAGCAGCTGAGGTGGTTAGTGCCGGTGATCGGAGGGTTGCCGGTTTGAATTCCATGCTCGGCAGAAGAGACACATCTCTGTTCAGCCTTTAAGCAAAGCCAGTAACCACCGGAAAAGGGCTCTAGGGGTGCTGGATGGACGGGCGATCCTGCACTCAGCACAAAGCTTCACTCTCATCTCTATATGAAGGTACGTCTTAAAGAGAAGAGCATGATGGGATATGTGAAAAGACATTCTAATGGGGCTGTACTTGTGAACATGGCAAATAAAGCATCATTTCAGTGGATTCATCACGTCGCACTGTCATTCAAATCCTTAATGAGAATAATATGTTCTTTTTTGCAAGGTGTTGTAATTTAAGGAGCAAAATTAAAGCCATAAAATAAAGGCAACGATCTCCAAAGAAACCAATGAACATGCGTCACGTTCTTTTCCTGGCTGAGCATGACCACATTCACATACTGATCAAACCGCCCCCCCCCCCAAACTCTGCATACAATGGAGTGTCTTGATGTTTCTCTGTTGATCACCTGTAATGGTAACAAACATCAATTATTCAGACTTTGAAACCTTCCATTTCACATTCACAACAATGTAAGCGTAACAATACATTCCCACATAAAAGGATGCCAGCGACAGAGCAGGGATGGACACCACTGTGGGCCTATTTAAAACCCACATATCTTCGTGGGGACTCTCCATTCATTTCTGTGGGCAAAACCCTACTCTCAATAATGACGACCTTATCCCCTGCCCAGACCTAACCTTAACCATAAGCAACCAAACACAATACAAGACTTTTGGTGTTTTTAATTTTTTGACTGCAGTTACAGATTTTTATAAAATTGAGTTTCCCCGCACACACACACACACAACAACAACTTCTCAAATTGCGTTAGAAACCTACAGCACAGGTGAGTGTGTGACTGCATGTTATTCTGAGTAGTACGATCTCAGTGAGTCTTATGAATCATATGCCACAATTTTCTGTGATGAAATGGTTTGTTTCCATCCCCCAACTCCAAACACTTGCCAGGGTATTCAGGGAAAATCTGCATATGATGCATCATGAGCTAAAAGAGCAATGGGGATCCTGCGCTCTCCAAATGGCCGTCGCTTCAGTCCCAACATAAAGACTAAGGGACGTACATCTAACTGTCGTCAGCACATTTAACAGTAAGACACTATATATTTAAAAGTGAGAAAACGGCATTTTCATGTTACCTAGAGTAGAGTGTAGGTGACAGACTGCCAGTGATAAAATTACCACGCTGTGGTAATGTTCGCTGCACAGAGGTGAACGATGCGGGTCGTGAACCCCTGATGTTTGCCCAGTCCTCCAGACACCAAGCCGGGAAGGTCAATCTCATCTGCCTGATCCAGGAGGATGGCGCAAAGCGCAGCTCTCTCATGAACATGTCCCGCGCTTACAGATGCAAAACCAGCGTTGCCAACGGCAACCGCGGCATCACGTAAGCCGAAAACACCAAAGCTCTGGCAGCTGTTTCAAGGCACGCCTGTACGTCTACAACTCAAAACAGGCCAGGCGACAGAATATGGAGGCTACTGTCACCTATAATTAAACAGGTAAATGTTTATTTTTACGTGGGACATTAAATATAAAAAGGTTCCTATGGCATAATGCTCACCAAAGTCTCAGCTAAGCGTGCGAGGCAAGCCTCTGAAAAACGCTATGCTGAAAAACGCGACTGACTGAATGGCAAGGCTTACTAATGCTTTGCACCCACACACTGAGCCTGTGGCTAACTCCCAAGGCTCCGTGCCAGCCTGCCCCCTACTGACCGGCTGAAGGACTAACGCCTTGAGAATATTCAAATCAGTAATTATTGAATTATGAGTGCTTTACATTTGTCGGACAGCTTAAGACATTCTATACTCCAATATAAAGACCTTTTAAACTAACAATTTAAATGCAGTATGGACTAGAATCATGCATAGAACAATAATATTAAGACGTTTATGGCCAATAAGTCAAATCATAAAATAATCTGATTTTAGCCTATACTGAACAATGCTGTTGATAAAAACAACAAAAAAAGATTTTTAAAAACTATATACAGTAGATAATATCGTTGTTGCCAAATAAATAACATGCATCTCCAAAAAGCCATTGTTTCAGTAGCGTGAAAAAACACATTTTCTCAGAAACTACTCCATCAGTGAATAATTTAATATTCTAAATGTACATACTTGGATTATTTTCAGTGAAACAAATATGTCAATGTCAACAAAATACAAACTAATCTTGCTTTATATTCACAATTAGCAATGATGTTAGCTAGGAATCAACGTTAAGTTGTTAAAATTGACGATGTAAAGTAAATTGTACAGATGAATGTCATGAATACAGATGTTAACTAGAACAAACACAAACATAAATACCACTTAAACAGATGACTTCATAAAACATCTTTTCATTGGCCAATTACATCTCAAACACAATCAGTAGACAGAGGAGAATGGGTGTATTCCATCTATAGTAAAATGTCAAAACTGTTAAGAAGTGGCCATACTTGGTTTTCAATGGATGGCATTGATATGGAATTTTCTTAGCTATTAGAGCCAGTGAGAGTTTTACTGCAATCAAGAATGGGAGCGTCAGACAGTAGAGGCACAGAAGCTCTATGGAGTCTATCTCTGATCGAATTGTGATGACAAGAGTCCTGGAAAGGAGGTCACCACTCAACGGAGTGATGAATCAAACCTCAAAATATCTGTCACCCAGGCGAATGCAACATGCCACCTTCCATGCAGAACAACGTCAACGGGAACACAACCCAAGGACCTGGAGGCCTGTTCATCTTTCCAGTACTTTGCTCTGTTTAATCCAAGAAGTTCCAGCAAACCAGTTCAACAGTAAATTAAAAAAAAAAAAAAAACTAATTTCAGAGTGACACACTTTTTACAAATCTGCTTTTCTTTGTGAGGACAGTGAATGACTAACGCATTCAGAGAAAGCCAACTCACGCGCCGTGTCCGCATTCAATACGTGGACAAACAAATCTTACAGTTGCGATTAAGAAGACCGCCTAGTCAAAACCACATCGGGGGAAAAAAGGGACACGTCCGTCAGACAAAGGACGCCTTTCTGTACAGAAGAACGGCACCCGTGCTAGCCGTCAAAAAGCCAACGGCCCATCCAACGAACATCGAGTCACATGACTTCCAGGGACAGCCCAATGCGCATCATTAACTCAGATTCCAAACGGTTCACGTGCATGTGTGCTATCATGGAAAAACTCATCCCTTGGTATGGCAAACAGATCCACAAACCAAGGGAACGGGGCAAAGGAATTTTAGGAACCCTTCTAGTATAAACAGTTAAACAAGCTCAACTAACATACAAAACTGGCTGTTTTCCCTTTTAACTAAAAGCGAACCAATCAGAAAGTCCCCCAAAGTCACATGGATGGGCTTTACACCCTTAGCCATTGATTACAGGTTAATAAAAGCTGCAACGCCCCTCCCTCAGCTCTCACAGTTCTATATTAATTATATCATTGCATTATGATGGTCCAGTATTGTGAACCTCTCTGAGCGACTGGCAGCCCAAATGAAAACCGGAATATCAAGCAGCCAAGCAGCAATTACATGACACTGAAGCACCGGTGTCTGTTCTGAGGAAGCTTCCCGCACAGACAGCTAAATGAATAGCTACATAAATACCAGCACAGTCTGGCAAAATCTTTAAGTATATATAAAATTTTTTCCCTTTTATTTTTCATTTGATCTGCTGAACTTGATTTGTAAGGTGGACATTTCTGGAGTGCCCTGCTCCTTCATCCGAAAGGGGTCAGGCAGTCGTAAAGAAAAAGTTTTTAGGAATCCATTACTACACGTTTGGGTGAACATTCGTGTGATTCTCTCTAACCGTACAGCATCATGTCTCCTGACACCCCCCATAAAGTACATGCACCGCGTCCTAGTTATTTTAAAAATATAAAAGTTGCTGTTTGTGTGACCTCTCCATTTTCAATAAGACCCAGCATCACATAAAACAGCTTCTTCACACATTTACTATATTTAGCTGACACTTTTGTCCAAAGCCATGTAATAATGAGATAAATGGCACATTAAGTTGGCCCCATTCACGTACTTCTAAGTACAAACTAAAACTGCGCTTTTTTAGTGTTGAGAGTTTTAAGCTCAGTGTTCTTCCTTCTGTGTTATAAATGTCAGTACTGTGAGTACCTGGGACTGATCATTAGCACAAAAATAATGGGTTTGGGGGGATGTGGACGCCACGCTTCACTTCTCCTGGAATATACTGTACCAGACCCACAATATATCACCTCGAGTTCACCGTGACCGTGAGCCTTTCCGTCTGAAAGTCAGCGCCTTCCGTGCACGATCGCTCGGTAACTGCATTTTAAATCACTTCCCGTTCTGGTGTAACGCAGCGGCCACGCATCCCGTCCGGCCACCGGCTATAAATACCCGTTCGCACGAGGAACAATGCGCCTCCTCATTCGTGACGTCTCTGGAATAAACTTCCAGATGTGGCGGTAAAAACTATCCGGTGACCCAAAAAGAGACGTGCAAGAGAAACGAGAGCATATCAACGCAGAAACGCTTAGGCTAAAATTAACGATCATTTGCACATGCACACGGAAAGCATTAACGAGGATACAGCTCTTCTTTGTAACAACAATAATGCAGCGCATCATAAAATCTCACACCTCTATCAGGGTTGCACACAAATATATGTAATCATTTTTCAATGAGTTTCCAGTCAGATCCCTTTGTATTTCTAAACTTCAGAGGACAATCATCGGAGGAAAAAAGGACCGGCATCGTGCAGAAGCTTCGGGTTTTTTCACGTGTGACAGTGACGCTCATCTATGTGTAGCTACGGTGCCTGACGGCAGTGCGCAGTGGTAACCTTCCCCATGCTCGGGGACCATGTGCGTGACACAAACACACACACACAGCTGCTGGGCCAAACGCGCTATATATACACATCAAATACAACCGACTTAGGTCGCAAAGATAATTCATTTCTCTAAGCAGCATAAACTTCACACGGAGGCGATCCGTCCTCAACAGACACCGTCTCTCGTTTCATGGCTTGATGAAATAATACAGCTTATTAAGAGTGAAACTTCAGCGAGGGGTGTGACAAAGATGTGCCTCACACGCCTATAAATGATTCAATTAGCGAATTATTTCATCTTCATTTTTGCAGTTGAGGATCTACATCTGAGACACAAGCTAATCAAGTCTTTGTTCAAATATAGCTTCATCCCAAATATATAGGTATGCATTCATACATATAGAAACAAAATCATCACTCCAAGCGAACGGGAGGTCATTTATGAAAAAAAAACCCGGGCTACATGATCCCATCGAGAGCTGCTATGCTGATCTCTATCTCGATGTCTCACGTTAATTTATTTTATGCTTAAGTCTCCCGGCGTGGCCCTGTGCCCACACCCGCCATACCGACTGCCCCACACCGGTCACACATGCATGCTCTGCGGCGCTGGGAGAGCCGCTCCCTCCCGCATGATGGCCGCTATCACGCCCGGCATCGCAGCGTGCGTGGCGGAAAAAAACCGTATGCGGCCGGCAGCCTGAAATCATGGCAGCTTCACCCCTGGATGGGACCGGAGAAGCCGGCGATCCCCGCCTCTCTGATACCGAGACACACCTGCCACACGCACCCGGCATCGGCAACTGTTAAGCAACCACAACGCGCCGGGTGCATCATTATTTTCAGTTATTTTCACCCGGTAACACACCATAAGCACATTTACTGTACTTTCCTTAATCAGACATATGGCATTTTATATGAGGGTAAAAAAGAAAGGGATGCTTTACCTATATCTATACATAATTATAAAATGTGTTCGTGTATTACATCACCGCCGCGTGTATCTAGAGGACGCGGAGAGTCTGCTGCAAAAAAAAACATTAAACATAAATCTTGTTTTAAATATGAAAAGTTTGACGTTCCCACAACACGATCCTACGGTTCCGTCCGGGATCTACCCCGCAACGCGGAGCCCACAACGTGGCTGGACTCTACGGCTCGCCCCGGCTCACAGGACCCACTCATTCCGGTCCAAACGGGTGCCGCTTGCCATCACGACCCCCCTCCTTCCCTATTCAGGTGGTCGCCTGCGGGATCGAGGCTGACACCGGCCCATTATCTCACACCGTCCGCGGTTCCGTCCACCTCATCCATCCGCACCATGCATGATGCCGCACCGACCCGGGCGCATCCATCTGCAACCGAACCGTGAAACGCGCATGCAGCATGGGATCATCCAAAGGGACGGGATGCTTCCTCCCCATGATGCTGCTAGTGATGAGGGTGATGAAGACTTACTTACCCACGGATCTGTACCCCAGGATGGCGATCTTGCGCGATTTCGGTTGCGGCATCTTTCTTCTAGCAACGACACATCAACTTAGCTAGGCTCGGCTGTAGGGCACATGCAGAAGCCTGGGGATGCCCTGAGTCGCCTCGCGTTTGGCACTACTTACGCAGCGCGCTGTTGTCTTAAACAACCGAATTTAATTTTGAAGCTAATATTTAACAAAATTCCCAACAATTTCACTAAAAAAAACTCGAGTCTCTAATATCTGCGTCACTCTGCTAGCAATTCTATGTATTATTCATAAGAAGCCCGCGTTGGTTGGCTGTATTTATAATTAGGGTGGGCCTATACAAAGCTGTAAGATACCATTGGCGTGAATTTCTGTCTTTCTAGTCCAGATACCGACTCTGACTGATTTCATTGGTCAAGGCGTACTGTTGTGACTTCCAACGTGCGCCGTGGGTGGCTGGCAGCGTTGTCATTCATGGAATCGCATTGCAAGGAGCGCAAGTTAACACTAAGAAGGATATGTGGGTGCTGAGAATAGCCGAGACCTGCAGAAATCAGTGTTACAGGATGGCGGAGAACCATGGGCTTCATCGAGGGAGCACGGATAATTAGCAGGAGTGCATATGCTTTGCACATTTGGCATGTATCGCAATGCAAATGCGTGTAATCCAAATGAACCAGAACAAGACAATATTACCCGGGGTTGTAAAAATAATTTGTAATGATTTCGAGCTAACGCATTTGTTGCAGAGCTAATGCTGAGATCGATAATCTGGAAAATGCAGTTAATTAAATAATGGCTCACCGAATCTGTTATGTTAGTGATCCCGCTACTATTATGGCGTCCCCAAATAAGGTTGAAAGACATTTATTTCCCCTTTTATGACGATTATATGGTAATTGCCCCGTAGTTATTGAAACAACCGGAAATCGGGCCAGGAAATGTGTTGCAATGATCCCTTTTCCGTCGTCTTCGCGTTACGGTTTCACACCTCCATGGCTGTGCCAAATCGTCTCACCCGCGCCTGTGTGTATGGAGTTTGCATGTTGCGTGTGGCTTCCCGCCGTACGCACGGTTCAGGTGGATCGGTGTATCTAAATTACTGCGTGTTTGTGTCCTGTAATAGCATCCTGTTAACAATGTCCTGTGTTAATGTGCTGTAGGAAGTCCTCCAAGTTTACCCAAAATCCTTCACTGGATACGCGGTTCTGAATAATGCGTGGATGAACTGGATCACTCTCTACACTTTAAATGCATGAGGTCACTATTATTTTAGGCTTCATTAATAGTGTCCTGTTTACATAATCTGCATATAGCAACCATTAAATTTTTAAAAGATCTTTTTATTTTACTTGCAAATTATATATATATATATATATATATATTTTATCGTCTACTAATAAATGCAGTGATTGTGAGTAAATTTGAGTTGGTTCAATATTCATTATTGATGGACTAAAATGTAACATATCCAATATCTTGGGGACGGGGTCGTAAAATATACCCTGTCGTACAATTGCCAACCACACAGTTCAGGTGGATAATGCAGGCGGGGGACCGTCGCCATCTGGTGGCAAATCTACCAAGTTTCACTACGTTACTTTAATGTAGTGGTAAATTCCTCAAAGATCTGTATTCCAGACTGGGTAATCAATTCTGGTTTTAATAAGCTCAAAATGAAATAAAACCTGCCGAAAGTTTTGAGAATGACACAATTATTGGTTTTCTGCTGGAGTCTGCTGCCTGTTCAGTTTTTATGATGGCAATTTATACTCCGGAATGTTACGAAGAGAGATCAGATGCATTGCAATTAATTGCAAAGTCCCTCTTTGCCATGAAAATGAACTTAATCACACAAAAATCCCATTGCCACTGCATTTCAACCCTGCCACAAAAGGAGAATCATTTCAGTGATTCTCTCATTAACATAGGTTAATGTCGGTGAGGACAAGGCTGAAGATCACTCTGTTATGCTGATTGAGTTAGAATAGCAGATTGGATGCTTTAAAAGGAGGGTGGTGCTTGAAATAATTGTTCTTCCTCTGTTAACCATGGTTACCTGCAAGGAAACGCATGCAGGCATCATTGCTTTGCCGAAAAAGGGCTTCACAGGCAAGGATATTGCTGCTAGTAAGATTGCACCTAAGCCAACCATTTATCAGA
>JABFEB020000102.1:390791-404260 GCA_019775895.2 Stomatorhinus ivindoensis
ACCTGTCGAGCTAAGTGTTCCACACCAGGACCAGCTAAGGAACAACACGCCCCCTCACAAACACGCAGCCCCAGGGGTGTGTTAAGGGGGGGCGGGGAGGGATGGCTCCCTCTCACAGCTAAACAGAGACGACAGCGGCACTGCTAGGAATGTAATCTGTGAAGAGCAGGTGGATGAAAGCCTTGAATTCATTCCAGCAGAGGCCTCCATACTCTACAGCTTATAATTTCCTTGACAGCCTCCTTATTTTGTGAATGGCGGCACATCAGCGAATCCTAATGACATCAAAACTGCCCCCCTTTCTCCCCAGGGCACCTCAGGGGTGTGTCGGGGGGGGGGGGGGACTTAAGCCTCCCTAATGACAGCAGCTCCTCGTCTATCACTCCAGAGCATTCCAATCCCGTGCACCCAACTGAAAACGAGAAACTCATACGGCCAAACAGCTACTTGTGCATTACGAAATAAATGAAAGCACTCGTCGGTGCCCCTTTCCCATCATTATTTCAGCCTCTCAAGGTCAAAGCCAATCTCTCAGTCAGTAATGGAAAAAAAAAGGACAGCAGCTTTCTTCAGGCAAACGTCCCACAAGATCCCAGGAAAATAAAATTCGAAACCCTTCAGCGGCCAACGGTCAGATTAAAAAGTTTCACGTCTGAGAGTGAAGCTGCGGAGTTTCTCATCCTGCTGGGCGGGGGCATGCCACCACAGTATGGCTGGAGGGTGTACAGCCCCTCCCAGATGGTTTGGGTGACCTAGGTAAAATCGGTCTCAAAGTTGGAATAGTCCATTACAGAATGAATAGGGGGGGTTTGTCTATATTGAAAACTGTCACAAAAATTCCTAACAACAGACACGTTGCTGTAATTTAAATGAACATTTCATTTAACGTTCTGGAACTTCTGCCCTAAGGAGCTCCCTGGCCTTTACACTTGCCTTCTAGAAAGTCCGTCCCTGGTTAAAAAGGATGCACCATTGCTGGGGGGAATACCTGCCCTTTGGATACTCTCTCAGCCCCCAAGCCATTAACCTGGCTTGCCTGTGAGAAGCCCCCTCACCTGGCTGAACAACACAACAGCACAACCAGCAAAGACTTTACAAAAACAAAGACTTTTGTTCGTCACTAGCTGATAAATCACCTTACTAAGAGGTGCTTGTAGGTGCTACTGTAAATCTTGGACTTTAAAAGCCATTGATATAAATGCCATAGATTCATGAAACCCTTTAAACAGACAAATCCCTTTTTTAAGTATGTCACAGAGCCAACTTCATAATGGGAATGAGGATGATGGCATCTATGACACACTGCAAATGTGTGCTTTAGTCTACAGGTTAATACAAACTCCTATTAGTCATTAATGACCACTGATTAACTTCTGGAATCTCCAACTGAATTAAACTTTAAAAAGTCATTATTTAATCTGAAGTTTAAATCTGATATGTCTAAATAAGAGATAACTTCACTTGATAACCATCAAACATGAGTAAGAATCATTATTCATCTTCGCTATTAAAACCTATTTCTTTTATATAGGGCTTTTATTCTGACAGTGTATTTAAGGTGAAAGGCACTTGTGCGATGTGCAGTGTAACCACAGCACCTTTGGAATCTGCATCATTTTCATGGCCCATCCATTGTTTACAGACAGCACAGTGCCTTGGAAGGGAGAGCTACGGCCTCACACCTGCAAAGCTGAGGGTTCGAATCCCCCTTCTGATGGACTGGATCATTTCTATTGAATGATATATTTTTCTTACTGTGATTCCAGGGGTGATATTGTTTATTTAGCAGATGCTTTTAATCAAAGTGACACATATTAGAGAAAGTAGGGTCACTCCTTGGAGCAGTTTGTGTTACAGGTCTTGCTCAAGGACCCAGTACTGAAAGCACTGGGATTTGAACTGCCAACCTTCTGTTCACAAGGATGGCATCCCAACCTATTGAGGTACACACAGCCGAAAACCTAATATAATTTTAAATATCATGAGAAAATTAATTTTCATTATTGCAGTACTAATATTTCCAAGGAGCCACCTACCCTTGGCCAACAATTACTGAGAACATGTAGGGGTGTGTTTGGTACAGGCGGTGACTCCACGCTGATATTAACAGCATGATCCGCTGAAGTCATAACCTTCCCTCTTTGTACTGCGTAACTGGCCAGGTTACCCGTGGTGTACCAGGCAGGTATGCCTACAAATCTTTTCCGATTTTTCAGATCTTCTGTTTCTGTGTTTAGCACGCCCAGGCAAATCTCCCTGAAGGACACGCCTGGCGGGTCTGGTACCTACAGCCCATGCTCAGTAGATAAAACAATCCGGGCAAAGTTCCCAGCTTCAGGAAGCTAACTCAACAAACTCGTTGAGATCCCACAAGGAGATGCACAGCAATGTAGTCACCAAAAACTTGGCTTTAAAACAGCCAACTGTGCAGAGAGATGACAGCATACCTGCGGTTTAACAGTCATTACCAACAGCGACATCAGACATGCTCTGCCCTGCATGCAACTCACAGTGTGCCGGGTGCAGCCATCATGAAATCGGGAATCACGAGCAAAGGAGAGTCAAGAGAGCGGTGCTCATTGTCACGGGTCTGAAGACTGTGACAAAACCCTCTCTCCCCCAAGAGAGTTCCAGCTCTGATTTGTAGCCATTAGCGATCAAATTACAATCAGCAAAATTAAAAAATGTAGCTGATTCTGAAAGAGGATGACGACTCTTGGGTATAAGATGGAGCTCTAGGTAAGACTGTCTGTCTTCACCACTATTGGGAGCCTTCTTCTTCTTCTTCTATCCTGTAGTCTGTGAGACCGTGTGGCACCTCCTGATGCCTTGACAACCAGCTTCCTCCACTTTCTTCTGTCTTTGGTTTTTCTCAGCGCTTCGCTCAGCGTCATTCCTGTCCATTCTCTCTTGTTGTTAGCTTTGGGAGCTTTACTTACACAAAAATGTTCTGAGGAAAATGTCGTACAGCTACTGGGTCCTATTGGTGGTCAAACCCACTTGTTTCCTGATATACAACATTTTCCAAAGAATCTCCAACCACCAGACAAAAAATGAATGAAAATTTAGTAGTGAGGTAACTCAGAGGAACTTGGGAAAACACGACTAGATAAGATATTACAGTCTGATAATCACAGGAATCAGGGCCTATCATATCATGCCCGAGTGAGTGAACACTCACGTCGGAGTCCGACCCTTTGGGGGGGGGGGGGGCGTCGTAAAACGTAAAACACGAATACGCTCATGATTAAAACAAAAATGTCACGAAGGCATATGTTCCACACCGGCTACGTAAAACATAGCAGAGAAACCCAGAATGCAACAGTGTGGATGCAGGGGAAAGAGCTTTAGCATTCTCAGCTGCAATATTAACCAGGATAAATTACACCCGTGACATTAAACATGGGCTGTGGCTGACAACTACCCAAGGAGGGTGTGTGTGTTGCCACGGAGAACCTAATGGGGGATTCGAGACAGACGAACGGCGCTACTTTCATTTGTTTATCTGTCCTAAATGAGAGGGTATGAGAGCCTTTTTCCAAGCACTGGGATCTTGTCAGCGTGGCTTGTAATTACAGCTCCAGGTCTGCCGGCCTCCCGCTCACACGAAAGCTGACTCATCTGCTTTGCCGTACCTACAGGAAATGTGCCGCGCGTTTCGGGGCTGGGGGAAAAAAACACGGCGATGTAAACGCTAACGTGCCGCCCCAACGAGGCGGACAGCCGGCGCGGACAGCACCAGAAACACAGAAATACCGCAGCGGGTATCAGGGAGCAGGTTTTAGAGTTTGGGGTAGAAAAATACCGTAAAAATGAGGAAGGAGCTGCCACGGTGTCCCTGTGAAGCCCACGCTGAGCGGCTCCGCGGTTTACAGGCCACTCAGGAAAACACGTCCAAGGAACCTAGCATCCGCGCAACTGGCAGGTTCCCTCAGGGCCCGGGCTGAGGCTCAGTCTGCCAGTCA
Organism: Stomatorhinus ivindoensis; assembly: GCA_019775895.2. Taxonomy (NCBI): domain Eukaryota; kingdom Metazoa; phylum Chordata; class Actinopteri; order Osteoglossiformes; family Mormyridae; genus Stomatorhinus; species Stomatorhinus ivindoensis. The sequence continues at coordinate 394,757 of JABFEB020000102.1, forward strand.
TCAGATCAACTCACTTTGTGTCACATCGCTTGACACTTGGTAAAGTGCAAGTGTGTGGAAAACTCGTGCACATAAATAAAATGTGTCAAAATGGAAAAGAAATTGGCCAACTGGAAATATACAAAAATGTACTATTATACAGTACTGTGAAAATGAATAGTGTGCAAATTAGGAACTATAAATACAATGAATGGACATATGGATACAAGCTTGGATGTTGTGGATAAGGATGCCTACGAATGGTTTCGTGAGTTCATTTTTGGATGGTCTGGGGGGAAAAAAAAAACTAGAATCCCAGAATCTAATGTCAGCATGTACAATGTACAGCAGCTGGTCGCTGGTACTGAAACAGAACAATCCACTTGTCCATGTTGCCGTGTGCTGTGTTTTTTTCCTTCCTCTACATGGACCTTCGCGACAAGGCCTTGCTGTGGTAAATAAGTTCTCTAGTGAGGTTAGAACGTTCAGAAAAAGACGACTCCGTTTGAACATGCGCTCATTAACGGGTTCTGTGCACCGGCTTGCTGTAAAGAGAAGCCCCCTGATATACTGAAAGGGGAGCCCATGTGGCACGCTGCAGAGAAACCCCGCAGAACCCGTTTCAATTTCCCACGATGCCTGGCTGTCCGCCGCTGACCTAAAGGCTGCACCGATGGCTCCGAGCCGCTGGCCTGAACCCCCGCATCCATTTCAGAAAGACTAAATCAAACGCTGCCAGATAAAGGGGCTGGTGATGCGACTATCACAGCGTGTCACCGCGGAGTCTTTAAAGCTCTACAGCCACAGAGGACTGGACCGTGGCCCGACCGCACCCACAATGCATTTCTTCATAAATAAATGAAAGGGATTGGGATGCGAATGCTGGTTGGAAAACGTGCCGGCACCGTCATCTTTCATGTGCGCTAGGACAGATAATTTTGTTCACCGAAAACATTTTAAGCCATCTAAATAAAAGCATTAATGGTTTTTTTGAATCTTAAATTTCATTTGATTATTAGAATTTGACCTGCATTGTGGCTTAAATATTTAGAGATAAAGCATGAGATGAGATTTTCATTGACTTTCATCTGTTAAACATGACTGATTGCAAAATTCAAATCCTAAATTGTGCGAGCGTGATTCACTGTTTAACACCAGGTGTGAATAAGTCATGAAGCAAATTCTAATTTACAATTTTGCTAAAAATTCAAATTTTTTTTAAACTGTGAGCATGAATACGGTCTATGCGCATGTCACTGTGCCTCATCTCCGGACAGAGATGCAGGCTAATCAGCAGAGACCCATAGACACACAATTCTTAACCTGTGCAATAAACTCCAAGGAGCTTCCTGCCTGATCAAGGCTCACTGCGCTCCTACTTCTTACGAACTCAGAGAGCGGATCACGCAGATTTCTGGGTGGCTCTTTTGAGGTTCAGCCTCCCCAGCGATAAAGCTGCATTGTTTCCGGACAAACACTGAGGGAAAACGAGGGTTCAGGGGCCTAAAGGTAATTACAGCTTAAGTCAAATCGCAATACGCCTGAGCCCCTATCGGACATCCACCACCACAGACACCCGCCGTGCACATCACCCCAGGGAAAGAGCCAGCCACGGCACTGCACTCACTGCCGAAAACGTCATGCTACAGCAAACCCGTGGTCACGCTGGATCTGCGCCCCATTCACCTACTGGTTAATGTGGATTTATTTAAGATGGGGGTGATAATTCATAAAGAGGGACCAACATTATCATAAACCAATGATACGTTTTGAAATTGGCGAGTGACAGGGGAGCGGACCAATCAGCTTTCACCTGGGGCCAGTGACCCAGTGGTCCTGCCCCTGTATATGACCCAAGACTCAAGCTGGAATGGAGTGTGCTGTAATTCCACAGGAAGTGCCCTGACACGTGCCCCCCGTCACGCTCAAGAAAAGGCCCCGATGCAGAGAGCAGATGCCCGCTACGGGTCTCTCCTCCTTCACTCCTCTTTATCTCCCTCCCAACGCCATGCTTCTCGCTCCAAACTAATGTGAATCCCTCGCTGCAGATAATGCGACCGTTCTGTGCTCGTCGGATTTAATTAAGGTGCTTGGTGCAGGCGACACCTGCCATTAAGCGACCTTGGCTGGGCGAGCCTGTCCTTGCTTCCCGATAAACGTCTTTTCCGCTTGTCATTTTGCCAGCTACCGTGCTTCCCTCCCACGCAAAGTGATCAAATGGGTGCGACTGCACTCCACAGAAACCAACAGCACTAAACAGGACTAACAGCATTGTACTAAAATAAAAAAATTAAAAATTGATGCGTTACTATTAATAATCCTGACTACGTACGTATCTGCGCTGGATATCATTCATAATGAATGTCAATGTAAATCACTGGCACGCCACTCGCCTTGTAGCTGAACAAAACTACAGCTAAAAGCTGCCCCGGGGGCCAAATTATTTGTCCATTATAAGCGAAATTCCGTTTTATGCCAGTCCGCTGTATGTGATGCTTTTTCTGCATGTTCTTAAAGGCGTGCGGCGGGGACCAGCGGACCCCGTCCATTACAGACGATATTCTGTTATAAGTGAGTCCACTATAACGGGAGTTTACTGTACAATTTAACAACCTAACAAACCTTAACAGCTTTAATATTCATTAATAACAAACATTATAATCATATAATGTATGTTATCAATGTATATTAAAGCTGTTCAAATATGGGTATACTCACATACTGCTTATAAATGCATTATTAATGCATTATGAAGGTGCACGGAATGTTCTATGGATGCATAATGAATGTCAATGTAAATAATTACCATTTATTTATTAAGGCGATGCTTTAACCTAAAGTAATGCACAATTTAAAAGCCAGACAGGGCACAATGATGAAATCACTCTGTGGACTCTGGGACTGGAACCAGAGACCTTCTGATCACAGATGCAGCATCCTAACCCACTGATCCACACACCATTCTTGAGCATTAATGCTTCAAGTGTAGATGTTTTAGAATTAACGAAAAAAAAGGAATATCATTCCCATTTAGAGAAATGATTTGTAACCAAGAGATTATTTGGATAAGGACTGGCTTGAGCAGCACAAAATTAAATGTGTTATAAAAGGGAAGTGAATCCGGCACGTATTCTGCTATATTTCAGCTCGGACAGCGCCGGAGGCCGGGAGCCGTCTTGGGCACGAGAGTGTTTGTGACCTTCTTATTGCTTTAGTGTTAACGACGCCTTTTCATTCTCTTTCATAATGTGCTTCACTGGTCCATCACAATAAGTTTCAGAGGTGGAGAGGTCTCTATCACCGGTCGCGCATGGCGTGCGGGGGTGGGGTGAGGCTTAAAGTGACGTTTTGAGGCTGGCTTCGAGCTGTCTGTGACGGCTTGGTCCCCCCACCCAGAGCCCTTGCTCTACTGCCTGCAGTGGGATCAAAGGGCCACTGGTCATTATTTCATTAAACTGCTTGCATGTGTAACTGCTCAATTTCAGACACGAGCCGCTAATGCTCAACACGAACCCGCGTGGCTACGACCGCAGAGAGCCGTTTAGCACGTTACACTTTAAACAGCAATGCCCAAACCGGATCCGCGGGGCAATAGGTAGGGTCGCTAACGAGCTGAGCACATGCGAGTGGCGTCAGTCAAATGGCTACGCTATCGGAACAGATTAAGACAAATCATCTGAGTACGCAGAGGGAACTTATGACGGCATTCTGTTTATGCAGCTTGATGCCATGGAAGTTTCTAGAAGGGGCGGACAAAAGTGCATCAGGTGCCTCTCTGGTGTCATTTGAAAGCATTTAGTCACAAATAAAGCAGGCCGGTCGCGGGGTTGCTAGATTCAAGGCAGAAGCGTTCAGATGGATGCGAGTGGAAGGTGTGCATGCGACTCTAAACATGAGTAAATGGAAAAGAAAAGGAAGAAAAAGGAAAACAGGCAGGAGGGACAAAAGGAGGAGGACAGGGTGCGGTGAGAGAGGCTGGGGGTGCAGGGCGGTCATGTTAGTGCCCGGTTATGGATTAAGCAGGAATAGCGAGGGTGCTGCCTTCCTCACATGCCCAAGGACCTTTCTGAGGAACAGGAATACCAGCCTTTTCATGGAGCGACGCACCAGAGTGCTGGAACCAAACTCTCCTCTTGCCAATAAGCCACGGCACGATTGAAAATTGGATCCATCACTCCTCTACATCCAACACGTTCAGAGGGGTTAAGAAGATGCAGAGGCTCGGGAACTTAACAAGTTATGAACATTACATATTATAAACTTATCAAGGTCCTCTTTCAGAGTAAATAGCTGCTTTAAAAAAGACAGGCATTTTCAATTACAGATTTTGACAAATCAAATGAAAGCAAAATCGATGCGGTCATATTAAATTTCATAAGCCATAAAGTATTGATTTTTTCTTTGTTTTGTTTTGTGATGTCTGGAGCCAAAAGGATAATCTCTCCCGAAGAGGAAAGCAACAGATAAAGAGTTATGCTTTTTAAATAAAATTAAAACTTGAAAGCATGCAAGGACACGTATGCTGCCATCCATCCGTCCTTGGTGGGGGACTTGAAGCTCTTAGCTACATGAAAATGCCTGTCTGCGGCCTCTGGGGGGGGGGAGGGGGGGGGCATCTCGAGCCTGCGGAAATGTAGCGGGGGTTACTGATAGCTATGTCAACTCCCCCCCACCCATCCCAGTTCTCAGCGAGGACTGGGATCACTAGGATCTGGGGGGGCCAGGTTGGAGAGAGGCGTTCCCTGTAGTCATGCATGGAAGAGGCGTGGCGTAAAGCATGTCGCTAACGTAGCACAAAGCGGTTACTTACAGGTAGTAAGTGTAGGAGTGATAGGTTCTTCTGCCGAGTGGGGTGGAGGGGGTTAAGCAGTGGTGGGGAAGGAGGGAGGGGATGGGATGGAAGGAAAGAAAAGTAAAATATTAATGTCTGAAAGTAGAAATGAACAAAAGCAGATATGGTGACACAAACTTAAGGTTAACTCGTGACCGTGAGGGCGAGGTGATCGCTGTTAGCATTCACGCGCGCCGCTGAGCAACGGGGCGGCTCCGAACTGCCACACAGTGGGTCGGGGACATTTCAGGCTAAAGAGGAAACCGTCACCGTCACTCGGAATCAATATGTGGACTTTACGAATTAGTAAGAAAAGGGGGAAGCTAAGAGAGATGTCTATGGGTGTCAGGGAGAAAAGTTCAACTGGTCGGCAAGAAGTTGGGACGATTTTTAACAAAGACGTTAAGGAATGTTAAATTAGAAGCAGCTTTTAAACACAGTTAACCTTATCGGTCAGCTTTAAGATACACATACATAATACATTCATTAAGCAAACAGCATACAGGGAATGGGCGGGCAGGTGTGATGTACGCCATAACAGTGTAAAGGAAATGAAAATCGCACTCCTATCCAGTTACTGCGCCCCTCTGTGTGCAGGGGAGGGGACTGTTGTTGTGGGGAGGAATTCTAAAGCCTTTCCTTAGCCGCAGACTACAGCAAACGCCTGTAGCAACATGCCCAAGGACTCTCTTTGAGGCTCTCATCAATTTTTCTGTCTTATCTACTGTTCTTTTCATGAGATAGGCATCCGAAATATATCCCAAATCCAATTCCCAGGTCATTAAAACAGTGACATTTGTTTGAGCATGTCATACAGTGGAATTAATTTTTCATCGCAGACAGCGCACGAATGCTATATACCGTTTAATGGATGCTATCAATGTGATCAAATCAATTATTCAGCATTCAATTGACAGTGCATCTGTTTGAGGGTAAAACGGGAATCAGGGCAAATTAATTTGATCTTGCTTTTATGTACAGATATACACTCGCAGACTACTAAATCTCTTTCGCTTTGGACCACTTAAATAACAAAATGCTGCTGGCAGAACTTGCTTTAGGACAACACAAACAGCGTAAAGTTTCTAATTTTGCCGAGATGTTAGATAAGCAGCGTAATCCATACAAAATTCAAAGAGCAAACTTTAACTAATCATTTAACCCCATAATGGGTGGGTCCAGGGATGTATATTTGTTTGTTATCTGCAATAGATTGCAGGTATCACTCCTCTTATTCCCAAGTCACTATGCTGGATTGATGGTCTTACCTTTTCTTCATGATCAGCACCACCCCCAAAAAGATAATTACGAAGAGAAGGATGCCGGCGATGGCCCCAGCGATCTTCACCGTGTGGTCCGACTGCTTCTCTGGCTCCACCGCATCTGGCTTGCGTGTGGCGGCCCCTGCAATGAGTGACGAGTCAGAACCTAAGCCGCACAGCACCCAGATTTCCAGTGAGATGACCGTCTACACTCCCCGTTACTGCAAAGTACCTAATCGCATGCCTGGGTAACAAGAGCACCCTATAAGAGACACAGGCGCAGGATTATAAGCTTATCTTCCTGCTTTTGTGACAGTGGCCCACGCCTTGGGCCTGTTTGTTTATAGTCAGAGTACCAGTCATCAGCATCTTAGAGACCAATCAGGCATCTTGAACCTGAGCGCTTGAGCATCTCTGCGACTGTCATTCAGATAAAACTCAGTTCAGCCAAGTCAAATTTCAGAAATTGCCCGCTGGGAAAAAAACCACGCCGCTCTACACTGCAGTGGGAAACAAACGTTTAAAGACTGTCCAACAGATTGATTAAGCTTTAATATTGATATGCAACAAGGAGCAGACAGAGTGATAAAAAGATAAGTCAAGTGGGCTGATGTGGGCAAAAGGCAGACAGCTATCCCTTTAAGGCTGAGCCGCATGTTTCCAGCATCTCAGGGCGTTCCGCCTTATTGGGGCCACTGGGCTTTGATGTTTACACGGATATAACACCTGACGTGTTAGTCTGTGTGAGCAAGGAGGCAGAGTCTGAAATCCCAGCTGTCATACGGGATTAAAGCACCGAGACCACATCTAGCCACCCTACCTTATGAAGCATCTGTACGCCGTGTACGGTACACCCCGAGCCGGAACACATCGCCCTCACATCTCAACGCTCAAACTAATGAACCTCAGATTAAACCCTCTGATACAGTAGTAAGTTCTAACGTGGAAAACTGTTGAGTATTTAATTCACCCTGTCAGACCAGTGCTGCAGACCTTAAGTTAATAACATTAGATTTGCCAACAAATACATCTATGTGCCACATCTATCCACAAACAAGAAGGTGGAAATTATGGAGAAAGAACCCTGCCTTTAATACATTTCTTTGGCACAATATTACAGGCAAAATTTATAGTTTCCTATTTAGTACTGAACAACACATTATACAATCATATTTTATATGCCTGACATTCTTAACCAGTTAGTAATGTGTACTAGCCCAGTAGTTTTCTCCCTTAATGACTGATTATCACTCCTCATAAGCTCGCACCCCTGACAGACAGACACTCATTTGTGGCGTGCTTCAGCATCTCTCGTCTAGAACAATAAGCGCTTCTTCTAGCCCTCAGATATTCAGATGTGGGTCACATGTGGTGCGTCTCGGCGAGCGAGACTCCAGAGCAATTCCACGAGCGGCAAGGCAGAGGTGGGTGGTCTCCGCCTGCAAACATACGTTTAATATCTGCTCAAACGAGATAACCGACACCTAGCAACAGGCCGCGTTTCCACGGCTCCACGAGAGATCAGTGCGGGCTGTTTGCGCAATAATACGAGGGGCCGCCTGATGAAACATCCATTTCCTCTCCCGGAATGAGTCTGGGATGAAAAACCATCGGGGCGCCCTTGGGACAGCCCGCTGACTCGGCTGGGCCGGACTCACTGGCTCCCCCCTACGGTAGCATTTCAGTCACAGGGGCAGCATCATGTGGCCCACATGTCTCTACACTGCCCTTAGTGGGGTGACGGAGAGTGTATGGGCCAAAACCGAAGTGGCTGATGCTCCAAAGCTTGGGCCCGATATGCCTGGCTTCCTGAGCAGCATCTCAAGATGGAACCTCTCCTGCTAAGAGCACTGGGCTGGAAGGAGTTTATCACCTGGTCTCACCTGATCTGTATCGCCCCCCACAGCACACTGTCTCACCTGATCTTTATCGCCCCCTACTGGACACTGTCTCACCTGATCTTTATCGCCCCCTACTGGACACGGTCTCACCTTGTCTCTATCGCCCCTGCAGGACATTGTCTCACCTTGTCTCTATCGCCCCCCGCAGGACGCTGTCTCAGCTTGTCTCTATCACCCCCTGCAGGACACTGTCTCATCTTGCCTCTATCGCCCCTGCAGGACACTGTCTCACCTTGTCTCTTTCGCCCCTGCAGAACACTGTCTCACCTTGTCTCTTTCGCCCCTGCAGGACGCTGTCTCATCTTGGTCTCTATCGCCCCTGTAGGACGCTGTCTCATTTGGTCTCTATCGCCCCTGTAGGACGCTGTCTCACTTGGTCTCTATCGCCCCTGTAGGACGCTGTCTCACTTGGTCTCTATCGCCCCTGCAGAACACTGTCTCACCTTGTCTCTATCACCCCCTGCAGGACACTGTCTCACCTTGTCTCTTTCGCCCCTGCAGGACACTGTCTCACCTTGTGTCTATTGCCCCTGCAGGACGCTGTCTCACTTGGTCTCTATCGCCCCTGCAGGACGCTGTCTCACCTTGTCCCTATCGTCCCTGCAGGACGCTGTCTCACCTTGTCTCTATCGCCCCTGCAGGACACTGTCTCACTTGGTCTCTATCGCCCCTGCAGGACGCTGTCTCACCTTGTCTCTATCGCCCCTGCAGGACGCTGTCTCACTTGGTCTCTATCGCCCCTGTAGGACGCTGTCTCACTTGGTCTCTATCGCCCCTGCAGGACGCTGTCTCACCTTGTCTCTATCACCCCCTGCAGAACACTGTCTCACCTTGTCTCTATCACCCCTGCAGGACACTGTCTCACCTTGTCTCTATTGCCCCTGCAGGACGCTGTCTCATCTTGTCTCTATCGCCCCTGTAGGACGCAGTCTCATTTGGTCTCTGTCGCCCCTGTAGGACGCTGTCTCACTTGGTCTCTATCGCCCCTGTAGGACGCTGTCTCACTTGGTCTCTATCACCCCTGCAGGACACTGTCTCACCTTGTCTCTTTCGCCCCTGCAGGACACTGTCTCACCTTGTCTCTTTCGCCCCTGCAGGATGCTGTCTCACTTGGTCTCTATCGCCCCTGCAGGACGCTGTCTCACTTGATCCGTATCGCCCCTGCACGACACTGTCTCACCTTGTGTCTATTGCCCCTGCAGGACGCTGTCTCACCTTGTCCCTATCGTCCCTGCAGGACGCTGTCTCACCTTGTCTCTATCACCCCCCGCAGAACACTGTCTCACCTTGTCTCTATCACCCCCTGCAGGACACTGTCTCACCTTGTCTCTATCGCCCCTGCAGAACACTGTCTCACCTTGTCTCTATCGCCCCCTGCAGGACACTGTCTCACCTTGTCTCTATCACCCCCTGCAGGACACTGTCTCACCTTGTCTCTATCGCCCCTGCAGAATACTGTCTCACCTTGTCTCTATCACCCCCTGCAGGACACTGTCTCACCTTGTCTCTATCGCCCCTGCAGAACACTGTC
>JABFEB020000102.1:414299-429230 GCA_019775895.2 Stomatorhinus ivindoensis
CACCATATCAACCACCCCCCCCCCCCCCCTCCCCCTCCCCGACCTTTCGATTGGCGGTCAATAGGTTGCAGCGTTGCACCTGGGTGATAAAATCACGATGTGAAATATTAATTGCTGTGGATGTGCTAATGTGAAATATCAAGTTAATTACAGTCCCATACTGGAAATAAAAAGTGCAAGGCAGGAACAAGGGCACCATAAACGGTCCCCTAAAACAGGGGAGTGAATGGGATATTTACAGCAGATTGAAAGGCTACCTAAAGGCCAGTCATAACAGACGGGCATGAGCTGAATTATCACAGTGTATCATGCAGTGTCCTGCAAACACTCGTACCTCTCCCTGCCAAGGCTGTATAGAGGGGCGGGGCAAAGTGACAGCTGAAAGCTGATTGGTCCCTAGAGAGCCCCCTCGTCTGTCACTCACCGATTCAAACCATATCATTGGCAAATGATAAAGTAGACCCCTCTGTACAAATTAAGGCCCCACTTGGAAGGTTGCTGGTTCAAGTCACGTAAATATCTGCAGTGATTCTACTCCATTTGGACCTAGAGCAAGGCCCTTAATCTGCAATTGTTTCATCCTGGGTATGACGTTAATCTCCATATGTCCTCCAATTTACAGGGAATAACCTGGGGGTTGGTGGCAGGATGGGTGGGGTACTCTAGCCACCGGAAAAAACTCAGGTATTGCCCGCTGCATCCATGTGCTGGGTGCAGTAACCTGCTGCAATCAGTGCATACTCCTTACCTATCTCTTACCGTCTTTACCCCCCACTTTAAAAAAAAAACAAAAAAAAAAAACCTAGAATTGCCCCTGCTGACTGAATTCCTCTGTAACACAAGCAGAGCTGGAATTTGCACGATTAAGATAAACGCCAAGAAAAAAAATTAAATAATAATAAAACATCAAATCAACAACGACAACAGAAACATCTAAACCTCAGTAACTGTTCATGGTGAAGAATTACTGTTTTAATGGTGCTACAATGAAACACGGGTCATGCTGGTGAAGAATCCAAGTTCTAATGGTATCTGCTACCTGGGAAATGTTTTTGGTCAACACCACTCTATACAGCCACTATATAACATGCACCTTGCAACCATTAGAACTTACCAGAATGGCTCCAATGAAATGAATCCATTTACTGCTACTTCCTCTCTGCTGTACCATCCTGTACCATCAAACTCCCCAGCCTCACTCTGGAACTCCACTTCCTTCATTTTTTACTTTTTGAAAAAGTGATCATTAGGCAAGTATTTAAGATTAAGTATTACCAGTGTTGTTTTTCCTCCTAATTCTGATTAAATATGCAGGGCGCCACGCACGCATCCTGCATGATCTGGCTTTTTATGCAACAGCACGCATTTTTGCATAATCTCTCCTGCAGCAGGGCTCCGAACGTTTCCGGATCCCCGAGCCGCTGGCATCGCCGTTCCCGCCTGCTGGGCGCTTAGTGCGATCTGACGCACCGCGTTCATTAAGCGACGTGCTAAACTTGCTATGCCGTGAGTTTGTAAAACAGAAGTCCTCCAGTAACCACAAAAAAAAAAAACACTGGCTTTACTCAATCACCTGTTGCGATTAATAAAAGAAGCAACTTTTAAAAATCACCCATCAAATACTTTAGTGTTAGTTTGACAGCTAACATGCCTTCGGCTGAAATTCTGAATGGACAGGTATCGCATTTCCGCAGGTTAACCTAACAAATATATCCTAATATCACATATGTGTCGTACATGAATAACTTCACCTTGTCTGTGACCTGAGGCCACGGGCACTCCCAGCGGCAATGTTTAACACCACTCAAGCCATAAATTTGCATGCCCCCCATTGGCCACAAACAGGCACTACACTGGGGGGGGGGGCAAAGTGCCTTTTTGAATGGCCAAAAATAATAAACCTGCCCCTGTCCCACAGGTCTCCCTGATGCAATGGGTGTGGAGGAGTCTCCACAGGCTGAAGGAAAGGGGTTCACGTCCCAAGCTGAGCTGGAGTCAAAATGCAGTACTAATCCCAGCCCACAGGTGGCAGACTACAACAAAAATGCAGGGCACTGAGGACTGGATTAAGAACCTCTAAAGTGGAACCATCAACTGTATGACCAAAAGTATAAAACTCCCTCTAAGTAAAAACATCTTCAACGATAGACTGCAGTGCAGTAAAAACTCCTCACATAACTAGGGAAGAGTTTTATAGTAAAAATAAAATTGCCCTTGCATTTTTTTCACCTTCGTATTCCGAACTGACAATTGCTATTGTATTCTCGGAAGTAAACGCGTGCGATTAAGAACTCGCTACATCGTTATCGCGGGAAGAAAGGGGCTGCTGCTCATGAATCAGGAAGCGTCAGTAAACTCTTTTACGAGATAATTGCCTCACGCAGATTCCACACGGGCCCAGCCGCCCAGGATAGGGTGTGGATGCACCCTTCCCGTGATGCAAATGCATATCGACACACACTGGCTCCAAAGCAGAGCCCCCCACCCCCCACACCCCCGCGGGAGACAAAACCCAAGCACTTATATTTTTTCAATCCTCCGACTTACAGACCATCACTAACCTCACATCTGACGGAACAGAAAACAATGTAGGATAACAGAGTAGAGTCAGTGCACAGAATTATATGAAATAAGCCATTAGAGGTGGATGTTTGGGCTGCAGGCCACTAGGTGCTTCCTGAGGAGGCCCCCCAAACCCAAGCTGACACCAATTAAACCCCCCCTGAGCAGGAAGCCAGAAAGAGCACAGCGCCACACTCACGCAGCAGCAACCGATTACCGCGGGCCGGTTCCACACCAGCCGACATGTGACCCGGAACCCAGATTTATGTCCCACGTGGGCTGGAGGCGCTGGGCCCCCATTTGGGGGCCCGGGGGAAGGAGGAGAGCTGCGCGGGGGACATTTTAATCCCAGCCGGCTGTCTTTTAACACTGATTGCTTTGTGTCCCGGGGCCGCCGGTCCCTGCAGGGGGGTGGGCCACATCTGCCTGATTTAAAGGGTGCATCAAGCAGGCATCTCCCCAGCCAGCATCCCCCCCCCCCCCCCCATTGCAGAGCACTCCACTGAAGGCTGGATCGGCAGAGGGCCCCCGTTCACGTTCGGACCACTGTCCATGCTCAGCTTCAGCCCAACTTTGGGATTGTGCACATTTGAAGGTTTCTATCACTATCTGACATCAAATAGAACCTGTCTATGGGGTTTCCCTTTTTGGGGGATCTGAAAGGGGATCTAGATGCACGAATGTGTCACACCTCCTGGACTCTCTGCCCACGCAACCTTGATGTATTTGGACAATCATGCGGGAACACAGCCCGAATGCCCTGACCCCCCTTCCTATTAATTACAGCAGGGAAAAAGATGTCTGACAGTTGTTTCAGTAGAAGAACCCGTATTTATTATGCTGGTACAACTTTAAAAAAGATGTCAAACAAGGAGGAGTTTAGCGGGGAGAGCTGTTGGATAATTAGGACGTTATTAATGGGATGGGTCCCATGCTGAATTGTGTGTGCAGGTGTGTGGATATTTTCTTTCCTTTGAGAGACTATCTGGCTCATTGCTAAAGTAAAGAATAAAAAGGGGGTGACTGATGGGTACTGTGTGAACAGCACCCCTATCGACTCTGGGCGCGAAGAAAGAGTTTCTGAAGATGGAAAAAATGAGCATAACCGGATCTGACGGAGATATGAACAGCCAATCACCTTTAAACAGAAGCCAAGATGAAAAAAACCATTGGAGAAAGATACAATGTCTCTGCAGGTTACCCTCCACATCTGCGCTAGGCCATTTTTAAAAATAATTTCTAAAGTTCAATTAAATTAAATGTCAGCGTACTATAGGTGAAAACTATGCTGACATGGGCCATGTGATCATGCTTTAAGAGAGTGCTGAGAAGCTCCGACATATCGCCTCATTTCTGATGATGCTGACATTCTCGTTTTTCTTCTGCATATCACAGCCAAACACATTTAAACTCCCAAATCTCCTCTGCCACGTCTCCCATGTATCTGCTTGGGGGAGTAGGCGTGCTTCATGAGGTCACCCATGTTTACGTCACATGACTTTTCAATGTGACATCACCATTCGTAGATACCACATGACCAAATCCCCCTGTTCACCATTCACATTCACCACAGGACCACCTATAGTCCTTCACTTATCAAATAGGAGAATTCTCATACCAAACTCTGCAGTACATAACCAACCTTCCCGCTTGCTAAACAAAACTCCAGTCTCCCCCCCACAGCAAACCCCCAGCTTCACCGAGGGCATGTAAACTAGGAAAACACTCCCCCTGCTTTACTGGCCTTTGAACGCCAATTACATGCGTCTGACTCAGTCTGCTGGAGTCAGCGACCCTTAGCATCTACCCAAAACTTAATACTAAATTATAATCATATCGGCAACATAAATAATTTTCTAGGGCGTGCCAATATGCTTATGAAAATGTCAAGTAATACCAACTGACCTTTAAGCGCTAAAAATGAATTTATTTGGTCTTTTTAATCCCATGAAAGTCTAGACGCATTATCGCCTCCGATATTTGCGTGCCACATGCACAATGCTGCCCATAACAAAAATAAAAATTATTTGAACTGGGTTCCACTCCAACTCTAAAAGCGCAGTCTAACAAAGCATTTAATGGTAAGGAAGACTCGGCATGTCAAGTAACGCAGGGTACTAATTGCTTACAGTACGCCACAAAGAGCTAAAGAATTGTGGACCACAAAAAGACCTCAAACTGAACCATCCTTAATCTAACTTGTTTGTGTAATTTTGTTTTTAAGGAAACTAATTACAGCTGGTCAACGCACCAGCCAACAGCTGATCTAACTTGCTAATGGCATAGCATTAAGAAATGATGAACACGTGATAGACTGCTGTGTTTATCAACACATTTCAGGTCATTAGGAGCTTGGGGGGTGATTTCTATTATACTTACATTTGCATGAACGAGGAGCAGAAGCTGACCTGAAGCATTGCTTGATGTAGGCTTGCTACAAAATCATTTATTTATTCTAACTAGAGTTTATGAAGCAACAAAAGGTCTCTGCAGGCATCTGAGAGACCGGTGGGCTTGGGAATGTTAAAAAGCGAGGTGGTATGGAAGTTCACGGCCGAGGAAATCGAGGAGCAACACAGGAGCTCAGACAAAATGACCCTTAATCATAGACTTGGAATGGAGGAGTGGGGCTGACTGCCAGTTCTGGAGCCGGGTTACCGCCGCGCTACGCTGCCGGATGAGGCCGACAGCCCTGCCAGAAAAATAATACATGTGCATTTTTTTAGACATCATTTCTCAAGAATTGCAAATCAATGATTAATAAACTTTGCCGGAGGGGGAGACAAGCAAGGAGGAAATTTGGCAGGAACGATCGATCCCAACTTCAGTCCACGCAGCCAGTGGATAGCGAGAACACCGATGTTAGCGCTGCCAAATTTTTTTTTTAACGAAATCACCATTGCAGAGAAGTTTAGCTCTACTACGCTTACTAATGAACATGGAGGCATGTGGGATCGGCATGGTCAGAAGGCCGAGCCGGAAGGAGCGAGCGGACAAGCCACGGGGTCCTGACGCGAGCTTTGGGCTCCGCCGCCTTTTGTTCTCGACATCAAAGACCAAGGTCCTTCCGTAGGGATCAAACACGTAAACAATAACCAGGGAGGGGGAGAATGAAGTGACAGAGGAGAAGAGAAGAGAAGGAGAAGAGATGAAAAGAAGAAGAAGAAGGGAAGGGAAGAGAAGCAAAGGTAAGTGAAGGAGAAGAGAAGGGAAAGAAAAGCGAAGAGAAGAGAATGAGTGTCAAAACATCAATGACTACACCTTGGCAGAGAAATGGCCATCACTGGTTCTGAAAGACAGAGAGAGAGTGTGTGCATGTGTGTGTGTGTGTGTGTGTGTGTGTGTGTGTGTGCGTGTGCGTGCGTGTTGGGGGGTGGGCTCCAGCCCCGGAAAACTATACCTGACTGGCGCCCCGCGGCTCTGAGCCGGCTTCAGCATGACTGTCACCGTGCTGTCCGTCTGATTCAGAGGTGTCTCCTGATCGTAGCCGGGCATGCTGGGAGCTGCCGGAGGGAGTCAGATTGGCTTGGAGGAGAGACCTCTTCCCTCAGAGCTACACACCCAGAACCTCATTAAACGGCCCGGCAATAAAATCCCAGCTGGCACAGGTCACCCGTTATAATTAGGGCATTAAATCTAAAACTGGAATTAATGCTAAACGTGATTTAAAGGTACAAAACCAAAACATTGTTCTCAACAATCAAATTATATGTTGGTTGTACATGACAGTGGTCTAAAAACAGATATTTATCTAATGGTGGGTGATCTATATGCGAGATGTTCCACCCGAATCCCGCCTTGGAACTCACCGGAGATCTTGGTAGTGCACTGGGTCGTCACCGGCGGCCCGTAGCCTTTGACGGTGCTGGCTCTGATGGTGAAGGCATAGGTGGAGCCTGGGTAAAGGCCGAGGAACATGTGGGAGGTCTCATTGCTGAGCTTGAACACCTTTCCACTCTGATTAGACAGGTTGAGCTCGGGGTCGAAAGAACTGACGGCTTTGTAGGAGATCTGTGGAGGAGAAAAGGAAGGCATTTAAGAGGTTAAACGTAGGGAAGCGGCACTGTGTACAGATTCACAGTGAATATGGAGCAAAGACTCAGTACTGATGAATACACAGATACATGAATGCAACAGCCATCTTGGTATTTACCTAAACAGACTGCCTATTATATTAAAAGATCAACACAAATGCTGCTGTTACAGCTTCCCCATGGCCCCCACACCTGTACTTTAGGTGAGATGCACTCATAAATGATGCACAGACACCCCACAGCTAACAGCACCCCCCCACCCAGCTGTGAATAAACACTGGCGCCATCTTGGTTGGCATCAGCGGACTATGGCAAGGTGCGCACGCACGAGTGCGTTTCCTCTGCTTATAACTTCATCTCCCTAAAAAGCTTTCTTTAAACGAATCATTCTCCTTGTAATAGACAGCCTCTATTATTCCATTTTGATTCCAATTAAAAAGTACAATGGGCGCCTGAGATGAGCGCAGCTCAAACTCGTCGGGTGTGAAATTCCCCGGGCTCCTCCATTATTCTGCACTCAGGAAGTGCATTTACCATCTCGCCCCCCCATCGCAGGACATTGGGTGCGGGGGGTACTAAGTGGCCATCCTGAGCATGGTGCCAGTCTGGTATTGTGACGATATGGCAGAGATGGGGGGGCGCAGGGAGGGGGGAGCAGAGGCTGCTGATGTAATACGGACTCTGTTCCGTACAAAATCTTTTAAGATTTAATATTATATATAAAAATATATTACATATATACACATACATAAATATATATATACACATACATATATATATATACACACACATTTATATATATATATATATATATATACACACACACACATACATACATATATATACATATACATATATATACACACATATATACATATATACACACATATACATACATATATATATACACACACACACACACAATTAATAAATAGCCATCTTATTTAACAATTAATAAATAGCACATAAATATACTTTAAAATCTTGACATACCTGAACAGCATTAATATACATTAAAAACAAACATTATATGACAATGAAAAATATTATAATCATATACTGTTTGTTACTAATGCATATTAAAGCAGTTCAGGTGTGTTAAGATGTTAAGGTCTACTTACATGACGCTTGTGAATGTTCTATGAATGCATAATGAAGGTGCAGTTAATGTAAAATGTTACCCTATATTAGGTCACTATACAATATTATATATATACACACACAGTATGCAGTGCTAATGCTCCTCGGGAAAATGCAGGAAAAAATAATCACTTAAATAATAACCCATCAAACCCATGACGTGATAATTTGATTGAGACAACAACAAAAAAAGAAGGTGAATAAAGGAGAAATGAGCGAAACAATGAACGTTGCTGGATGGTGATTTGAAAAGCGCCTGGCGGCTCGCGGAAGCGGGGAGGCCCGGAGCGTCCCCCCCACGTCCACCGCGTGGCGAGGCTTCGGCGGGGGGCGGGGAAGTCGACAGGATGACAGCACGTCTGCCTGTGATGGTGTCACGCGACGGCGCGGCCGACAGACCCGGCGAGCTCGAGGCCGAGACGATGATTAATGAGCACGTTGACGGGCATGTACGAAATTATGAATTATGAATTTTGTGGTTCCACGGAGAGATAAACAGCAGTTTGTGCGTGCCTGTTTAACTAATTTAATTATTGTACTCATCTTCAGGAATAAATTCCATATAAACCAAAACTGGGTAGAGTAAGTAAAGGGAAATGGATGAAGCCCGTGAAAGATTTTAGGTCAGAGGAAAATGGCTTTAAGCATCTTTTTGATAAGAGCTCCTGTCAGAAGCTTCACATTTTAAAAGCTCTGACACTGTCAAATCAAAGAGAGTCTGACTTCCTGTTACTAGATCCTGCAAGGCTACGACAAACTGCAATCTGTACCTTGCCACAAAGGAAATAAATGACTGTTAAGATTCAGAGACCATCTGTTTCGAAAAACTAACCTGCTCTGCTGTGGAACTGTTACTCAGATATTTTGTTCGGGATTTCACGTATAACCGCAAGGTTATGTCAAAATGTCTAAAGACAAAAGGACTGTTGGAACAGGCAAAACTGTCATCAAAACATTCCCCTACACACATACAGCTGAACATTTACTCTGTGAAGTCAGAATCCCCTCGGGATCCAGAGTGTGTGTCTTTAGGGGGTAATTCAGGCAGCTCACCTCGTACTGCGTGATGATGCCGTACGTTTGCGCCGGCTCCCGCCACCGGAGGGCGATCTTCTCCTCATAGGTGCTGCTCTGGATGGAGTCCAGTGACACTGCTCCTGGGACTGATGTGGGGGGGGCGGGGGGGACACACAGGACTATCAGCGCACAGGGGTTTCATGGCAGTTGGATGCAGGAAGGCGTCACCCCAACACGCAGAAAGGCCCAGATGTGGCAACGTGCGTTAGTGTGTGTCTCTCCGGTGCCCATCCAGGGCACACCCAGGGCACACTCAGGGCACACCCAGGGCACACCCAGGGCACACCCGCTCCGAGATGAACAATAAAAAATGAGCAGATGCTGTGAAATAAATAAAACATAAAGTGTGAAACATTAAAAATAAATGAAAAGTAATATGGACAGCTCTGGTAGGTGTTTAGCTGCAGTCCTGGGGGAAATATCGGCTTTTGGTCTGTTTGCATAAATTTAGCGGCACACCCACAAAGCGCCCTCTTTTGTCTGTAAATGAGATGGGGGGGTGCTGCTCCCAGGGTACGGGCCGGCCCCCGCTCCTTTCATCCAGCCCCTGGGATGCAACCGAAAAACTACCTGCAGCCCGTGGCAGGCGACGGCCTCCTAAAATGGTCAAAGCGCCTGCGGTACTGAAATCCAGTGACAAGCAAAACAAGGACTGAACATTCGCTCATGTTCACCCAGGGCATTATGGGAAGGGGCTGTGGGGACAGGCGTCCCTTTATCTGCCGTCTTTTAGAGCTGCTGTTTAGCGGCCCAAACATTTAGTCAGACAGACAGACAGACATCATGCCATTCCTTCTGGATGCCGTGGGTTTTCCCCAAATGAGAAAATATATATACAAATCGCTGTATTCATTTCCAAAAATACTATATTTCAATAGATTTAGAGGGCGGATAAAATTCTTCCAGGAAAGCTAAAAACTGCACAAACTTGATTCCACACTATATTTCAAAGACTGCAGCGAGTGTGAAATTTACTCTGCAAAATGTCACAATGGCCGTGCCGACAGGCCGCCAGTGACTATACCATTCAAAGGGATAGTTCCTCCTCCCATGACCTGCCATAAGGGGCGAAGGGGTGAGCAGGCGGAGCCTCACCATCCTCGTCTGTCTGGAACGCCAGCTCGAGGCTCTCACGGACACCCTCCGGGTTGCGCAGCACCAGCCTCACGCTGATGTTGGTGTAGGGCGGCAAGTTGCGCATGCTGTGCTGGGGGGCGGGGCTCCGCGTGTCATAGCACACCTCCTCGCGAGTCTCCTCCTTGGCGCCGATGTGGTAGCGGTACTGCACCGTCAGGTTGTAGCTGTGGCAGCGCGTCACGTTGTAACTGAAGGCCTCCCAGCGCAGGGTCACCTGCTTGGACTGGATGTCCACCACCTCTAACTTCTTGGGCCCATGCATTGGTTCTGTGGGGGGGGCACAGAGAGACACCTGCTCAGTGACGCGGTCGTGACAAGCATGGCGGCCAATGTGTGGCCCAGTGGGTTAGGGTTCGGTGGCCATGATCGGAAGGTTGTCAGTTCAAATCCTGTCCTTCTTAAAATAAATGCCTGATAAATAGCAGACCCTGTACTCATAGTTGTACAAATGGCAAATAAAGCGACATTTAGTGCATGCATGTGGCCGTTATAGAATTTCAGGCACTCCAATGCACAAACCTAGGCACAGATCGTCATTTTCTTCATGATGGAGACATTGACTCAAGATAAGGGGCTGGTAAAGATGGAAGGATGGATGACGATTGGATGCATTTAGAGGCGAGTGAAACTGCTCTTCTTGGACAGAGAACCCGCACTGTCTGGAAGGTCTGGAGATCAGCAATAAAACGGCTTGGAGGCTCCACACCCAAATATTTTAATGCCTCAGATCCTCAGCTATACCCCTGCTTGATCCAGGCAGACCTTGGCCCCTACAGACCGTGACCCCTGCCCATACCACCTAATATAGGAATCCTGCTGTCTCCACGCTACCCCCCCTTTCAGAATAATACCTGCCAGAACAGTAATGGAATCAATTTCCATTCCAGGTTCAGCTCTGTGGAAGTCAACGCTTTACCACCTATTACTTTCCGTCGGAGCCCCTTCCCACACGGACACACAGGCGGGCGACGGTCGGAAGATTCCGGCATCAATGTTTAATATTACAATTGTGGCGAGGAAGCCCTGCCATCCTCGGTATTCACATTTAATAAATGTTCGGCAGGTACGACCAGCTGAACGCAGAGCGGGGAAAGGCAGCCCAGGCATCGATTTGAGTGAATCTCAATAGCCTCGACTACAGCGGCGTCATTAAATATTCACGGCCGTGGCTCTGTTCCCGTCCGCCAGCCACAATCGCCGGGATGAAACAGGAACCCGAACCGCATGCTGGGCATGCTCCTCGATTAACAGAATGAGGGGCAAATGATGCAAGATGTTAATGACGGTCAACAGTCAGGCAGAAAGAGAGAAAATGTGCGCAGGCGTGTGTGAGAGCGGTCTTATAGTAAGAGAGATGCTATGACCGGAATCCGCTCACAACAAACTGCATGCTTGCTTTTGTTTACAAAAGCACTTCCCACAAACAGCTGGCAAGTTCATTTTCCGGAAAGATTTCTGTTGGAGGACTGTCTGCTTGCACGCTATCTGGCGGGTGTTCGCTGTTCAGCAATGAGTTCATGCATTCCAGCTGTCCCGTTCTCATGCTTGGTCATTAAGGGCTGAGGACCCATTAGTCCAAAACTCAATGGACAATCAGCATAAACATTAAAAGAGCACTTAACACGGATTGTTTAGCATGTCATGCTGTTTTTATATCAAACTGCCGGAAAGCGCTTTCTGGACAACAAGGTTTGGTGGACTAATCATCCATAGCATGAAAATTACACAATTCCCAGATTTCAATACTAACGCTACATAAATGATCTGAGCGACGCTAATGTCACTGAGAGGTCTGAAGATACCAAAGATTTCAGAATACACACTCAGTTTATGGAAAGCTCAGTCTGAGTTATCCTAATCATTACACCCCTGGTAATGAGAGGCTTCGCTCTGGGACCTTAATTGGAGGATCGCACAGAAACAGGCCCCGCCTTTTGGCAACTGACCAATCAGGAACATCAGCACCTTGCTCTACCCTCACAGAGCACAAGTTCTCCAACATAACAAGACAATAAGCCTCGAGCAAAATCTCACCCCTTGACCCCTTATGGCCGTATCAACCCAGTCCCCTGGGACCCCCAGATGGTCTATATTTTTGCTCCCTCCCAGCTCCCAACACACTTGTGTCACGTATTCTATGGGCAAGGAGCTGGGAGGGAGCAAAAAAGTGGACCGCCTGGGGGTCCCCAAGGAAAAACACAGCATCACTATTGGATGATCACCCACAAGCCAGACTACTGACCCACAGTGACTGTGCCATGAAGTTAAAGAGTCAACTGGAAAATATAGACTAACCAATGAGACTGCATGTGAAAGGTAACAAAGCCATAGCAGAGAGGTTAACAGGGCTAGGGATTCGCACATAAACAAAGCGGTATGTCAGACTGAGGGGAACAAAATGCTTATCCAGGACAGAGAGAGAGAGAGAGAGAGAGAGAGAGAGGGAGGGAGGGATACAGAGGTGTGTGTGCATGTAGGTATATAACGAACACAAGCAGAGTGACCACCACACCGATGTGATGAAGACACCTTTCACAGTTAAACTACACACCCCCTGCACTCCCACCTCCACAGCACCCCCCTAAATAGGCCGCCCTCTCCTGTCGGACCTACACATCACCACCTCGCATGTCGGAACCATGACCAACTAATCATGACACACCAACCCCTCAGGCCACCCGCAATGGGCCGCATTTACCAGCCCCATCCTACCACCCACCCGTCAGTGACCAGGCGCTGGACGATCGTTAAGGGCGGCCACGTTACATGTTCCTGTCCCGAGTTAACGAGCCACTGCACAATCGGGAACGAAGGGCCCACGATACAGTGGGAAGCCTTCAATAGAAAGGCCACACTCGCTTCTAAGCACCTCCAGTCCTGTCTGTCTTGACAGCCGCGACACCTTTGGGCGGGACACAACCAGCCGAGATGTCCCGGGACCTTCCGGCCCGTGGTGCAGTTCGGACTGAACTTTCCCACTCTGAAATAGCATCCGATTAAAAAAAAAAATGCGTGGCTTCTCGGGACTGTGAAACCGGATCGAAAAACAAAAACACAGCATTTTTAGGCTGCAGGACACCTTGAGCCGCAAGCTGAAGAGTGGGGGGGGGTGGGGATAACAGGACAACCGAACAAAAGGCAGCAGCCCTAAGGACTGGGGGGGGGTGAAGTGCACGTTTGATCTCCATCACACTTTAATAAAGATAATTAAACAGCCACATGAGGCCACAGAAGGTATTGTGAGACCTATCAGAAGATTAAAGAGACCGTGTTTGTGAAGGATAAGAGCCACCCACTCATCTAAAGATCCCCCCCAGTACTCAGCAGTCGCTAGCCTGGTCCTTCGGGTTCCTGCCCCCTTGTCATACCAGTCTCACACACCCGTCACCCCTGGAGTCACTCTACAGGTTCCCACCGGGCTCCACATTAAAGATTCAAGTGGAATAAGTCATGGTGAGGCGCCTGTACTGGGGCCCTGCAGCTTACCTGACAAAGACGCTTACAGCTTCACCCATTCAGGCTTACAAATGTACCCATGATTCCTGTGGAGCGGCTTCGGTGAAAAACACATGACCCTGGGTGTTTATCAACATGTGCACTTCACTGTACTCCTGTTTCCACATACCCACTTGATGTCATCTTCCATTGCCGAAGTACCATTTCCAATACTCAACAACACGAGTACAGAGGAAGGCAAAAATCCCCGGATGTTGTTCTTGCCCCACCCAAAATATCGAGGATACAACAGTTGCATCCTTGCCAAACGATAGCAATCCCATGATTCATTTTGACCCAAGTATATTCTTGGGAGGCAGGTTTTCATGACCAGTCTTGCTAAAAACACAAGTATGTTCTTTGCACTCCAGGTATTGATAAACAGCCGCGGCCTACCTCCATTAACACCAGGACGCTCTCAGTCCCGCATTGTTGAGAAGGAATCTAGAAAAGCCATCCTTTGCACATCCAAAACAAAGGCAGCGCTGGCGATTCCTGCATCCTACTGACCAAACTTTGACCTTGGTGCAGTTTGTGACAACAAAAGCTTATAAAATCCAATGAACGGCTGTATACACAGAGACAAGTGTCAATAATTGACTGTCGCTGAATGAATCTCTGTTAAAATAAGGTTTTGTATGAATGTTTTGTCTCACAGCCAATGTAGCCAGTATGAGCAAACAGACTCAAAACCAATAAAAAGCTTCAAAATCAAGATATTTGATTTTCATTTTACATTCCTTCTGATTCAAACACAACAACTGTACCTACGAAGAGTTACAGTTTTATCATTCAATAAACATAAAAGAAGTAATGCTACCAGTGGGGCAGAACTTCACGAGAAGAATCGCTTGAGATAGTGCGAACAATCTGTAGCTATGTGTAGTTTCAAAATTAAGTCCCTCCCCCCCACCACTGCTGAGA
This sequence comes from Stomatorhinus ivindoensis, assembly GCA_019775895.2. Taxonomy (NCBI): domain Eukaryota; kingdom Metazoa; phylum Chordata; class Actinopteri; order Osteoglossiformes; family Mormyridae; genus Stomatorhinus; species Stomatorhinus ivindoensis. Next base: position 428,669 of record JABFEB020000102.1, read on the forward strand.
AAGCAAAGAGCATTGGTCTGAAACAAATAACCAAGGACACAGTGCACACAAAGATAAGGAAGGCAGAGCGCTCTGTCGCAAAGCGACAAAGTGATAAACGCAGGAGAGCGAGCTGAGAGGGCCGTGGAATCGAGATCAATTACTCACGCGAGGCTTTCATATCAGCCAGGATGATAATATATTCACATAGTACAGGGACCCCGTTCCGCTGCTTCAGCATCGCTAGTTTTCACCCCCACTTCCTTTGTACTGGGTCAGCAGCTATTAAAATAATTAACGGGTCCGAAAACGAAGCGTGGAGATGGAGGGATCCCCTAAGCGGGGGCGATCAGAGAGAGGGGGAGGCCGGGCTGTACTCCACAGTAGAACTATTTACAAAAATGAGTGTTTTCCATCTCGGAGGCTCAACGATTGCTGCACAGAAGTAGGGAGGCGAAAAAAGTCATCTGTCACACGTCGTCCCTCTTTACTCGCTACCTTTCAGGGGCAGAAGCAGAAAATAGGACTTTTAAAAGCGTCTATTTCTGGAACTATCTGGCAACCGCACCGGCGGCCACACGGA